>CM032446.1:26066506-26234006 GCA_019049505.1 Pachyrhynchus sulphureomaculatus
GAAACCAGCTAGATACAATTTTATTTTAGAAACTTGTGTTGATCCCTCAAATACTACCGGTGTGCTTAACAATGAAATGAATGTTTTAGAAAGTTTATAGAAGATGAATACTAACCTAACTTTGCAATTCCTTCGCGTTAATACTGCGCATGCTTAAGATAACAATAATGACAAAGGAATGTGAAAAATAAGCGTTGCAAAATCTCTCTAATGAATTTTAAGTATAATTTATCTTGTTAGAACCTTTTTAAAATAGATTTTCAGAAGAGAAATATAATTAATCAAAAACTAAGAAAAATATTTCTTTACAGTGAGCGGTAGAATTTATGCAACATACGGAAACAATTTTTATTATCCATTCTTCAAAACTTCTTGAATACTGTAGAATTTTTAGGCGGCTATAGCGTAGATACGTTAATGTGTCGGCCTTGTACGCCGGAGACCCGAATTCGATTCTCCCCTCGGGAAATTATTGAACAAAAAAAATATTGCAACGTGATGGTCGCCTCTCCCGGGAAGGCAATGGCAAACCACTCGTAGTATCATGCCTAGTAAAGCTCTTTCAGTTTGGCCATTCGGAACCGGCGTTAAACTATAGGTCTGTGGAACACTTAAAAAAGGCATGAATCGCAGGTAAAGGCAAGAGGGTCACTTACGTTCGTATCGGATATGTCATTTCAAGAAGAGAATAATACTTAATTTGGAATAAAATAAACAGTATGTCCTAATGCAGTATGAGCGCAGCGCTATAGTTCCGGCATTCAATGTGTAGAGTGCCGGGTTCGATACCGCGTCAGGCTCCTACGCAGCGAACATCGAAAAACCGCTGACTTCACGGTGAAAAGCGACAACCTTTGTTTAATGTTCGTGGCCAAGGACTGACGTTAGAGACTTTTGTAGGTAATAGGTCCTGTCCACGTCAAGGTTTGTTCTCGGTATACAGGGTGCATAAAATAAGATCATGAGACAGCTAGCTAAAAGTACCATCTGCGGTTCATATGGATCGGCTCTCACCTCAAACTGGCTGACGTTATGTAGACGTCAAAATGGCGTTTTCTTTTAAAATATACTATTGCCAAATATTGGAATATGTTGCTAAATTCACATTTTTCTGTTTGTTTTTTTGCTCGACTGTATTTAAATCTTTCATTTAGGAAGTACTAGTGTTTGCACATATTAAAACTTTAAAATTTCGTTTAGGTCTTCCAATTGCGAGTCCTCTTTATTTAAATTTTTTCAAGCACTCTGTATAACTTATTTCAAAGTTAATTATAGTCAAATATGTTTAGCAACGTCTAGTGCATAAATCCTGTACGACAATTCGTGCGCGAAAATGTGTTTAGAAAACTTGACCTGTTACTGATCTCAGGTTTGCCTCGATCAATAAATTCCGTCCTTATTCTCTAAGCTGGCTTTTCACGCAGTAATTATATAATTAAGTAATACAATTCTATTTACTTTTTAGTGTTTTTTTCACAACACTAGAAATGTCAAAAAAAACATATTCTTACTGTCAATAAAACTTCTTGGAATAATACACGTAACAGTTCTAGCTTTTCTCACAAATTTTCTTATAATTTTACTTATCATCAAAATTCTTAATAGTGTATTTTTGTTTCTACCAGACCATCTGCAAGACTTTAGTCGTTAGTTAAAATGGATATTTTTTTATTGGAAAAGTCACTCACTAAATCTGACTTTTATTTCATCATTTATATTTATTTACGCACGCAAAGATGAGCAAACCGCTCTATACCGATCTTGGATTATTAATAACTGTGGGAATACGTATGTAAATGTCTCTTTTCAGGAGCTGCGAAAGACCACATGCATTGTTATTAATTGAAAATACACACCAGGCTCTTTGTTGACACAAAAAATTTCTCTATATAGTTTTTATACATAATAAATGTCAATTTTTTAATTTCAAAGCAGATATGTTGGCAATACCGAGAGCTTGTAGTGGAAGAAGTTAGTCAATGGATAAAATATAAACAATTTTTTTGTATGCCAGTGTTAATAACCATTTGTATTTAATTCAATGGAGTCTGACTGATCTGAAATTTACTTAGAATATGTCTTACTCCTGTCGTGATTGCAGAAATACCCTCAATAAGTACAATTATAAGAAAACTAGATTTACACAAAAAATTTAAAATACCTATTTATAAATATACAATTTTTACATTGAGATACACAAAAAAATAACACAGTTCAATCATAAAAAGTCCATATCGAGAGCGTTGTACAGCGCTGCAATTTCACTATGGCTAGTTATACGCCAAAATGGGAAATTTAACGTTTTGGCTGCCGCTTCTTCGTCTTGACCGTCCCCTATGACTACGTATGTGCATTTTCGGCCGAATCTCGTTACGATTCGTTCAAAACAACTTTCCTTGCCTAGAAATAAAAAAATATGTGATTTAATAATAATGATTACATTATAATCATTAATACATATTTCTATACATTTTGGCCTATTAGTATGGTATGTGGATAGGGGATATCTTGAATTCTACAAATGATGAAGTTCTATCAACTCAAAACTGACAATTATCACCATTTTGTTTGTTGGGGATTGTTTACAAAAAAAACATTCATTTTGGAGTAAAGAAATATGATAAATATTTCTTCTTTCGCGGAATGAACTATTGCAATTGAAGCTACCCATCCACAATTCTCCTTCCGTCACGGCAACAGAACGACAGACAAACTGACGGAATTGGGAAAGTATGTTTTTCCGGAAACGTCAAGAAATGCAAAAGTCCGAAGGTCTATTTCTGCATCTCTATATCATGAAAAACATGTACTACTGTCTAATTTCTAATTAAAAACGCAAAATGGAAAAAAATGGGCCAAGTGCAAGTCGGACTCGCGCAATTAGTACTCTGTGCCGTGATTGCTTTTAAAATAAAATTTTTGTTATGGAGGTGTAAAATGAGCAGCATCTTCTGTTTTTTAATTTCTCCATTCTTAATATTACGTCTATTTCCTCAAAGCTTGCTTTAGATTCTGTTTTATACAGTCTGTCAAGTAAGAACGTGACCGCTCCGCAAAAAAGTGTTTCAAGAACATTTTTGCCATTTCTTTGGTGTGTGGTTCCCTTAGTAAGTTGTTTAATCGCCTCCTGCATCAGTAATTTCCTGGCATCTTCTAGGCATGATGTCGACGAGATTTTCTGCATACTATGCAAATTTTTCGAATCTCGCGAGACAACCGAGTCAAAGTCCTCAGAGTGTTTCCTCTGAGCATTATTTTTACAAAGATTCAAACGTTTTCAATAGGGTTGACATTCAGCGATTGTGAGGGCCACTTATCACAGGCCCAAGGAAGACGCTTCGCGACGTGATTTTCGCCCGGTAAAGGTTCCTTCAACGTGTTTCGGAATTCACATCACGAGCACGAAGATGTCGAATGGTCTCATGGAGACATTCCAACCCGATTTTTTAAATTTTGCCGCTTCTTGACGCAGCGTTAATTTCGGGTCCTGTGAAGACAAAGATACGATTGTTTTTCAACTTTCGGAGTGACTTTGCCTACCTAGTCACGTTTTGGCAAGTCGTCGACATTTTTCGTCTAGTTAACACGATTTACCCACACATTATTTTATTGGAATTACGTGAGGTAGCGGAGGTAATCAATAAAGGTGGATTTATTTTTCGATTGAAAATAGTCACTTCTTCCAAACAATTGGAGGGTAGTTTCTTAAGGGGTTACGCAACCTTGAAATTTTCAAAAAATCGATTTTTTTTTGGTTAGATTTATTATTTATACTTTTAAGAATATTTCAAGCTTTACAAAATAGAACTGCAGGTTGAAGGTAATATAAAAAAATTATAGACTTTTAAGACGCGGACGCGCTACTTTTTTTCTTTTGTGTTTTTCTCGAAACTTACTTGTAGGCTGAACAGTTTTTGGTCTTGCTACATAACACACAATTTTTTTTGGCAAAATTCGACTTTATTCATGAATATAGTCTCCTTCAAGAGCAATACAATCAGTCCAACGCTTTTCTAACATTTCTATAACTTTCTTGTAGAAGGATTTGTCTTTGCCGTCAAAATAGGACTCAGTTAAGGCGATAACTTCTTCACTGGAGCCAAATCTCTTTCCCGCGAGCATTTTTTTGAGGTCTGCGAATAGATCACTGGGGGCCAAATTTGGAGAATACGGTGGATGAGGAAGCAATTCGAGCTTTAATTCCTGCAATTTTGCCATCGTAACCATTGACTTGTACATGGTGCATTGTCTTGATGAAAAGCACTGTTTTCTTGTTAATTTGGGGCCATTTCTTTGCGATTACTGCCTTTAAACCCACCAATAACTTTATATAATATTAGCTATTGATGGTTTCTCCCTTCTCAGCATAGTCGATGAAAATTATTCCATGCGCATCCCAAAATACAGAGGCCAAAACCTTCCCAACCGACTGTTGTGTCTTTGATCGCTTTGGGCGGCTTTGACCGGCCGCTGTCCACTCAGCTGACTGCCGATTCGATTCTGATGTGTAGTGGTGGATCTATGTTTGTTCATTGTCACATATGACACGAAAAAATCCCTTTTATTGCGCTTTAGCAGGTCCAAACAGCGCAGAATCATTAACACGTTGTTTTTGGTCCACTGTGAGAAAACGCAGTACCCATTTCGAACAGAGCTTTTTCATGCCCAAATGTTCATGCAAAATATGACCAACAGGTTCTTTTGGTATCTTTAGAGTGTCAGCTATCTCACGAAATTTCACTTTATGGTCATCCAAAACAAGTTTGTGGATTTTTTTTATGTTTTTCGGTGTAACCTCATTTGGAGGTCCAGAGCGTTCAGCAGCATTTGTATCTGTACGACCGCGTTTAAATTCAGCATACCAGTAAATGATAAGTGACTTCCAGGGACAGGGTCCCTGTAACATTTATCAAGACATTGCCTTGCTTGAACGGTATTTTTTCTCATCAAAAACCAGTGTTTAATCAACACACGAAATTCGATTTTTTCCATTGTTTTGAAAATATCAAAAGTAGCGTCACTAAAACCACTGTAACTTGTAAACTAATTAGCGGAATTTCGTGAAATTTTGACACGTATCGTTTGAAGGTTGGTACTTCCTAAAAATCATATGAATTTTTTTGAAAAGGGCGATATCTATGTGTCAGACCAAAAACTTTTCAGCCTCTGTGTTACTTTTTAAAACTGGTGGACAAAATATCTCGAGATTTACTGAACCAATTTTGATAAAATTTATATCACATATTCTTGAATTTGACATAAGGTTTTTTCGATTGGATACACCATTCATTTTTTATTAATTTTTAAAGCTCAAAAATTTTGTGAAAAATCCTAGTTTATTGTCGTTACCTCTACAAAAAAATTTTAAGATTTTTTCCATATCTAGCTGCTTAGTTATGACCTTTCACATTAAATAACCGGTCAAAGGGAAGTTGAACTTGCGCAGTTAGTGTTACGTACGTTGATTGCTTTTAAAATAAAAAAATTGTTATAGAGGTATAAAATGATCAGTGACATCGCAAAACACACATCAATGAGTTTTCAACAAAGTTTGTTTCCAATCTTTACTGAAATCTGATGACCTTGAAAATTTTGTTTTTTTATATACCAGCTAATTTATTAACAACGGTAATGCACTCGTGATAATTTTCGTTCAATCTACACCCCGTGGAGAATATTTCAGAATTTTTTTTAAAAATTTTTTGATAAGTACTTTTCGAGATAAGGCGGGGGGACAGCGATTTTTTAAAAATAATACAAAGAAAAGTGCGCGCAAGTATTACAATATATATATATATATATATATATATATATATATATATATATATATATATATATATATATATATATATATATATATATATGTATATATATGTATATATATGTATATATATGTATATATATATGTATATATATATATATATATATATATATATATATATATATATATATATATATATATATATATATAATATATATATGATTATCGGGAATCGGTCTGGACTGTAAATAAAACTCTTTTCTTCTTTAAAACTCAATATTTCGTTATCGTTTGATAACTTCTTCAGGAGTAACTACAAAATTAATACACCTATATTAACACACTATTCTCTTTCGTCAAGGTATTAAAATATTGAAATATAAAACAAACAATTATGAAACAAACGAACAATCAATTAAAACACGTACGAAAATGCGAGTTTGTCCTGGAAACCAACACTCAACATCTCGATTTACTACAACAAACTGAGAGTAAATAGCCTCGGTACATATGCACTGCCGTGAATTCCAAACGAAACGGAAAAACAGCAACAGAAAAACGTCTTTAATTTACTTTATACTACGAGGTGGCAAATATTTATTTGTTATTATTGCTGTAATTGTAAATGATTAATACCTATTAATTATGTTGCTATATATAATACTAAGTTGATTAGTGTCTGATTTATAGTTAATTGACTTTGGGTCCCTGTTGATATGGTACATTTCTTTGAAAAGTCTCCCTTTATAGTTGTTGTCATGAGCTAAGATTTTAATGTTGTTTATAGTCAAAATTATGACCCGTTTTCAAATTATGTTGCACCACAGCACACGAATTCTTTCCCAATCGGGAGTCACTCCTGTGCTGTGTGAGTCTCTGTTTCAAAACCACTGAACTGTCTGCCCAATATAACACGCTTCACATTGTAAACAAGATAATCTATAAACTACAGAGTTATTATATAAAATAGGTGTTCTACCCTTTATTTTCGAAAACAGGTCAGAACCTCGTATGCTGTTATATTTCGCAATTTTTATATTTGGAAAATCTCTGAATAAGGCGACAATTGAGTTTGTGATTGGCTTTATAAATTGTAGCTTCCTGTATATCCTATGCTGCGCAGGCGTCTCGTCCTTGGGTACATCGCAAATCAGATCATCAACATACTTATACAAAAAGGGTAGGTTGAATGGTAATTGAGGAACCACCGTTTCCAAAAGACGATCCAACACCACTTTGGCCAAAACTGGACTGATAGGAGACCCCATTGGAGTTCCAAAAATTTGTTTGAAAAATTTTTGGTTGAAACTAAAATATGTGTTGTTGAAGATGAATTTAATGAGAATCAAGAAATTATGCTTTGAAATCATGGTTTTTGTTTGAATCAGTTCCCACTTTTTTTCCAGAATAGCTAGGATTAAGTCTAGAGGTATATTTGTAAACAAAGATACTACATCCAAAGATATCAATACATACTCTTCTGGTAATGTCACTCCCTTTATTTTGTTGACAAACGAGAAGGTGTCTCTAACATTGTAATCCGTGTCATCCTCAAAAGCAACACTCAAAATATTAGCTAAGTATTTTGATAGATTGTATGTCGTTGAATTCACTGAACTTATAATTGGTCTCAGAGGAGTGTTTGTTTTGTGAATTTTGGGTAAACAGTAGAGTTTAGGAAATGTGGAATTGTAAATTACTAACTTCTTGTACAGTTGTTCATCTATTTCGCATTTGTTGTTTAAAAATTTTATTAAATCATTAAAGCTTGTTTGTATAGTACTGGTAGGGTCTTTAGATAGTGAAGTGTATGTAGTCTTGTCTTGTAGTAAAGTTTCAGTCTTATGAATATACTCATTTTTGTCCATTGCAACAGTGCACCCCCCCTTGTCCGATTGAAGGATGTAAATCTCCGGATGAGATCTTAGGAATTCTTTTAATTTTTTAAAGATACGAATAAGCCAATGGGGTTTATCAAATTTTGATTTATAAAAGAAGTTAGTTACTAAATTAGTTGCTCTCGCTCTGAGAATATCCTTAGAATTCTCTGGGGTGTCATCAATTATATTTTCAATCTCCGCCAATAGACTGCCAACGTTAATATCTTTATACGTACTCGGTACACCAAATTTGGTGTACCGGGTACACCAAATTTGGTGTACCGGGTACGTATAAAGATATTAACGTTGGCACGGGAGTGACATTACCAGAAGAGTATGTATTGATATCTTTGGATGTAGTATCTTTGTTTACAAATATACCTCTAGACTTAATCCTAGCTATTCTGGAAAAAAAGTGGGAACTGATTCAAACAAAAACCATGATTTCAAAGCATAATTTCTTGATTCTCATTAAATTCATCTTCAACAACACATATTTTAGTTTCAACCAAAAATTTTTCAAACAAATTTTTGGAACTCCAATGGGGTCTCCTATCAGTCCAGTTTTGGCCAAAGTGGTGTTGGACCATCTTTTGGAAACGGTGGTTCCTCAATTACCATTCAACCTACCCTTTTTGTACAAGTATGTTGATGATCTGATTTGCGCTGTACCCAAGGGTAGTACAGAAATCATTTTAAATTATTTTAATGCATTCAACACACATATACAATTCACTATCGAAATAGAACAGGACTTCAGTGTCCCTTTTTTGGACACTAAAGTAATAAGAACGAGTGACAACAGTATTATACTTGACTGGTATAAAAAAACCCACAGCGTCAGGCAGATTCATTAATTATTTCTCTAATCACCCAAAAAATCAAAAATTTAACACCGTAATAGCAATGAAAAACAGGGTCATATACGCATCAGTGATGATAGGTTTCGAAAAAGAAACCTAGACGAGCTGTATAACATTGTTGTCAACAATGCCTACCCTAAACACATTTTACGAAAATTAATTTATAATTCGGATAGTGTTGATGCCCCTACTGACGAGACGCCTGCGCAGCATAGGATATACAGGAAGCTACAATTTATAAAGCCAATCACAAACTCAATTGTCGCCTTATTCAGAGATTTTCCAAATATAAAAATTGCGAAATATAACAGCATACGAGGTTCTGACCTGTTTTCGAAAATAAAGGATAGAACATCTATTTTATATAATAACTCTGTAGTTTATAGATTATCTTGTTTACAATGTGAAGCGTGTTATATTGGGCAGACAGCTCAGTGGTTGAAACAGAGACTCACACAGCACAGGAGTGACTCCCGATTGGGAAAGAATTCGTGTGCTGTGGTGCAACATAATTTGAAAACGGGTCATAATTTTGACTATAACAACGTTAAAATCTTAGCTCATGACAACAACTATAAAGGGAGGCTTTTTAAAGAAATGTACCATGTCAACAGGGACCCAAAGTCAATTAACTATAAATCAGACACTAATCAACTTAGTATTATATATAGCAACATAATTAATAGGTATTAATCATTTACAATTACAGCAATAATAACAAATAAATATTTGCCACCTCGTAGTATAAAGTAAATTAAAGACGTTTTTCTGTTGCTGTTTTTTCCGTTTCGTTTGGAATTCACGGCAGTGCATATGTACCGAGGCTATTTACTCTCAGTTTGTTGTAGTAAATCGAGATGCTGAGTGTTGGTTTCCAGGACAAACTCGCATTTTCGTATGTGTGTTTTAATTGATTGTTCGTTTGTTTCATAATTGTTTGTTTTATATTTCAATATTTTAATGCCTTGACGAAAGAGAATAGTGTGTTAATATAGGTGTATTAATTTTGTAGTTACTCCTGAAGAAGTTATCAAACGATAACGAAATATTGAGTTTTAAAGAAGAAAAGAGTTTTATTTACAGTCCAGACCGATTCCCGATAATCATATATATATGTATATATATATATATATATATATATATATATATATATATATATATATATATATATATATATATATATATATATATTAGATTGATGCAAGGTCGATAACATATCACCAAATCTTATATATATATATATATATATATATATATATATATATATATATATATATATATATATATATATATATATATATATATATATATTTTACTCGTGTTTTCACAAGCTTTCATTTGACACCACACTCCATATAGTAAAAAAAAATTTTTTTTTCCACTTCCGATTTCACCCTCCAAAACTAACCCCTTAAGTCAAAATTTAACTCTCAAAACTACATGGCTCTGATGAGGCCATCAATTCCTACATTATTACCAAATTTCAACTACCTATATCAAATAGTTTCGGAGAAAATCGGGGGTGTGACAGACAGACATCGAAGTGATCTTGTAAGTGTTCCGTACGGAACACTAAAAATGATTTTTGATGTTTTTGGACAATTCTTGACTGAGAAAAAAATTCCATCGGTGGAAAGGTTTTTCAAAAGTGGGTCCTACAAGCTGGATCATATCTCCGAAATTTTTAAATATATATATTTTTTTAATTTGTTGTTAAAACTATAATGTATTTGTGAAAAATAAAAATTATATTATATATACAATAGTATATATAGCGTCAAAAAAAATACATATATTTTATGCCTATTTTTCCGAGCGCCAAGGGGGCGTAACCTCTTAATTCCCTCGGTTGTATTGCCGCGAGGGAAGAGAGATAGCATCAAATATATCATGTATAATATCTTTAGTAGGTTTTCGGGGTCAACAAATTTCAATGTTCAGTTAATTTTGCGTTATTCCCAATTCAAGTAGTTAGATGTGACTGAAATTTCATATCACAAATTTTTCCGATTATACCAATACTTACCTATTTTTGTTGCAGAATAAATATTGTCTATAGGGAAAACGTTGCCAAGCCCAAACAGTAATACTTTGGCCAAAGCGGGTATAAGTTGCGTCGTTGTAACTAGTACGTTAACACAATTACTTCTCGAGTTTATTAGCGTTAGGCACTTATTCGCTAGAGTGAGCCAGTTATCCGTTACTGCTTCTATTTCTTGTCGGAGTTGGAGCCACTGTTCCCGTTTGTTTGAGCCAAGGAGTCCACCCACACTAGAAAGAAGGAAATTTGTTACAAAAAGTTCTGACTTCAATATGAAAACACTGTGAACTTGAACGTCAAAAAGAAGCGGAAGTGTGCTGAAAAGTAGCTTTTAACTAGTCCGAATGGTACACTCGGTCAAGTAAGAACGTATCGCCCATTGTTCATTAAAAAATCTATTTATTTAAGAACAGTAGAACCCCGATTAACCGAGTCGCGATTATCTGAGCTCCGGATTAACCGAGCCAATCTAAGAACCTGATTATCCGAGGTACGCGCGTCTATGCTGCGTATTAACCGAGCTTCTAAATATGTATGTACATATTTCCATTTAAAATCGTCGGGGCCTTCCGGGAATCCCCCTAGCTCGTGGGAGGGGTTCCCCTATTTATGTTTTTGGACTCTTTCAGCATGTAAATTTGCGTGAATGCAGTGCGTTATAGCGTTTACTACGGAGAAGTACGAGTATACTCACATAATTTATTTGGTTGGAGTTCTGGTAATTAAGTGTAATTAATACGAACTACCTTGTTTGAATTTTTGTTTGTCGAATTATAATAGAGCAAAAAAAATTAAAAGCCATCAGAAGAATTGAAGCAGGAGAGACAATTAAAGTTGTTGCACGAGATTATGGAGTAGGTGAAGTAACAGTTGGAGATTGGAAAAGAAACCGCACAAAAATAGAAGAGTGGTGTATAAATCAAGTCTCCTCGTCCTCAGAAATAAAATCAATGAAAACCGGCGACTATGAAAAGGTTAACGAAGCTTTATTCATGTGGTTTAACCAACAGAGATCAAAAGGTGTGCCTCTGTCAGGTCCAATATTACAACAGAAAGCAATAATGATTAATAGGCAATTCCCAGAGATAGATGAGTTTACCGCCAGTTCTGGATGGCTTGATCGCTGGAAAAAACGGTACGGTGTACGACAACTGACTGTATGTGGTGAAAAACTTTCTGCGGATATGTCATCAATTGACAAGTTTAAGCCGAACTTTATAAAGCAAATCGAAGATTGTGGATACACATGTGATCAAATTTACAACTGTGACGAAACTGGTCTGAATTATAAAATGCTTCCGTCAAAAACATTGGCATCTCGACAGGAAAAATCAGCTCCTGGGCACAAACGAAGTAAGGAAAGATTAACTATAATGGTATGTTCCAATGCAATCTGGCAAGCACAAAATCCCACTGATGGTGATTGGCAAGTCTGCACGTCCAAGAGCTTTAAAAGACATCTCACCCAAAGCCCTACCAGTCTATCACAAAAGTCAGAAGAGCGCATGGATGGATGCGACCTTATTTACTAACTGGTTTGAAGAAGAGTTTGTGCCATTTGTGACTAAAGTTTTGAACAGAAACCGTCTTCCTATTAAAGCAATTTTGTTAATGGATAATGCCCCCTCTCACCCCGGAGAAGGACTTCATGTGGCCGAAATTGTAAAAATTTTTCCTCTAAATGTAACTAGCATAATTTAACCAATGGATCAAGGCATCCTCGATAGCGTTAAAAAAAAATTATAGGCGAAAGGAGGATATTATCAATAGGATGAGAAAAGTTACACTGAAAAATGTTATTTACTGGGTAAGTCAAGCTTGGGATTCTGTGCGTACACTATTCAAAAATCTTGGTCAAAAGTTATTGATTTTGAGGACTATAATGACAGTGAAGATGATACTCCATTAAATGAATTAGCTTTGAAATTGAGAAGCCATGAAGAAATGTCCTGCTCAAATTTTGACAGCGAGATAGAAGAAAAAAGTTTATTTGAATTAATGTAAAAATTAAAAGGTTGCGAAAGTGTGGTAAGAGAAGATGTTGTTGAATGGATTACAGCAGATGATTTAGAAGAAGAAAGGAGTATTGAAGAAATAACAAATGCCTTTCAGGAAACCGAAAAATCAGATGACGATGACGATGACGAAGCGGCGGTGGATGAACAGTCTCCTACTAAGATCTCTCATCAAGAAGGTTTTGCTTCTTTGGAAAAAGCTTTGAGGTATATCGAACAACAACCAGAGGCAACCCCAGCGGATTTGCTTCTTCTTAATAGATAGAAAAACACTGCAGTGAGAAAAAGAAGATGCAATATGAAACAGAAGTGCATAGATACCTATTTCACTCTTTTATAATGTATCTACCTATTTATATGTTAAAAACGTTAATACATCGGTTTAAAGTATTGGTGTTTATTTTTTGAATGAATAAAAAACAAATCCGGATTATCCGAGTTTTCAGTTATCCGAGGAGGGTGCCCCCACGTTACCTCGGATAACCGGAGTTCTACTATACTTTCGACGAGATTTTCAGCGTATTCTTGGAGCTTCCAAATTGCCAGAATTTGCCGTGATAGCTGCTTCACTGTGTACGCCTTTTTCTACGAAGCTTTTGCTTGATGTATGATCATACGTACTCGATTAGGTGTACATCGGGCGACTGGAATGGTCAATCTAGTGTGACGATACCGGATTCCCCCTTCTATTGGCTACACGTTTTACTTCGATATTTAGGGTCGTTATCCTCTTGAAGAATTCCCTCTTCATTTTTATCGACAAACTACCGTTTGGCAGTCGGAACTAATGCCTTCTTGTAAATCTGGAGTATTTTTTCAGCGTTCAAATTGTAAGTAAAGGTGAAGAGTCTTCCAAAACGATTTTCGAAGAGACATTCCCAAATATGGATCTTCACAGGGTGTTTCGCGGTGCGCTGAACCAATCAGCCAAAATGAAGCTTCAGCGCCAAAAATTACATTGCTTCAGGCTTGATATATGTTTTCCTCTGCCCAGGCGAGTCGTTTCTCTCTGTGACTTTCGCTCAGCAATGGTTTTTCGATTGTATTTCGCCACTTCCAATCATTAGCCCGAAGATGAGCGCGAATCCATTCATATGAAACCTTTCTGCTTTAGTTTTTGGCCCCTCGACGCAAAATTAATTGAGGATTTCCGGAAAACATGTTAGTAACCATTTTGTTGTTCTTTTCACTCTTGAATCACGTTCTAAATCAACAAGTTTTTAACTGAGAGTATTATTTCACCTACTTGCAAACAAAAGCCCTCTACTTGCCCATCTATTGGGCAATTGCAAAAGTTCGTGCCCGATTAGAAACTAAATTAAATACCACACATTTTCATGAAAAATAGTACAGTGCCACCTCGATAATCCGGATCTCCATTAAACCGGATTCTTTAATAATCCGGACAAACATTTCTATTGCATTGTGTACTTTATAATCCGGATTTGATAGTACTAGGTAATCCGGAACTGCGTTTTTAGACATCTACTTAATTTAAACTACATGGGAAAACTGAAATCGATAGTGAGGGGATTCCCCTAATTTCCAGACATCTGGGATTCACACAAACTGTAGGTGCCTTTGATTTGCCTACAACGCATCTCGTATCGCGTCTAAAGGTTAAGGACTTTGTAGTTGTTTGTTTATTGTCACAAGTACATCATACCTACGTTCTATTTTACTTTATGTGGTTCATATAAGTATGTAAACGTTTTTTTTTTTACGTATATGTACCTACATATTAAAATGCCTTCTAAAAGAAAACATATTACACTAACAACAAAACAAAAGTTCGATATATTAGAAAGACTAGTTCTAGGTGAAAGCGGAAAAGTGTTGGCAAATGAATACGGAGTAGGAACATCCACAATTTCGGATATAAAAAAAGAAGCAAGGGAAAATCAAAAGGTATGTACATATGATTTATTTTAAAGATAATTTTGGACACTCACTATGGACGTGTAACTTTTAGATTTATTTCCAAATGTGATTTCGGTCATGGCGTCAGAAAAACCTTATGAAAAGCCGAATATCCAGAAATGGAAACTCGTTTCTATACATGGTTTTGTACGCAACGATCAAGGCACGTCCCAATTTCCTACGAAATTTTATCAGGCAAAGCAAAACAGTTTTACATTAAAACCTACGGGAATGATAATTTTAGAGCAAGCAGAGGCTGGATTTCTAACTTCAGAAAAAGACATGGTCTGCGTGCTTCAAAAGTTTGTGGCGAAAAACTATCCAATGATGAAAGTGCCGTCGATTTTTTCCTAACTTTATTCGCAGATAAGATAAAAGAATTAAACCTTGGACCTACTCAAATATACAATGCAGATGAATCAGCTCTGTATTGGAAAATGTTGCCTGAAAAAACGCTGGGTCGTTCTCAGGAAAAGACCGGACCAGGTCGAAAAATAAACAAAGAACGCGTTACCTTTCTAGCATGTGGCAATGCTGATGGATCACAAAAAATAAAGTTGTTAGGGATAGGAAAGGCAAAAAAATCCGAGGGCTTTTAAAAATGTGAACACATGTACTGTGGAGTACAAATCATCTGTCAATGCATGGATGACTACAACAATTTTCTTAGACTGGTTTCATCATTCTTTTATTCGTCAAGTCAAAACTCATTTAAGAAGTCTCAACTTGCCTGAAAGAGCCTTGCTAATCGTTGATAACGCTTGGAGCCATGGAACTATAGAAGAGCTGACTAGTGAGTATGGACAGTTTACAACATTATTTCTTCCACCAAATTGTACTGCACTTTTACAGCCTATGGACCAGAATGCAATCAGACTGACAAAATTATTTTATCATAAAAGTCTTTTAGCCCATATTTTATCAAATAATAAAGAGAACCTTGTTAGGTTATTAAAAAGCATTAACCTAAAAGATGCTGCATGACTACTATGCAATTCATGGGAAAAAGTCTCCCCTGAAGTCTTGAAAAAGTGCTGGCACAAAATTATGGCTTATGTGTCAGAGACCAACCCAGACACGGAATATGATGCTGAAGATCTGATTCCTCTGAGTGAATTGCGGCACAATTTGCTTTATACGAATGAAGAAATGAAAGGTAGAGCCTGAAAATTTTTCTTTTAGTTTTTTTTTGGTTAATTCGTAAATATTTAACAGATGTTTCAGATATGCTGAATGTTCTCACTGAGCAGAATCTCATGAACCTGGAAATATGTAATTGGCTTGAAAATGATGAAGATTTGTTACCACTGGAAGACATAGATGATACAGATGAACAACACAACAGTGATAATGAAGGTTCAGAGTTAAATACTAATACAAACCAGACTGTTAAGAACACTGTGAAGAATGATGAGGCAGTTAAAAGTTTCAATGTGTGCATGAGATGGGCAGAAGAAAATGATATCCCTTTAAGTGATGTCAAGCAAACAAAAATTACAAATTTTTTTGCAAAATAAGATAAAACTTGATAAGATATGCTTCTATTTTAAATATTATTCTATGTATTTTTAGTTGTTTCATATCAAATGATTTGTTTTTTAATATAAATAATGTCCTGCTTCAGTAATTCGATTTATTTACTAATTTGGATCACCGCGGTTTTAATTAGTCCGGATTATCGATGTCGCACCGTATTTATTAATCAATAATGTACCCTCAATCATTTTCTATAACTGTCTTCCATCGTTTTACACGTTTTTAATTTCCTTCTTTGTCGAAACTGCGTGGTTTATCTTCAAAGAAAGTCGTACGGTAGTTTTTGACTTCTTCTATGAAATCAAATTTTTTGCTATTCAAATTATTTTGCAGATAACGAAATAGATGAAAATCTGAAGGGGCACGGTCAGGGGAATATGGCGGGTGCTGGAGGATTTCCCATTTTCAATCTCTAAGTTTTTGTAGTGTCTATGATGCCTTTGGACGTTTTGCTTGGATTTCAACATTGAGTTGGGCGAGTTGCTCACAATACTTTTCCGCACGTATTGTTTGGCCACATGGAAGAAGCTCATAAAAAATGCAATCCCACTAGATACACACACTTTCATTGGATGCAATTCAGCCTTTGCCATAGATTCTGCTCTTTCACTTCCTTCCTTCCAGCTTCTTTTTCTTATTATTCTTATTATCATGTTATATACAACTCATTTTTCATCTCCAGTTATGACTTGATCCAAAAAAGGTTCGTTTCTTTGACGGGCGAGGAGAGAAATTGCTGTGGAAACACGGCTCAGTTTGTTCTGTCAAAACGTGCCGAACCCATATATCGAATTTTGGAGTGTATCCAAGTTGCTTTAAATGACGAAATGCAGTCGAATTGTCAACATTTAGTCTCTCAGCAATATCTTCAGTGGTAATCCATGGATCATTATTCACCAAGTCACAGATAAAGTCATTATCAATACCGGGAGATCACCCAGAGCAAAGTTTAACGTTTAGATTGAAGTCACCATTTCGAAATTGACCAAACCACTTTTAAGCAGGAGCACGATCCAAATAAACGTCTTGAATATTTTTTGTCACAGTTCCAACACTCACTCCCCTTTTTAAATTTTTATTAACCTTCACCCAAATTCATTTAAATAAACTTTTTTTAAAGGTTAGCTTAATTTACGCCGCATTTAGATAACTGTGAGTTGATCATAAAATCAGCACAGTCAAAAATGTTTGCTTCTGCCATCTATGAAAATCAGACACGAATCTTTGCAATCACCCAATACTTAGCAGTAGCTGTAGGCGTAATTTTCGGACTTTTTGGATGATTATATAGAAACACTGCATGAAAAATATGCAGCATTCGTAATCGATAATGTACTATTTAACCATAAATAAGGTTAAAAATGACTCTATTTGCCAGGGTAGCAACAATAACCTCAAAAAAAAAAGAAATTTCTCTTACCAACTACAAGTTCTTACTTGACCTGTACTTGCAATAAAGAAAAATACAGAATTTTGATAAGCACTTGAATAGTGAAAATGTGTAGAACTGACCTAGTTTCTGAAAACCCACCTGTTCCTATAATTGTTGTATGTTTCCTTTATCTTCCTATACCTAAATGCCAACTTTCTCATCCAATCAACACCCCCTCTTACGCCCGCCGCCAAACACAGATTGCCGCCGCCTGCTGCAGACGCCGCGTGGAAACCGTCCGTACCGAAATTGTAGTTTGTTAAGTCCTGACCGTTGTCGTCCGATGAGACATCATCTATGTGGACTTGATCACATTCCTGAAATAAGGTAAGAGAATGTAGTAAAAACCTATAGAATATTCCAGATTCCTATTGACACATAAATTATATTTTTTCAGAGATTTTTTTAAGGCAAGACAGATTTTAATGCACTAATTTTCAGTGAAAACTACTTCCAAAAACTGTTAAAAAGTTTTCCAATTGAAATAAACTTTTACTAAAATCTCCACTTTGCTCAACTTTATTTTCTTTTTTCTTTTTACATCATTTTGTTAAAATCATCAGAAGTGAGAATCAATGTTCAGTTTTGGAAAAATATTTATTAGTTGATGCAATTTTTTATGACCATACTGTATTTTATGTTCCGTCAAAATAATATTATCAGTGTGTACATTAAACACAACTCTCTATAGAAAACAGTGCATGCTACCTTGTTAACATTTAAACAATTAAAGCTATAGTCCAATTTCAACAGATGCAAAAAATTATAAAAACTAATAATTTAATGACAGTAATATAAAATTTTAAAGTTTAAAATAGAACATGATGTCCTCAAAGAAGATATATCATATTAATAAATAGCAAAAAATATATATTTTAGTTTTGCCTGCTTAAATTAAATACTTACTTCAATATCATTAAAAAAGAAATGAGTATCTGCTAAGTTAAAAACCATCTCCTCCATTTTAAATCCCAGTTGAACAACATTTTGAGCATCCTAAAATATGATAACTTCCAATTAATATATTTGTAAAAAAAAAAATTAAATTAGAATATTTGCCGATCATTATCATTGTTTTATGCTGTTTTTGCAGATTATTTATAAATTAGGCTAACTATGTTGTGATTTTAGACTAAAACGACTAATTCTATTGTTAAATCAAATAGCATATGTAATAGCAGTTTTAAGGTTAAGTGGAGTAACTCGAGTAAGGAAGTTAATTGTGACAGTTTAAATAGAGAATGTAGGTCTAAAATTATTTAGAGACAAAACGATGTTCTGCAGATTTCTGTGATATAATTTTCAAATGTTCTTTTTGGATATGAAGGATGGGTAGGGCTAATCATCCAGGGATAGTGAAGACTACTCCACACTCCCTTTCGTTATGTCATAGATACAATTTTGACAAACAAAATTTTCTAATATCACATTAGTAATATTTTCTTTAATATTGGTTGATGCCAAAGCCTTGTTGCTTAATTAAAGGAAAATAGCTAATAATCTACTGATTACATAATATATATTGTAGCTAAAATTGTACCAAATAATAATTTAGTATCTACAAAAAAAAACGCCCACTGTTACTTGCTAAAGACTTTGAGAAAAAAGGGTATTATACAGTGTGTCCCAAAAAGTTTTATACAAATGGAGAAAAAGTTCATCTTACATATTACAAAAAAAAATTTATTCTTGATAAAAAGTTCTGCACCACATGGAAATCCATAATCAGGCATCAAAAGTTTAAAATATTTGATGATATACAGGGAAAATAACAAATGATCTATAATTTTTAAAATAAAATGATATTAGCACAAATTTATTATGGACGTAATTGTTGCAAAGCAGATAAAGTTATCCAATTCTTAACAAAAATATGATACAATCAAAATCAGCGCACTAGTTTAATTTCGTTTTCCTTTATTCTATAAATAATCCAACAACTGCTGATGTGTTTACTGAAGTTTTTTTTAAATTTTTAACTAGAATGGTCACAAATCTAAACATGAGCATAATTTTTTAGTTTCTATTACCATTGCCAACTAATATTTTTCTCTGTATTTAAATTTAAACACACTTTACTCTTCATTATAAATCATTATTTTTTATTTCCCAGTATACCATCAAATATTTTAAACTTTTGATGCTTGATTATGGATTTCCATGTGATGCAGAACTTTTTATCAAGAATAATATTTTTGTAATATGTAAGATAAACTTTTTCTCCATATGTATAAAACTTTTTGGGACACACTGTAGATATAAATTAATGAAAATCTTTATTTTAGAATAACATTTTGATTTCAAATAAAAACTAGTAAACATAGTAAAGTTTCTTATAAATTTTTATTGCTATATCTCCAATTTTCCCAAATTTATGTAGCCTGAAACACAAATTTATATTTTTTTTATTTCTTGCATACTCTACTTGACCTTGTAAGTGATTTGTAAAAAAGGCTGGGATTATCATAAATTAAAGTATGTATCTTTTACTCACTTTGTGGTACTTTGTAGCATAACTTCCAGTCAATAAACTATGAAATATTATAATCGTCTCATCTAAATCCCATATAAAAACTCTATCTGTAGTTGATTCGGGAGTTGTAGGTGAAACTGTATTTGTTCTTCTACCTCTCCCTCGTGTTCTTGTCTCACTACCTGAAAAAAGAAGAAAACATTTATTTAAACATTGTTTTAAAATTTTAATATATGTCTTTTTTTAATACATAAACAATTATTTTTTTTACCTAAACTGCCTGATGATTCTCTTGATCTCCTTGCACTATCAGCTTTTAAGGGCGAGGTCGATCCATCCACTAATGAAATACCATTCGAAGGACTCTCTGTAATGAATACATAAATTATTTATGAAATGTTTTTAGTACAAATGTAACAGAGCAGTATGAAAATAATTTCTAATTTTTTTTTTCTCAAAATGAGTCTAAGAAATTTTAAAATTGCTATATTATCTTTTCATAGTATAAAACACAACATTGTATTACAAAAATTAATGTATTTTTGAATCAAATCATAATACTAAGTTGGGAATGTGGAATCTTGGCACAATGATACTCGCTCCTGATGAAGCTAACATGGTTAGCGAAACGCGCGTCGAGTGCAAAAATAAAGTGTTTGGTGTAGTGGTGATATATACTGAGTAAAATCATAATACCATAAGTTTCTGATTCAGAATCACTTGTATCACTATAAGGACATAGTGACATTTTAAATATATATTAGTTTTTGATTAATTTTATTAATTTTTATGTATAATTTGCTATTTTTAATTATATATTAAATATTTTTCAAAACCTAAAACTGTAAACAAACAAAAAGTGAGGTTATTATGTCGATAGCGTTGTCAAAATCTTCTTTTATAGATCTACGTGTCTGTTACAATTGGGATCTTACTTATTCAATACATCTCGGGGCTTTTTCGGGAATTAAACTTGTGGTGCATTTTTAAATCTGTCCTAAGCGTCTGTGTAAATTAATATTATAAATTTTCTTAAAAAAGAACAATGAAATTTTTGCTTTTCGTGAAACATCAAAAAAAAAGACTTATGCTGTGTTTACAATTATAAAAGTCGCATGCAAAAGGATTTAAATGTAATTTTTCATGCATTTCTAAAAGAGGATAAGGGTTATGTAAATATTACTAATGTATTTGGGCAAGTGGAAAAAGTTGACAGACTGAAACTGTGGAAAAAAATTCTCCGAATTGAACGAAAAATCCCAATTGATGCTAAAGTTTGTTCTAAACATTTTCAAAAAAGAAGATTATATTCTTCAGGTAAGTCAAATTATTTATTCTTGTTTTTTTTGTAATTTGTGTATTATATTAGATAACATGTTTCAATTTTGTTAAAATACTGTCTCTACTAATGTTAATAATATTTTTGAAAAATACTGTCACACGTTACAAATTTAAACCTGCACCCATATTTCGGCCACCTTAATAATAATCATAGAGGCTCCGCCTACAGGTAAGATCCCAATATCCCTTGTAATGAAGTCAACCGAGAACAACTCATTTTAAATAAAAAGAAGATTTTCTTAATACGAGTACAAAGAAGAAAGTGTTTTTTCGGTAACTTTAACATTCACAACGCGAAATAAATTTTAGAAAGTTTTTTTTTATCACGTTTATGTTTTTTGTCAAATAATATTTTAAATTCTTAGTTTTGTGAGGGCTTTCCAATGATTACCTAGGGCATCTTCAACAATCTTTACTTCTCAGAAGTAGAGCATTGATGATAGCATTCACTGTTCTTATCGTGAAGAGTAAATATTTGTGAAGAGTTCAAGATAATAAGAAAGCGTAGGAGAAACGTCTGGATGTAAATTTAATTTAACACCGTATGACCCCGCTAGCATATGTTTATAACTTTCAAAAGTCAATTTTAAAGAAATGTGGAGTTAGACATAGTGAATTTAGCTGCCGCCAGGATATGCAAGAGGCAGTACTCTGATGGCTGTCGTTCTAGTAGAAAACTTGTGGGTTTTGTTAGGTTTTCATCGCTTCAGGGGCACTCCTAAATAAGCTTTTTAAAATGAGATTTCCTTTAAAAATAATTATAATCAAAAATTCTTTATGTTATATTATTAACCACTTTCTAGTTACATACATTATCTCTATAAAATAAGTGCAATTCTTTGCGAAATATTATGCTATTAAGATAAAGATTTTCGTGGAATTAAGTTATGCGGACAATATCTCTGATAATATTATGCAAGCAGTAAAGTCTACTAAAAAAAATCAGATTCTAAAAATATAACTATTTTACTTTTAATTACGTTGTGAAAGTTATCAAAAACTTGAACATGAACAATAACACGAAAATTAAAACAAGCGAGAACACTAGAGGATATATACCAAAGTCAGGAGGAATTAGACGAGGAGACAGCCACAGTCCGTTTTTGTTCAATCTTTTAACGGATAAAATAATAGAAGACGTAGAATCACTAGGAATGGGTTACAGAATGAGTAACAACAGAATTAGTCTGATTTATTACGCAGACGATGTAGCGTTGATAGCTGAAAGTGAAGACGACCTACAGAGACATTTTAAATTTTATCAAGCCTGTAGACAGTTGAAGATGAGCATATCAATTGAAAAGACCAAAAGCAGCTCTATCGCCAAAGATCCCATAAGGTGCAAACTCGTAGTGGAAAGTAAATCTATAGAACAGCTAACCTAGTTCAAATACCTTGGTGTGCTATCATGACTCAGTTAGCGATGTTAGAGAATTAATTAATAAAGCAGCAGTCATCTTAAGCAGCATCTTAAGAGACGTTGTATGGTCTAATCAATACATGCGAACAGACTGCAAGGTTAAAATATACAAGACTTGTATCAGACCCATACTTACCTACAGTATAGAATTACGAGAAGACACCAATAAAACAAAAAGTATATTACGTACCGCCGAAAAGAAAACCCTTAGAGCGATAGTTGGTAAAAAAAGAAGGGGTATGATACGAAATACTAACATCAGAGAACAATGTGGCGTACCAGATGTAGTAAGATGGGGAAGACAAAGAAGAAGACAGTGGCATAACCACGTAAAAAGAATGGAGAAGCACAGACTATCAAGGATCGCTCTGGAATGAAAACCAGCAAGCAAACGCCCACTGGGAAAATCACCAAAAAGATGGAGAGATAGTTGGCAATCTACTTCTCAAGAAATTCCACAACCGCAGAATTAACAGATCATCAGATCTATAAAAAGTATAAGAAGAAGAAGACCTTTAATTAACACTGCTTTTCTATGCCTTGTGATGTTGATGGCCTTAAGGAAGTATGTCCTTATGTCAAACGTTATCAAAGATCAATTTTTTTCATTCAATTAGCAGTACTGATCAAAGCGCTCAAAAAGATTGGATTAGATGGCCAACGACATAAAGATCATCAAAAACTTATATTGGAATCAGTCAGCTCAAATAAAGAGCGGAAACATAGCGACATCAGACATCCAAATTCTGAAGGGCGTTAGACAGGAGTGCACTCCTTTTAATTTACATTCCGAATCTATTAGGCCTTAGAAGATAAGAAGTGAGAATAAAGAAAAATGAGAAACCTATCAACAACATCCGGTATGCTGACGATACGGCGCTCTTTGCTAATGATGAGAAAACATTACGATGCATATTAGACAGAGTCAATAACATCAACAACAATAAAATTTTGAGAGTTAAGGAAACTGACAATAAAAATATTTTGAAGAGAGGAAACCTTGCCCCCAATAAGAAAGATATAAATAATTTGCATCTCTGGTTAATATAAGGCTAGTTTTGAAAGCCTACCTGCCCACTGTCTGGGGCTGTTCAAGGCCACAGACCGCTAGAGGACACTTTAACAAGTTGCTAACAATTACCGCTTCACAGCGCCTTATAGGGTTCTACCTCAAGTACAAAAAAATCATTATACTACTATATTTGGACAAAGTTCATTATGCCGCAGTTTTTGACTGTTCTCTCTTCTGTCAATCCATCTCAGAACGCGACGTCCTTAGTATCTTTTTGATTCGATTTAGTAGGAAACGATTTTTTTCATGACATATTTAATCTCTGTTTGGCTGGATTTGATAGGAAACGATTTCATAAATGACATAGTTAGTCTCTGTTTGGTTTGCTTTGGTAGGAAACGATTTTATAAATGACATACTTAGTTTCTGCTTGGGTACAAAGAATCTATTGATTACTTTCAGGTGGAGATTTAACTGAAAAAAATAACCTTTTTATATAAACGGTAATACAATTCTTTTTAAACTTACCTGACAGTGACGTCGCTGCTAGTTGGTAAGTTGATGTACCCAAACTACCACTGGAACTAGGTGAACTTACGTAGGGTGAATATGATTGTGAAGCATAGTAACTACTGGCGTATTGCGATGCCTGTGAATCCGTATAAGTTGAGCTGTACGGACTGTATTCAACACCCTAAAAGTATATACTTAAATTTAATATTAAAACACGAAGGAGTGGTATAAAAAATCTTAAATATAAGTGGTTTAGATCTATCTACTTGTACAGGACTAGTTTACTATATATTAAGCATTACTGTTAGACGAGAAGCCGGAAACGCTGAGTTCAGAGAAAGTTTGAACATATTCCAGTTGCGCAGATTTGTAGTGTCAAATTTTGTGTTGTTTAGGTGCTTCTATGTCACACTTCAAAACGAGCTAGTAGCCGGAAGAACCCAACGGCGATAGTGTCTATCTCCGGATTAGCGCCCTAAACGAGATCAAGGAGATCAACGAAGCCGTGTTAGCTAATTGATGAGCTGAATAAGAGCACAAGTATTTACAAAGAATTCACCATCAAGACTGTGTTCGTCGGTTGTATTTGAATGCTTAAGCGAGTCGATGTGGGCATTTACGTCCTGTAGGATAGTTATTTTCGCAATTGCATGATTAACCTATAAAAAACCAGTGGTGTTGCAAGTAAAGCGAAACAATTGTTGTCACTTAGTGGGTGGGGTGTTATAAAACTATACGTACATGTATATATATATATATATATATATATATATATATATATATATATATATATATATATATATATATATATATATATATATACAGTAGAACCCTGATTAACCGAGTCGCGATTATCCGAGCTCCGGATTAACCGAGCCAATCTAAGAACCTGATTATCCGAGGTACGCGCGTCTATGCTGCGTATTAACTGAGCTTCTAAAATATGTATGTACATATTTCCATTTAAAATCGTCGGGGCCTTCGGGAATCCCCCTGGCCTGTGTGAGGGGTTGTTTTTGGATTCTGTCAGCACGTTAATTTGTGTGAATGTAGTGCGTTATGGCGTTTACTACGGAGAAGTACGAGTACACTCACATAATTTATTTGGTTGGAGTTCTGGTAGTTAAGTGTAATTAATACGAACTGCTGTGTTTGAATTTTTTTTTTGTCGTATTATAATGGAGTAAAACAAGCATAAAAGAATCGTCGTTCCTATTGAAGAAAAATTAAAAGCCATTAAAAGAATTGAAGCAGGAGAGACAATAAAAGTTGTTGCACGAGATTATGGAGTAGGTGAGGTAACAGTTGGAGGGTGGAAAAGAAACCGCACAGAAATAGAAGAGTGGTGTATAAATCAAGCCTCCTCGTCCTCGGGAAGAAAATCAATGAAAACCGGCGACTATGAAAAAGGTTAACGAAGCTTTATTCATGTGGTTTAACCAGCAGAGATCAAAAGGTGTGCCTCTGTCAGGTCCAATTTTACAACAGAAAACAACAATGATTAGTAGGCAATTCCCAGAGATAGATCAGTTTACCGCGAGTTTTGGATGGGTTGACCGCTGGAAAAAACGGTACGGTGTACAACTGACTGTATGTGGTGAAAAACTTTCTGCTGATGTGTCATCAATTGAGAAGTTTAAGCAGAACTTTAAAAAGCAAATCGAAGATTGTGGATACACATGTGATCAAACTTAGAACTGTTACGAAACTGGTCTGAATTATAAAATGCTTCCATCAAAAAAATTAGCATCTCGACAGGAAAAATCAGCTCCTGGGCACAAACGAAGTAAGGAAAGAATAACTATAATCGTATGTTCCAATGCATCTGGCAAGTACAAAATCCCACTGATGGTGATTGGCAAGTCTGCACGTCTAAGAGCTTTAAAAGACATCTCACCCAAAGCCCTACCAGTTTATTACAAAAATCAGAAGAGCGTATGGATGGATGCTACCTTATTTACTAACTGGTTTGAAGAAGAGTTCGTGCCATCTGTGACTAAATTTTTGAACAGAAACCGTCTTCCTATTAAAGCAATTTTGTTAATGGATAATGCCCCCTCTCACCCTGGAGAAGGACTTCATGTGGGCGAAATTGTAAAATTTTTTCCTCCAAATATAACCAGCATAATGCAACCAATGGATCAAGGCGTCCTCGAAAACATTAAAAAAAATTATGGGCGTTTATATTTTGAACATCTGTTAGAATACACAGAAAAGGAGGATATTATCAATGGGATGAGAAAGGTTACACTGAAAAATGTTATTTACTGGGTAAGTCAAGCTTGGGATTCTGTGCGTACTACCACTATTCAAAAATCTTGGACAAAAGTTATTGATTTTGAGGACTATAATGACAGTTAAGATGATATTCCATTAAACGAATTAGCTTTGAAATTGAGAAGCCATGGAGAAATGTCCTGTTCAAATTTTGTCAGCGAGATAGAAGAAAAAGAAAAGCGGCGGTGGATGAACAGTCTCCCACTAAGATCTCTCATCAAGAAGGTTTTGCTTCTTTGGAAAAAGCAGCTTTGAGGTATATCGAACAACAACCAGAGGCAACCCCAGCGGATTTGCTTCTTCTTAATAGATGGAGAAACTTTTCAGCGAGAAAAAGAAGATGCAATATGAAACAGAAGCGCATAGATACCTATTTCACTGTTTTATAATGTATGCACCTATTTATATGTTAAAAACGTTAATACATCGGTTTAAAGTATTGGTGTTTATTTTTTGAATGAATAAAAAACAAATCCGGATTATCCGAGTTTTCAGTTATCCGAGGAGGGTGCCCCCCACGTTACCTCGGATAACCGGGTTTATATATATATATATATATATATATATATATATATATATATATATATATATATATATATATATATATATATATATATATATATATATATATATATATATATATATATATATATATATATCCGTATAAATATTACGAAAATGATAAGATTTTTTAATTTTGTACCTGTGTAAAACTTTGAGTAAATCCAGTTGCTCCAGTACTACTGGTTCCATAGGTTGCATACGGAGAATATTGCCCTGTTTGAGTGGTTGCAGCGCCAAAAGCACTTGCAGGTGAACCGTAAGGAGCGGCAATATAACCTAAAAAAATAGAAATCGTGAATAAGTACACACCACCACTGGACACTCGCCAATCGAATCTGTCCGAGAAGCGGACTGTCGGACTATCGACTGTACAGGATTACTGATTGTGAGAGTAGGTTGACAAGTTCAGTGCAATAAAAGCTCTAGAAGGATTTTTTCACATAAAACTATTTTTTTTTATAACTGAAACCATCACAACTTATTTAATAAATTTGGTTTAGCTTTAGTGGCCTGATTATTTATTAGTGACAAAGGTTACAAAATAGCAAAAGCCGTTTTATTAGAATTTATAACTAACTATTTACTCTTAAGTCGGGTAACAGACTAAAGAAACATATCTCGTAAAACATATTTCCAGCTGTACAGAACGATTGTCATGAAATTTATTGCTTCATTGTTTCACTCGTCTAAAACTTACCAGACGCCTTACAGGACGCGTTAAGTCCTCTAGAAGGACCTAAAGGCGAGTAGGGGTACGAAGGGGTGCTGTAGAAAGGGCTTGATGAAGAGGGGCTCATGTAAGAGGCCGCTGCTGAGCTGGAAGAACCGTAAGCTTGATGCATACTGAAAAATTAAAAAAAAAATAATAGTCGGTTTTTGCTCGTACATTATTCTTTTAATCGGAGAATATGTACCAATACCTTAAAAAATGTAAACAATAAGTAGATAAAAGGATGGTAAAGTTATTTAGACATAAATTCGTCGTAAATACGTTATTAAATTGGTAATTCAGATGTATCCATTATCCTCCATTTACTCTTGTAGTTGAAACTGAAGAATCCAAAACTGACGACTATGAATTTTTAGACTCAAGAATCCTGAAAATTGCACCTCCCTCCTGTTTTTTACTGGTACGATAATAGATTATGCTCAAATTTAACTTAATAACAATTAAAGTCAAATTAATGACATGCCATGAATGAAGAAAATGAAATAGTCCACGTGGAATCTCATAAGATATATCGACTCCCATCGTGCATTCTCCTGGTATGTATTAGTTACAGTGTACCGTCCCCAGCGGGAGCTAGAGTTTTCCATCGTGGTGGTAGCGGGTCCAGAATTGGGGAAGGGGTGTTAAAACAGTCAAGGGGGGCGGCCGTGGCGTACCTACCTATTTGGGAAATTAATATAATAAAATACTTTGGAAATACCTACTGTTTTCATAAATAAATATTTTGTCTAGCTATCTAAAATTTTTGTCTTATTGTTATCGCGTAAATAAGCATTAAAAAAACTTAAATTAGCATTAGGTATACGTATACCTAATTCGGTTTGTATTGTCGGTGACGAGACTTTGCAAGTTAGTAAGCAAAGACGCGATTTACGCAATCAAGCATGTTTTGACAAAAATGTGGGAGCTTGTAATGATTTGTTTACAGAGTAAGTGCACCGGTATAGCAAACAAGCAAAGGCATACAAGTTGATAGGTGCGCGAAATCAAATCTATAAAAGGCAGGGATAGCTGTAGGAATGTCTTAGTATTTTTTTGTGTGCTTCGCTAATAATCCATATTCGTGAGTGAAAGTGATAGAAGTCATTATAGCCATTATTTTTATAACTATCTTAAATCTGTTAAAAAGTTAATTTAGTTAAACCGTGGCAAATTTTGTATTTCAAAATCTAAGAAGAAATGCCGGCAGTACAGTAATGAGTATTTGAAATGTGGATTTACAAACTCTACAAACCAATCATTACCTACGTTTAATTTCCCAAAAAGTGTCTTCAAACGAAACCATGAAGCCTTCTAGGCTACAAGAGCATTTAAATAAAATACATGCTGATAAAAAGGACGAAAATATTTACAATGACTCGCAAAGAAATATTTAAAACAACCAACTCTATCAAACTTTTTTGCGTCGTCTTCTAAACAAGAAAATGATGTTTCATATATTTCATTATTAATCGCAAAAGCGGGAACACCACACACAGTTGGCGAGGAATTAATCTTGCTGGCAATTAAACAGGTAATAAAAACAGTTCTTCATCATAAGACATCGTCAGATATCATCAGAAAAATTCCTCTGAGTATTAATTCGATGCAAAAAAGAATAAATGAAATGGCTAAAGACGTTGAAATATTATTATGCGATTACTTAAAGACTTGCAAATTTTCCATTCAACTCAATGAATCAACTCTTACCAAATAACGAAACACTACTTCAATTATACGTTCGATTCATAAAAGAAGAAAAAATTTGTCAAAAGTTATTATTTGCTAAAAATTTGGAAACCGATACAAAAGGAGAATCGATGTTTAATACCATGAACAAGCTTTTTCAAGAGAAAGCAATTCCTATTCGTAATATTTTGTCAGTTGCTGGTGGTGCTCCAGCAGTGACGGGGCATCTTAAGGATTTCATAGCGCATTTAAAACAAACAGTACCAAATGTATATTGTATTATTCATCGTCAGCATTTGGTGGCAAAAAATCAGAATGAACGCCTGCATACGTCGTTTCATTACGTTATTAGAGCAGTCGATAAGATTAGAAGCAATTCATTGCATGACAAAATATTTGACCAATTTTGTAGTGAAAATGATGAAGATTACAATCGCTTGCTGCTGCACACAGAAGTTCGTTGGCTCTCAAAAGGTATTTGTTTGAATCGTTTTTTCAATCTATTTGACTCAGTACTGGACTTCCTTGAAAACAGAGACGAAAAACTGCGCGAAAACCTGATTACATTCAAAAATGACATAGCTTATCCGATATTCAATGAAGACAATTTACAATTGCAACGTGATGAGTTCAATTTAATTAAAACAAAAAATGTCATAGCTGTTTATGTGGGAAAACTGGTTCTGTTCAAACGAAATCTAGGTAGAGGTGAATACAGCCACTTTCCCACATTATCAGCAGTCTCTGCAAAACAGGAAGATTTACTTACTTACTGCCAACACTTTTTCATGCTGATTTTATTGAGCGATTCCAGGATATTTTAAACATGAATATACCGAGTTGGGTTTTAGATCCTTTCGCAAATGCAGATACAGCAGAATCATCAAATTAAGAAGATCAACTCGTAGAACTCACAACTAACGAAGAACTAAATGTAAAATTCAGAATTGGATACCAACAGTTCTGGCTTCAAAAATTAGTACCACCTCTCTTACCCTGAGTCGTGGGCAAGAGTACACAGATTTTCAATTGCTTTTCCTTTTTTTTTTTATGGGTGTAGCACACGTGCTGCAGGGAAGTCCCTAAAGCACTCCAGGAGAGGCATGTGAGCGGAAAAAGCGATTCACGTTGTTCTTGAATCGCTGTAAATTGTACTCGGTAGGAAACACAGCGCTGGGTAAATTATTCCAAAGAGATGATGTTCTCCATATAAAAGACTACTTGTCAAGCGTTGTACGCGGAGTAACAAGCTGAACCCCATGCAGATGTGAAGCACCAGCGCCACGTGTATTTCTAGCATGCGCCGCTTTGGGAGGAATTAGGCGGGCTACATCCTTCGAACACTTTCCATGAAAATACTTGTAGAACAGACTCAAGTCGCCAACCGTTCTTCGATGTTCCAGCGAATCAAGGTCGCCGGTCAGTTCCGGGTCAGCTCTTCTCTGAACAGAATCCAACAAATGCAGTGTATGTTTGAGAGCGGAGCCCCAAACATCGGAGTAGTATTCCATAGTTGGTCGAATTTGAGCTTTGTAAAGAATTAACAGTTGTTGTGGAGTGTAAAGCTTTCTGGTTCGAAATAATATTCCTAACTTTTGAGAAGCTCTTCTTGCTATGCCTGCAATATATTCATGCTAGGTCATATTTGCTCCCAAATTAACGCCCAACAAATTAAGTGATGATGCTAGGGGAATGGAGTGCCCCGACATGACTATGTCGGGTTCGGCAACGTTAACTTTTTTAGAAAAAATTGCCGCCTGGGTTTTTGTAGAGTTAAATTCCCCTTGGTTACTGTCACCCCAAGATAGACTTTCTTCCAGGTCTTTGTTAAGTTAAACGACCTCCTGCTGTCTGTGGATATTCGCCTGAGCAGCCGATGTCCGAGCGTTCAAAGTGAATGAAGAGACAAGCGTACTGTCGTCTGCAAAGCTGTAGATTGGATTCGCGGTCTTTTCCAGCAGATCGTTAATGTAAATGGGAAAGAGAGTAGGAGACAGTATGGAGCCTTGGGGCACACCGGCGTTGATTGTGAAGGTGTTTGAAAGAAATCCGTCGACCGCCACTCGTAAAGAACGCTCTCTGAGGAAATATGAGAGCCACAAAGAGAATTTTTCAGACATACCACAAGAGCGTAGCTTAGCCAACAGTCCATCGTGCCAAATACGGTCGAATGCCTTGGATATGTCAAGAGCAACCGCTCGAGATTCTCCAAAGTGTTCAATTGCGTTGTTCCAAACATGTGTTACATAAGTCAGAAGATCTCCTGTTGATCTATGTTTACGAAAACCATATTGGTGATCGCTAATAATATTGAATCGTTCAAGATATTTTAGAAGATGCTGATTGATAACCTGTTCCATGACTTTCGATATTATTGAAAGCAGTGCGACTGGTTGGTAGTTATTTGGCAAGGTCTTCTTGCCTTTTTTAGGTATCGGCTGAACCGTGGCACATTTCCAGCAGGACGGAAATATTCCCTTTCTGTAGGATAGGTTGAAAAGTCTACAGAAAACTGGTGTTAGTTCCCTTGCACAGTTTTTGAGAACTATGGCAGGTATGCCGTCAGCGCCAGAAGCCTTTTTGGTGTCTAGCTTCATTAAAATACGCTTTATGATACGCTGTCTGAAGACAACATCGGGCATCTTTGAGTGCAGTATGGGAATAGTAGGTGGCGTTTTTTCTTTGGAAATCGACAGTAGAATGTGAAGTAAAGAGTTCAGCCAACAAGTTCGCTCTCTCAACAGGTGTGGTTGCAATGGAATTATCTGGCCGTGTGAGTGGTGGTATGGTGGATATGGTGAAATTTTGACTAACTGCCTTAGCGACTGCCCAAAAGGACCTGGAATTGTTGGGACAAGCGAGAAGTTTGTTTCTAATTCGTTGATTGTGTGCCTCCTTGGTTTCGTCGATAATTCCTTTGCATCTGTTCCGGGCACGAACAAAGGTGTTACGATTCATCGTATTTGGCTGAGCGTAGGTTCAGTGCAGTATCTAATGTACTGTCTAAGAAAAGGAACAGACTGCACATCACTGAAGAAATTAATAAATTAATAATTAATTCATTAGACAATCTTCCTCTTCGTTGGTCCCATTACTTTCTCTCTCTCTCTCTCTCTCTCTCGCTCCCTCGCTCACCCTTCATCTATAATTAGGTTATGATTTATCCTTCCTCGACTCCATACCGGATTTTTGGTCGCTCAATTGTCTATCTCCTTCTCACTTAAAGGTCCAATACTTGCACTTCTCATTTGTATCGGTTCCTTCCAGGTGTCGATCCCGCATTCTGGTTAATTGAGTTCTCTTGACTAAACCCCTTATCTCTGTCGGTCAGCTGTCTCCTGTCGTCCTTGTCATCTTTCCTAAATGGCGGTGGCCATGTGTGGTGGTCACAGGTGAAATAATTAACAATGTTCTCAACATCCAAGGTTCCCCCCCCCTTTCTTTCTTTATTCTATATATTTGCGACGAAATTGGAACCCGACATTAACAAATTATTAAAACTCCACCAGCCTCAACCAGCTCAATAATTTTTAGTGTTCCGTACGGAACACTTATAAGATCACTTCGGTGTCTGTCTGTCCGTCTGTCCGTCTGTCACACCCGATTTTCTCCGAAACTATTTGTCATAGAAAGTTGAAATTTGGTAATAGTATAGGAATTGATAACCTCATCAGAGCCATGTAGTTTTGAAAGTTAAATTTTGACTTAAGGGGTTAGTTTTGGGGGGTGAAATCGGAAGTGAAAAAAAAAATTTTTTTACTAGATAATCGAGTGTGGTGTCAAATGAAAGTCTGTGAAAACACGAGTAAAAAATATATATAAATGTAATACTTGCGCGCGCTTTTCTTTGTATTATTTTTAAAAAATCGCGAAAAATCGCTGTCCACCCGCCTTATCTCGAAAAGTACTTATCAAAAAATTTTGAAAAAATTCTGGAATATTCTCCACGGGGTGTATATTGAACGAAAATTATCACGAGTGCATTACCTGTAGTAATTTATCTGGTATATAAAAAAAACAGAAATTTCAAGTCATCAATTTTCAGTAAAGATTGGAAATAAACTTTGTTGAAAACTCAGTTGAGGTGTGTTTTGCGAACTCACTGATCATTTTATACTTCCGTTACAACATTTTTTATTTTAAAAGCAATCAACGCACGGAACACTAATTGCGCAAGTTCAACTTGCACTTGACCGGTTATTTTATTTCTTATTGATTTTGTGTTTATTTTTAAATTTTTAATAATGAATTTTTAACTACATTTAATGGTCGTTTTAATTAATTTCTACTTTGTGATTCTTAATACGAGGCATGTTTTTTAAGTAAGTACCGTTTTGCGATTCCGCCGCCGCAGCGATACGGTCGGCGTTCCGCGCATGCGCGCTGGTAACCTACATCTCATGTCTACGCACTGACGCCATTACAGTCTGATTCTTCATTGTATACGTTGTTTACTGAGTGTTTAAGATGCCTCCGACAATCGTGAGTCCCGCCGATTGTGAAGTACGGGCTGTTTATACGATTTCTTAGTGCTAAAGGCGTAAAACCGATCGATATTCATCGTGAGATCTGTGAAGTTTACGGACAAAACATTATGAGTGATGGAATGGTAAGGAAATGGGTGAGAGCATTTAAAGATGGCCGCACAAATGTGCATGATGAAGAACGGAGTGGGCGTCCTTCGGTCGTTAATGAAGATTTGGTGCAGAAAGTGGACGAAAAGGTGAGAGAAAACAGACGCTTTACAATTTCATCATTGTGCGACTGCTTTCCTCAATATTCAAAACATTTGTGATACATTGGTTAACAAGTCAGGCGGCAGAATTTTATGAGGAGGGTATTCAAAAACTGGTGCCACGTTATGACAAGTGCCTCAATATTCACGGAAATTATGTAGAAAAGTAGATTAAGGTACAGGCTTTCATGTAAAAATAAAATTATAGCGATATCTTTGCACGTCTTTTTTTAATTCCAAAACGGTACTTACTTAAAAAACATGCCTCGTAGATAGATACCATAGACAGATAAAATAGGTATAGATGATATGCAACATTATTTTAATATTTGGTATAATTACTTATTATGGAAGAGGGGGCATTGAAATTTTTTTTTTTCTTGTAAAGGGGGCGGGGGTCCAGAAAAGATTGGGAACCCTGTATAACTGAGAGTTATAATTTTGGAATTAAAGTAATTTGAAATTTTACATTTCTTTTGACAACATGGTAACACTGTATCATATCGAATCATTATTAAAATAAATGACGAATGTAATTGTTATAAGTGTTCTTTCCTGGCTTTATTATGGAATTAATTGTTAAAGTTACTATAACGTTGTTGGACAGAATCAGAAGTAAATGTTTAAAATATGTACTTTTTACCATTTACGCAAGCTTAGCACCAAAGAATCTAATTTCCGTCGCCTGTTTGAGAAATATCCGGAATGTCCCGTAATTGCTACGCATCCATAAAAATGCTATACATCAGACTTTTTTCTTTGAAATACTTCATACTTCCACGTGGTATTCGCTTCGGGTAAAGAAGCAAGTGGCGCCGCCAGACATCAAAATGTCGCACTTTCTCCGACCAATGTTTACACTGATTCAAATGGCAAACTGACGTTTTTTCTGTTTAATTTATTATTTTCTCGATAAAAAAAAACCGGTGCACGGCGTCATCATTCAGGGAAAGTTCAACTGTTTTTTATTTTAAGCTGGTTCCCATACTGCAAGGCCAAAATATCTCAGGTGAAAGTTAATATTTCCCATAAGTTAACACGTAGGCTGAAAGGTTTTTGCTCTGGCACATAGATGTCGCCCTTTTGAAAAAAATCCATATGGTTTTTAGGAAGTACCAACCTTCAAACGATGACATTTCGATGATTAGTTTACAAGTTACAGTGGTTTTAGTGACGCTACTTTTGATATTTTCAAAACAATGAAAAAAATTTTATTTCGTGTGTTGATTAAACACTTGTTTTTTGATGAGAAAAAATATCGTTCAAGCAAAGCAATGACTTGAAAAGTGTTACGAAGACTCTGCTCTTGGAAAATCACTTATCGTTTACTAGTATGCTGAATTTAAACGCGGTCGTACAGATACAAGTGCTGCTGAACACTCTGGACCTCCAAATGAGGTGGTTATACCGGAAAACATAAAACAAATGCACAAAATTGTTTTGGATGACCATGAAGTGAAATTTCGTGAGATAGCTGACACTCTAAAGGTACCAAAAGAACCTGTTGATCATATTTTGCATGAACATTTGGGCATGAGAAAGCTCTGTTTGGAATGGTTACCGCTTTTGCTCACAGTGGACCAAAAACAACAACATGTTGATAATTCTGAGCGATATTTGGAGCTGTTTAAGCTCAATAAAAAGTATTTTTTCATGCGATATGTGACAATGAATGAAACATGGATCCACCACTATATACTGGAATTAAATTGGCAGTCAGCTGAGTGAACAGCAGCCGGTGAAAGCCGCCCGAAGCGACCAAAAACACAACACTCGCCTGGGAAGGTTTTGGCCGCTGTATTTTGGGATGCGCATGGAATAATTTTCATCGACTATGCTAAAGAGGGAAAAACCATTAATAGCGAATATTGTATAAAGTTATTGGTGCTTTTGAAGGCAGAAATCACAAAGAAACGGCCCCAAATGAACAAGAAAAAGGTGCTCATTCATTAAGACAATGCACCGTGTCACAAGTCAATGGTTACGATGGCAAAATTGCATGAATTGAAGTTCGAATTACTTTCTTATTTACCGTATTCTCCAGATTTGGCCTCCAGCGACTATTATCTATTCGCAGACTTCAAAAAAATACTCGCTGAAAAGAGATTTGGCTCCATTGCAGAAGTCATCACCGAAACTGAGGCTTATTTTGAAGGCAAAGACAAATCCTTTTACAAGAAAGGTATAGAAATGTTAGACTGATTGTATCGCTCTTGAAGAAGACTATATTAATGAATAAAGACGAATTTTGCAAAAAATGTGTTTTAAGTAGCTAGACGAAAAACTTTTCAGCCTACGTTTTAGTTCTAAAGAAGACGTTAAAATATGGAAGTCGTTTTGAGTACCGGCTTTTCACAAATTGTGTGTAATTTTCATTTTGAAAATGGGATTCAAAAAAGGGTAAAGGTCTGGTTGCTGCGGAGCACGTGATAAATGTGAAATAATATTAATTAGATAGAACATCTGTAATAAATAGTTACGTCATTCGGCAAACCTCGGTAACGGTAACTCCATATTATACGTAAGTAAAAACAAAAAAGAAAAATCGAGAAAATAAGCATTTGAAAATAAATAACATGGAGTTGAAAGAGAATCCCAGCTAAAAAAAAATCCACCACCTAGATTTACCTCTGAAAATTCCACCTGGTATTTTGAATGAAAATTACATCTGGAATTTTCTTCCAAAATACCACGTGGAATTTCCATATGGAAATTCGAAGTGGATTTTTTTCGTGTATTTTGCAGTTTACCGGAATTTTTCTAACATTTTCAAGGTCGATGATTACAAAAAAATAATTGCTTTTGCGTGAAAATTGGTTTTTTTTCATATGTTTTTTAGGTATGGAACTTAATTTTGACGATATAGCCAAATTGTGTGGAGATAATGACAAACTTTACGAGAAATTAATTGTTTTGGGTTTAGTTCCTGCCTTTGGGAGCTATAAATGTAAGAAGTGTGGTGTTTTCCTAAAATTGTGCAAAAATTTGGAAACGATTGATGGAAGAAGTTGGTATTGTAATAATATCGTGTCAGTTCGAAAGCAAAAACGGAAAACGTGTGGTTATAAGGTGTCGTATCGGTTTGGTACATTCTTCGCAAGATCCCACTTGGAAATAAAACAGGTTTTAGTTCAGGTTAGCTTACGATTGCTTGGGGGACGAAGGTTACGAACATTTGAAGGTTAACCATAGTTTGAATTTTAAAGACCCGGTTAGTGGAGCTCATTTATTTTTCCATGTATGTTTGTTGAACAATTTTGTGATGGATTACTTTCCGTAGAATTTAACTTATTTTTTTGTAATTACCGACCTTGAAAATGGTAGAAAAACTTGTTTTGATCAAAAAATGAAAAATTTCGGTAAACTGCAAAAATGCTGGAAAAACATGAAGCACAGAAAAACATATAAAAAATGCGGTTTGACGAAAACCGGGTAATAATAGGTGTCCAGTGTAGCTGCATTGCTGAGGCTTTAGGGCGATGTAAGCTTATTTATGCTGTCATTCATTACGTCAAAAATGATCGAGGGTTATTAATCAAATGTCAGGAAATATTGTCGGCAAGAAACTGGGATTCAAAGGACGATCTAATTTTTGATTATTAATGAAATGGGCGCTGTAAATACGGGAGTATTTTGTTAGTTGCCAAAGGGATCCATCGCGGCTGTAAATAATTTATGGTACTTATTCAATAATTTAATGTTTTTATTAAATAAATAAATTCCATATGTAAGTATTGTAATTCTCATAAACTGACTTTCAACGTCTCACTGCTTTAATCCATCGTCGTAGAATATTGTATTCGCCGAATTCCCTTTGCTATTTTGACAGCCAACCACACAACACTTCTCTCCGTGACTTTTTACTGATATGTTATCCATAATTTTTAACACAATACCTCAAGCACAGCAAACACACTGTAGAGTAGCGAAACTCAAGGATAACCGCATAGGAAAATCAGGTTCGTTTTCAGAAGGTCACGTGGCAATCCACCATGTTAAAAGTGGACCAGCGCGAGATTTAAAATACAAATAAAGTTGTGCAAAGTTTTATCATTCAAAATCATAGATATAGAAATGTTTGAAAATTTTTGATTTGTTATTTAATACAGCATGAGTAATATAAAAGTTAATGCAGCATGAAAAATATTAAAAAAAAACCAAAAGAATGGAGCACTTTGTTAGAAAAGAATTGAATACAGGTGAAAAACTTGATAGGAAGGTATTTGATGGAATTCTTCATATTCAACTTCAGTTTTTATCCAAAAATTTAAAAGTCTATCAAAGTTAAACGTCACTGTTTGAGGTTAAAGTTCTATTTACATCATTTTTTAAGTAAATTTGTGATTAAAGATGTTTTTTAAGGACTAAATTAATTTAATTTTAACATACGTAATACCCAATGCTATTTTTCTTGTACTGTGAAATAAAAACATATTGTCATTACTAAGATGTCAACATCTTCTAAAATAAGAGCATTTTTTTCTAAGCAGTGTTGTGTTGTTGGGTGTGATAGATCTCTTGTTAATTAAAAAACACTGTATCTACTTTTTTGGTACTTATTTTTTCATAAACTACAAAACTATATTGTGTAACTTTAAGAAAGGTTAATATAATATAATAATGAATTATGAACGTATATGTATAAACCTCTATTTTCTATGTGAATGATTCTTAGAGGTTCTATACCTTTTTTGTTCTGTTATCTGTATTGCTTTTTGATAACGTAATTAACGCTTGCTTTTATTTACAGTGAATTAATATTTAGACCAAAGAGTCAATACAGTAATTTCCTAATTATATTTACATACAATACTTAGTTATGACCAAGCTGACTTGTCAATTACAACTATGTTGGGAATGTGGAATCTTTGGCACAATGACACTACTCAGTATATATCACCACTACACTTTATTTTTGTACTCGACGCGCGTCTGTCTAACCATATTAGCTTAATTAGGAGAAATGATTGACATACATACTGAGTATTGTTAATTACAGTTTAAAAGGAAAATAACTATATTTATTTTATAGTATAGGTATATAACAATAGAAATAAGTTCTTTATACGAGGAATATTAATAACAGGTAACTAAATTTTCAAAATTTTAATAGTAACCATAATTACCATCAAAATGGACTTCAATTAAGTGTACTGTCCATTTAACAAACTTATTTTCAGAATATTTTACCCTCTGGCACACATCGTCTGACAAAATCATATTACAAAAATTTCTTTGGAAACACATTAAAATTTTTCTTATTTTAATAGCATATTTGATTCAATAATCGATTTATATCAGTTATCTCAATAATCCCATCCCCGGTGGTTTTGTGATTTCAACACGACACTTAATATTTAAACTTTCAAACCCAGCTTATACGAAAATAAAATATACTGTCTAAAATTTGAAAATAATAAGTATGTTGTTATAGGTTCTGTATTCCTTACAATATATTCACAGAAAGTTTTGAAAGATTGGCATGAAAAAGGAGCAATGTAATTTATAGAGAAAAATAGAAAAAAAAAGGCACTTTCAGAGTATTAATTGTACTTGCAATTAAACAGTGATAAATTTATCGGGTTTATTATTAGAAAAGGTGTGTCAAACAATTAATACAGATGAAGTTATTGAAAACTAAAATCCTCTTGAGAATACACCTTTTAGAAAAAAAAAATGTTTTATTTATAATTTACACAAATATAAATAGTTTTAAGTAACTGAATACTAGTTTACACAAAAATAAATCTTTCTAAAAACTAGAATTTGGAGGATTATTTATTAATCATAAAAAAATTACACAGGCACACAAAAAAAGTTTTTCACTACCGAACAGATCGCTATACCTATATGTATTTTTGGGCGCTGAAACCGAATCTGAGGTCAGAATTGAGCAATTACGTCAGGATTTTTAAATAACCAGCCGAACTAAGTTTAGAAACAAATTTCAAGCTTTAATGACCAAATCACTCTACCAATACGAACGTTTTATTAAATCAATCAAGGTTCCCTGGAAGGCCACCTCTTGAGCAAATATGCCTAAACAAAATGTACATTAGTAATGATAATATTGTTTCATGCATATGTATTTTTTCAAAAATGCATTTAAGATAGTGAAAAGTTGTCTTGTGAAAGCAAGCAATAGAGGTTTAATAAAATAATCAACAACTCCAACAACTTTAATCGCATACCATGATTTCTATGAAATCATTGTTTCAACTAAAAACAGAGGAACAGCAAAAAAAAAAATCATTAATGCCTCAACTTAAACGGATAATACTGTTGATGATTACATGTGATGCAAATAAAGAATAATTAAATTTAGTTATGATTTAGAATAATAGTTTTAGCGCGCCCTGATTGAGTTAGAAATTTCTTATTTGCAAATTTTAGAGCATAAAAGTGTGACTCGAGCAAATAATTTGCGAAAATAATTATATGGAATATTGCAATTCTCAACGGCACAATTACCTCCTTTCCCCATGATTATATAAATTGTTTCTCAACCTTTTCGATTCTCTTCACTTACAAACGTTTTTAAATCTCTTTTTCTACAAACTCTCTCTTCCTTCTGTCTTTATATTCATATAAACTGCAGTCACATCAAGAAACGATGGACAATACATTTCCAAAGACACATTCGGAGATCGGATGTAAACACTGAGCGGCCATTTTGAAAAAGGACCCGTCGACGCACGCGCCGTCAAAATCTCGTCACCAAATTGGAGCTCAGTTTCGCTACTGTAGTATGTTTACTGTGCCTCAAGTATAACAATCTTTAACACATGAACATTCGGAGAAAGTGCGAATTTCCGCCACCGCGCGCTGCTAGTCTTCAGATACTAAACTCTGTTCGATGCGAATACGAGTATGTCTGAATTTTTCAGTTTTTATGCTCATTTTTAAAAATGTTTTTAAAACAAAAGTTTACTGACTAGATACAGTACAATTATTTTTGTTTCGATGTCTCCATTTGGAATTCGTTAAAATTAGAGAAAACATTTTCGAGAAATTAAAATTCTAAATTAAATGATAAATAAATAAGACTCTTCATTAAAACCGGTAAAATTAAATTAAGCATAAATCTCTACTGAATCAGTAATTAAACGGAATATAGATTTATATTTAGGCGGTGTGTCCCCGTGAAGCGTTCTTAATTTACGGTCCACCTGTTCTAATGCTTTCCGAATGCATTAATTTCGTGCTCTAAGAGTATCATCTTTCCCTCTTTAATACTATCAATTAAACAAAGACACAACCATAAATTAGGGTAATTTTTTGTACATGGGTTATTCTTCCTAAAGGAGATATTGTAGGATGTTGATCTTGAGTAATGCAGCAGCTTCCGTCATGTTAGTGTTGCGTTTAGTTTAGTCTTATTAGAAGCAAATTTTAAAAATATATTTTATTATATAAGGTGATTGAAAAAAGCGTGGCATACCAAACGTGTGTTTTTATTTGAGATACTAGGCATATTTGTGCATATTTGGATTGTACTGTCGATTTTACAAACATGTGGTAGACGCTAGACCGAAATTAAATAGTTTTCGAGATAGTGGTGACTGAATAGTAACATATTTTATTCATCGTTCCACGTTCTTATCTTGTTTTTTTTTTTATTTTCTATTCGAAAATGCTTGAATGAAAATTTTATTTCAATTTGTTAAAAAACTTTGGCTCTTAATAAATGAATAATCTATATCTATCCATTTATATAAAACCACTTCTACGTCCTTCTGCCGAAAAATAAAGTAACCTTGAGTGTAATTTATCGAAATTAAGGTGAGAAATATTTATTTAGGAAAACGATAGTGAAAATATTTTATTCACAGAAAAAGAAATAACTAGAAAAACAACAACAATTTTGGCATATACGAGGCTGGTTTGAAAAGTCCGTGCAAAGTCCGAGAGATGGCACAACCGGCGCGTATCGAGGTCATGTTTAGTTAGTAGCATCTCTTGAATGAACGCACACCAAGTTTCAGCCATATTGGTCTATTTCTTTGTGTTTGGCATTCGTGTGAATCAAGGAAGTCGAGTGATTTTCAAGAAATGGACGAAAAAGAATTTCGTGTGGTGATTAAACATTACTTTATGAAAGGCAAAACGCCTCAGGAGACTAAAGAGAAGCTTGATAAACATTATGGTGACTCTGCACCTTCGATTAGAATAGTTTATAAGTGGTTTCAAAATTTTCGGACTGGCCATATGGGCACAAGTGACGCTGAACATTCTGGACGGCCTGTGGAGGTTACGACTCCAGAAATCATTGATCAAATCCATGATATGGTGATGGATGACAGAAGAGTTAAGGTGCGTGAGATTGCTAGTGCTGTGGGCATCTCGACTGAACGGGTACATAATATTTTGCATAAACATTTGGACATGAGAAAGCTATCCGCAAGATGGGTGCCGCGATTACTCACGCTTGACCAAAAACGGAATCGTGTGAAGTGTTGCAAGGATGGTTTGCAGCTGTTCCAGAAGAATCCGGAGGACTTTAAACGTCGTTTCGTCACTGTGGATGAAACATGGATACATTACTATACTCCTGAGACCAAACAACAATCTAAAACAATGGTTACCAAGGGGGAATCTGCACCAAAAAAGGCGAAGACCGTTCCTTCGGCCGGAAAGGTTATGGCGACTGTCTTTTGGGATTCGCAAGGGATAATCCTCATCGACTATCTGGAAAAGGGTAAAACTATTACAGGTGAATATTATTCATCGTTATTGGACCGTTTGAAAACCGAGCTGCAAGAAAAACGCCCGCAATTGGCCCACAAGAAAGTCCTTTTCCATCACGACAATGCACCAGCACACACCTCAGCAGTTGTGGTCGCAAAATTAATGGAAATAGGATTCCAACTCGTTTCACATCCCCCCTATTCTCCAGACTTGGCTCCCTCGGACTACTATTTGTTCCCCAATTTGAAGAAATGGCTGGCGGGACAAAGATTTTATTCAAACGAGGAGGTGATTGCAGACACTAATGGATATTTTGCAGACTTGGACAAATCCTATTATTCGGAAGGGATCAACAAACTAGAACATGGTTGGACGAAGTATATAAGCCTAAAAGGAGACTATGTCGAAAAATAAAACAGGTTTACCCCAAACACATAAGTAGTTTTTATTTTTGCACGGACTTTTCAAACCAGCCTCGTAAACCCTACAACGCGTTTTCGAATAGAATTAATAGTTTTAACAAACTTCACGAATCAACGTTAGAGCTCAAAGAGAAAATCATTCCGGCACCTAAATGAAGGAAAATAAGTCATATTATAGCTTAACTTGTGTGACATTGTTATCTGTTCATAATATTAAAGAATTATTTAGTTTGCTCATTAATTTTTAAAAAATACTTTCGCTCTACGCTCCTGCTGCGTTCCCGATTCTTCTCAGCTCGGCGGAACTTCAAGCTGTTCGTCTCTTTTATACATTTCGTTGAGAAGGAATAGAGGGTCGCGATCGCTGGAGACTACCCGACTAGCTTGCCCCAGTCAGATTTCGCCAGGCATAAGGAGAGGTGCGTGCGCCAGCCTTCCACTGATTATGTCGCATATTTCGTGTGTTACCAAACATAAATAAACTATTAATATTTTAACACTCACCTTTAAATTTGAAAATTTAATTTTGGTTTTTAAAATTGATAACCGGCGACCCCCTAAAAAACCCAAGGCGACACCTTTGTGGGTCACAACCTACCGGTTGGGAACCAACGTTCTAAACCTAATAACATTGGAAAATACCATTTTTATTAGCATTATAACATAGGAAATTTTAAAATGGGGTTTTATTTTTTCTAGGTACAATAAACTGCCCTTTTTTCAGATAACGTCACTTCTACCAGATGTGCGTGTTTACTCAACTAAGTTATGTTTACGTTTCCCCAAAAAAGACAGATAATTAACGTTTTTAAACGGTTTAAAATGTTTAAAAAAGCATTCGGGGATGAGAGACGAAATGTTGATGTTTTCGGGAATTTTTAATGAGGAAATAAAACGCGCCTCGTCGAAGTGCGTTGTTTAATGTTTCGAATTAAAATTACGCTTCGAGAAATTAAGGAATTTATTTGGAGAATGTATACATAACTTAGGTGGAACACCTGGGTTTAAAAGGCATAAAATGGTTTTCAAATACTTAAAGAGAAAAAAAAAACGTTTTGATTTTAATTATCATCAGTATTTAAATAAACGATTTTGATTAGTAATTTTAGTAAGATAAATTAAATATTAAATTTATAATAGTTTAGAGAAGAGCAAATTTGTTAAAACTTTAGGAAATCAGTAAAATTATGAAGTGTTTTAAGATTTCTTATTTTTTTCCTGACCAAACTCTCTCTCTCACTTTGAATTCTTTCACCCCAATAGGAGTATCGGTGATACTATGCGGTTCCTGCCTGAACAGTCATTCTGCAGGCATCTCAATCCTGCGCGACCTAACTTGACTCGTGCATACCCATACCAAGAAGAGATCTTACTTGGTCGGACCATCCTGTTGGAGACCGTCCTCTTGATTTTCTACTTTCTATCTTCCCCGTTACTACAAGCTTTTCCATGGCATCCACTTTCCTCATAATGAGACATATGATACTCTGAGGATTCTTCGATATGCCCACATCTCAAACGTATCGATACATTTTTTGTCAGCTTGTTTAATGATCCATGTTTCCGATGCGTAAGTGGCTATGGGGAATGTAAGGCTGAATAGCAATCTTAACTTTGTGTTTTTTGTGGCAGCTAATAATTGTCAATCCATAGTTTTTGTTAGTGATTTCAAGGTCTTGTATTGACGTTGCGTATAACAGTATCATCCGCATATCTAAGGTTACTTAGCTAATGACCAAACTAATTGAAATATCTGTTACTTCTCAACATAATCCCCTGTAGACGTATACATTTTTCAGAACGTCGACACCATGATTCCATGGCCGCTGAAATTCGCTAGGAGCGAGATCAAGGGAGTATGGAGCGTGAAACACCATTTCAAAGTTGTTGTCACGAAGAAACTCCCCGGTTAGGATCGCCCGATGAGCAGGAGCTTTATCTTGAAGGAAAATCACATGCTTTACGGCCGTTTTTTTTGCCGGTAAAAGTTTTGTCTTCAAAACATGTTCGTAGAATGCAGCACTCACCATAGTGCCGTTTGGAATACCATGAACAAAGACTACACCTTCATTGTCCCAAAAGATGGTCATGTTTTTAATACCAGCGGTAACTGGAAATTTCTTCGATTGCGGCGAATTGGCATGCTTTCATTGCGCCGGTAGCAGTTTCGTTACCGGATTAAAAAAACGGCATCGATGTACCATCTATTGTGACAACTAATGAAAAGAATGCACCATTTATGCTGCCCAGCCTTTTGTTCATCGGTCAGCATTCAGGGCACCCGCCTCAAAGACACTTTCTGCATTCTCAAGTCTTTACATAGGATGGTGTGAACAGAGTCCAGGGACATGCCAACTTTGGAAGCTATATCACTCACACCTAATTGACGGTCCTCCATAACAACTTGCTTCACTTTCGCAATTATCTTGTATGTGGCAGAGGTTTCTTGAGTTTCTTGTCATGCGAAGTTCGGCCTTCTTTGAACCGTCGTATCCACGAACTCACATTTTTGAATGGGTATTACACTACGCAAGTGGATAATACCGACGATTACACGATGTACACTGAATGTCGCCATTTTAAGTAGTGCGGTAGCTATACGAACTCCGAGCGATGTATGATGCTGCCATCTGTATTACGCATTGACAAAGCGTGCCTACGTACTTTAAGCATACTCGAATGTTACATCACCTCGTATCTCAGGTCCTATTAGAGTGTGTGATGTGTTGTAGCAAAAAATAACTGGGTAACATCCCTGGGTAGTTTTAATATAAAATTTTATTTAAATTCTTTTCAACAATATTTTAGAATAAGATTCTTCTGTGACCTTTTCCCAAGTCGATAACAAAAGAGATAAGAATTATATCATGAAAATCAAACCAAAAATCGCTGATGCGACGGAGCCTTTGCCTTCTTCGGATTTGGTTCATCTTTTGCATTCCATTGATTGCTATGTCTCCGCAAAGTAGTGATGGATCTAGGTTTCGTCGAGAGTAATGAAATATCGAAAAAAAAATCATTTTGATGGTGCTTCACATACTCAAGCTACGAGGCTGGTTTGAAAAGTCCGTGCAAAAATAAAAACTACTTATGTGTTTGGGGTAAACCTTTTTTATTTTCGACATAGTCTCCTTTTAGGCTTATACACTTCGTCCAACGATGTTCTAGTTTGTTGATCCCTTCCGAATAATAGGATTTGTCCAAGTCTGCAAAATATCCATTAGTGTCTGCAATCACCTCCTCGTTTGAATAAAATCTTTGTCCCGCCACCCATTTCTTCAAATTGGGGAACAAATAGTAGTCCGAGGGAACCAAGTCTAGAGAATAGGGAGGATGTGAAACGAGTTAGAATCCTATTTCCATTAATTTTGTGACCATAACTCCTGAGGTGTGTGCTGGTGCGTTGTCGTGATGGAAAAGGACTTTCTTGTGGGCCAATCGCGGGCGTTTTTCTTGCAGCTCGGTTTTCAAACGGTCCAATAACGATGAATAATATTCACCTGTAATAGTTTTACCCTTTTCCAGATAGTCGATGAGGATTATCCCTTGCGAATCCCAAAAGACAGTCGCCATAACCTTTCCTGCCGAAGGAACGGTCTTCGCCTTTTTTGGTGCAGATTCCCCCTTGGTAACCCATTGTTTAGATTGTTGTTTGGTCTCAGGAGTATAGTAATGTATCCATGTTTCATCCACAGTGACGAAACGACGCTTAAAGTCCTCCGGATTCTTCTGGAACAGCTGCGAACCATCCTTGCAACACTTCACACGATTCCGTTTTTGGTCAAGCGTGGGCAATCGCGGCACCCATCTTGCGGATAGCTTTCTCATGTCCAAATGTTTATGCATAATATTATGTACCCGTTCAGTCGAGATGCCCACAGCACTAGCAATCTCACGCACCTTAACTCTTCTGTCATCCATCACCATATCATGGATTTGATCAATGATTTCTGGAGTCGTAACCTCCACAGGCCGTCCAGAACGTTCAGCGTCACTTGTGCCCATATGGCCAGTTCGAAAATTTTGAAACCACTTATAAACTGTTCTAATCGAAGGTGCAGAGTCACCATAATGTTTATCAAGCTTCTCTTTAGTCTCCTGAGGCGTTTCGCCTTTCATAAAGTAATGTTTAATCACCACAGGAAATTCTTTTTCGTCCATTTTTTGAAAATCACTCGACTTCCTTGATTCACACGAATGCCAAACACAAAGAAATAGACCAGTATGGCTGAAACTTGGTGTGCGTTCATTCAAGAGATACTACTAACTAAACATGACCTCGATACGCGCCGGTGGTGCCATCTCTCAGACTTTACACGGACTTTTTAAACCAGCCTCGTATTATTGTGAAATTTTCAACCAGCCTCGCTGTTGATTAACAGTGCGCGAACACAGCACACAACGGGGGTTCGGCTGTTTGCTGTCGCTAGTCGACTGTCGTTCATCACAATTTAGTAAACGTAATTGACCACCCCCTCCCACCACACACCAGAACAATGGTCGTCCAGAGCGATCGTCGTTGAAAACACTTGTCCTCCCTTTTTCAACTCAGCAACTCAGATTTTTACAGTTGTAAAAGAAGCAGTGGCATCTTCATACACTGAATCGAATTCAGGTTTGGTTTCTGTTGAAGTTTTTCCTTTCAAAGGAGGACATTTTATTACGGCACGATACTCAATTTGTTGACAAACTGACACTATTAATTGCTGCCGGAAACATGCTAACTTTCTGTGTTTTTTTAATACCATTAATCGGATAGGTATTAAATTTTGACTGAAATCTTTCAATCCATCCTCGTATTTTATATATTCCTATGAATACTTTTTATTTCATGATAATTCGTAGCCCTACTGTAGAACTTTATATTATTAAAAGGTCTTAAAACAGTTTAAGCAGTGTAAGTTGACTGGTTGTGTAAGGAAAACGGTGAATTAGTTTAAAAAGTCTTCCTTTATTACACTGGTCAACAATAAGTCCCGACAACCATTCGTTAGTTGAGTCCATGTTATCCAATTTGAAAGATCTGGGCTGCAACATGAGTATCAAGATTCATTACTTACATTCTCATTTAGATCGATTCCCAGAAAAATCTTAGCGATTTCAGTGAAGAGCAGGGTGAAAGATTTCACCAAGATATAAGCACAATGGAAGAGCGTTATCAAGGAAGGTGGGACATCCATATAATGGCCGATTACTGTTGGGGTTTGCAAATGGATGATCCTCAAGCCATACATTTAAGAAAATCATATAAAAGAACGTTCCACAGTGTAATTATATCAAACATAGAAAAAATGTTGTATTTTTGTTCCATTTTTGAAGAAAATTGTAATTTCATATCAATAAAAAAGTATAGCTGATAGCATTAAACCAGTATTTTTTCCGTAATCACTACCTCCGATATAAAATAATAATTAATTCGTGTTTTTTTCGACAGTTTTCTTGTTATTTTGGGTCAGTAAAGTCATTAATTTTGACTAAGCAATCAATTTTTACCCTTGCCCTATATCTGGAATATGTAGGTCATCTTTACAGCATCATTCCAATAATGCCAAGATAATGTGTAATAAGATATAACAATTGTAGTATATATTTTACAAGTTTTTCCAGTAAAAAGGCTTTCAGATCATCCTCCAAATTCCCGAAACACAATTGGCATTCCCCTCCGAAAATCCGCAATTCCCCTATTATCTTACCTATTATAATACTGATGCGCCTGGGCGTAGGCCTGCGGGTAATCCTTGTCGTAGGCGGCCGTGCCGATGTCTGCCGGCGACGCCCCGTAGAACGGCGCCGACGCCGCTGCCGTAACAGCGTCTTGGTGGACGGTGAGGGCGGCGGCGACGTCGCTATCGGCAAGTCCGGGGGATTTTATCTCCGTCTTGACTCCTGGAATAGGAAAAAAAAAAAATGTTCATTGTTATTCGGCTGCCAATTCTCAGCATAAAAATGGTTATTTATGCAGTTAATGCCTCGAATTAGAAAACAATAATAGAAATTTATTGGTCAAGGTGTAGCTGAGAATAATATTTATGTGTTAAAACGCGAAAAATTATTTCTTAAAAAAAATCATATTTTTTTTCTCTGTTTCTTTTAAACATAGTTTTGACAAATTCACTATACACAACTCACCTTGGGTGTCGAGTAATGGCCATCCAGCCGCCGCGACAGCAGCAAAATTGGCCAAGCAGGCAGGGGCAGCGCCGGACAGTGGGTCAGTGGGTGTAGAATTTCCATTTACATGTGCAGCTGTAGGGGGAGAACCACAAGAACTCGATGTGTGGCCACTTTGAGGAGAAATGGGACTTGGTTCAGTCAGTCTGAAAAAAAATTAGACATTATTGTAGTGCCGTTACACTATTGTGACGTAAGAATGGTTAGGGCAATAAGGGTAAGTTATATTTCAGCACAAAGTAAAGCACATTAAGGAAAAAACTCTTAAGATTACTAACGTCATTATCGCGGAAAATTGGACCTGTAGCATGTAGCATTTTAGTGAGTAACGTACTCAGAGTAGGTCAGTTTTTTAAAAGTTTGGAATATTATTTCATACTAGAAAGCTATATATAATCCACAACAATTTTGAATTCAATCTCAAGTCCGATCATCGACTATATAATTAATTCATAACACATCAAATATAATACGTAAACACACAAAGTTAAGCAAAACTTATTACTACTTACCAGTTTTATTAGAAGAGTACCTACCACAAAATATATTAAGTATCCTCTTTCCAAATCTAACTTTAAGACCAAGAAATTACTTTCTCTCTCTTTATATATATATATATATATATATATATATATATATATATATATATATATATATATATATATATATATATATACGAGGCTGGTGCAAAGTCCGAGAGATGGCACCACCGGCGCGTATCGAGGTCATGTTTAGTTAGTAGCATCTCTTGAATGAACGCACGCCAAATTTCAGCCATATTGGTCTATTTCTTTGTGTTTGGCATTCGTGTGAATCAAGGAAGTCGAGTGATTTTCAAGAAATGGACGAAAAAGAATTTCTTGTGGTGATTAAACATTACTTTATGAAAGGCAAAACGCCTCAGGAGACTAAAGAGAAACTTGATAAACATTATGGTGACTCTGCACCTTCGATTAGAACAGTTTATAAGTGGTTTCAAAATTTTCGGACTGGCCATATGGGCACAAGTGACGCTGAACGTTCTGGACGGCCTGTGGAGGTTACGACTCCAGAAATCATTGATCAAATCCATGATATGGTGATGGATGACAGAAGAGTTAAGGTGCGTAAGATTGCTAGTGCTGTGGGCATCTCGACTGAACGGGTACATAATATTTTGCATAAACATTTGGACATGAGAAAGCTATCCGCAAGATGGGTGCCGCGATTGCTCACGCTTGACCAAAAACGGAAACGTGTGAAGTGTTGCAAGGATGGTTTGCAGCGGTTCCAGAAGAATCCGGAGGACTTTAAGCGTCGTTTCGTCACTGTGGATGAAACATGGATACATTACTATACTCCTGAGACCAAACAACAATCTAAACAATGGGTTACCAAGGAGGAATCTGCACCAAAAAAGGCGAAGACCGTTCCTTCGGCTGGAAAGGTTATGGCGACTGTCTTTTGGGATTCGCAAGGGATAATCCTCATCGACTATCTGGAAAAGGGTAAAACTATTACAGGTGAATATTATTCATCGTTATTGGACCGTTTGAAAACCGAGCTGCAAGAAAAACGCCCGCGATTGGCCCACAAGAAAGTCCTTTTCCATCACGACAACGCACCAGCACACACCTCAGCAGTTGTGGTCGCAAAATTAATGGAAATAGGATTCCAACTCGTTTCACATCCCCCCTTTTCTCTAGACTTGGCTCCCTAGGACTATTATTTGTTCCCCAATTTGAAGAAATGGCTGGCGGGACAAAGATTTTATTCAAACGAGGAGGTGATTGCAGACACTAATGGATATTTTGCAGACTTGGACAAATCCTATTATTCGGAAGGGATCAACAAACTAGAACATCGTTGGACGAAGTGTATAAGCCTAAAAGGAGACTATGTCGAAAAATAAAAAAGGTTTACCCCAAACACATAAGTAGTTTTTATTTTTCCACGGACTTTTCAAACCAGCCTCGTATGCTTACTCGAACAAAACCGCATTAACAACAAAAAGGACGAAAATCAATAAATTTTTCTTTAAATATCAATTAACGCGGGTATGTATATATCACCACTACACCAAACACTTTATTTATGCACTCGACGCGCGTTTCGCTAACTATGTTAGCTTCATCAGGAGCGATGATTGACTGAAGCTAACATGGTTAGCGAAACGCGCGTCTAGTGTTAAAATAAAGTGTTTGGTGTAGTGGTAATATATACTGAGTAGTGTCATTGTGCCAAAGATTCCACATTCCCAACTTAGCGGGTATGTAAATAACCTTTTCCGTGCCACAAAGGTGCGAGTGTAGCACAATACGCTCGGGTTGTTGCTTTTGCGTTAATAGGAGAGCGTCGCATTCAAAATTTTACTCTAAAATTTGTGTGTTTACGTATCATATTTTGTGTATTAAGTATTAATTACATATTGTTCATATTTTCACTTCTTATTATATTTTTTCTTCGAATTAAGCAAGAAAAGTAACGCTTCCTACAAATAGTGTTTCGTTGGCACGTAATTCGATAAAGCTAAAAAATATGTTGTTTACACTTCGGCAAAATAACATAACACGTAGGCTGAAAAGTTTTTGATCTGACACATAGATGTCGTTAGATGTCGTCCTTTTCAAAAAATCCATATGATTTTTAGGAAGTACCAACCTTCAAACGATAGGTGCCTAAATTTCCTGACATTTCGACGATTAGTTTACAAATTACAGTGATTTTAGTGATGCTACTTTTGATATTTTCAAAACAATGGAAAAAATCGAATTTCGTGTGTTGATTAACACTGTTTTTTTGATGGGAAAAAATATCGTTCAAGCAAAGCAATGGCTTGATAAGGGTTACGGGGACTCTGTCCCTGGAAAATCACTTATCATTTACTGGTATGCTGAATTTAACCGCGGTCGTACAGACACAAATGATGCGGAACGCTCTGGTCTCCCAAATGAGGTTGTTACATCGGAAAACATCAAGTAATACTTTTTTCAGTGTTGTTCGACTTCCTCATTATAAAATATTATTTTTTTCTAATAATATTTAAACGTTATAAAACTGTTTCATTCATACTATTTGCAAATAATACGTATACGCTCAGGCGCACCACCATTGGCCAGAACTATTTCAGACTATTTAGCCCCAAACAACAAAAAAAGGGTCGTTTTCCTATTGTATTCAAACATAAGAGATTGCGAATATTAGACCGATGCCAGATGGTATTCTAATAAAGTTCTTGAGCTGCTGCATCACAGGTAAAATGTAGATAAAACTCTGGGGCCTTTACTACTGTTTGATGCTAATTTGCATAATTCTAGAGGATTTCCTGTTATCACTTTCAAATAGAGTATGATCGCAGTTCTACCAACTTAAAAACGAATAGATAGAAATAGCGTGGCGTGTATTTAAAAAAATTAATCCTCTTAATTTTTAAACATGTAGTAAGTTTCTTAATTTTATAATATCTTGCTCCAACTACAAATCGATAATTTTGTCTCTGACGATTTGACAACCCTGTCTCAAAAGTCCCGATTCTCTCGAACCTGGATAGAACCGCGACGCGCCAACATATGCTGGCCAAATGACATTTGGGCTTTTGTCGGTGTAGAGAGAGCTTTTTGTGACTTTTTGTCTTCGTAAAGCGCCATTAACTCCGAAGGCAACGCTTGGTATCGTTCTGTCTTGACACTTGTTGTTTTCTCACTGTGGCATTTTAATGGATGTTCTGAAAAACCACGGTGAGATGGACGGACACTGTTTAAAGTTGTTTTTCTATTCTGACAAGTTAATTTAGCTTTTCTTTATTGTTGGTTTGGTCAACAAAAGGTTATTTTAATGCTGATTTCTAAATATTTTTGATTGAATTCATAATATCCAGAGATCCACTTTTACAATAAGGTATTATCTACAAATCAGTTATAAATATATTTATTAAAAAATATTTACCTTACAATTTACTTTCTTCAAAATGACCTGAAGTACAAATGTTAGGCATAATAATTTATTAATTTGTTAAAATGCTTGGAGTCCAACTTTTCCCATTCGTTTCTTATAAACCAAAAATTTTGGTCTTAATTAATAAAATATCACGAGGGCAGACGCCTTGCTTCTACCTGAACAAGTCAAGGCATGTTTTAAGTTAAAAAAAATCGAAATTTTGATAGTATGACGCTATTATAGGTTCTACATAAAATTCGTACCGGATGACTGAAATTGTTATTTTTTTATGTTTTTCGACCCATAGAATCCGAATTTGCCATTCTCGAGGCCCCGTAGTGTTCGGAACTTTTCGCCATGGGCCCGAAAAAGCCTTTTTTTTATATAATTTCTGGGACAGCCTATTTATTGGGAGGGTAAATTGACCATTTTCATATGTAATAGAATTCGTGGAATTCAGAACAACTAGTCCCAACGAACAAAATCGTTTATCTGTTGCTATAAGCCCAAGTTGGTGTTTGTTTGTAATGCTAGCTTTTGGCATCAAAATGAAAATTTCCGGATTTTTCAAGTATAATAACGTTCGAAAAGGGTTAATTTTCTATTTCCTATAAAATATTATGCTTATAGCCGCAAGAAATTCATACAGTAAGTACTTTTAAAAATAATTTATCTGGTATATAAAAAACAAAGATAGGAAACAAACTTTATTTAATATATGTTTCATATTTATATACAAGAGGCGGCAAAGGGCCGGCAACCTAAGTCCGAATCGTGGCTCTGAAAATAATAATAATAAAAAAACTTTGTAACGTAACGGTCGCCTATCTCCACCGCCCGTAGTATCATACCTAGTAAAGCTCTTTCATCTTGGCCGTTTGGAACCGCCATTAAACTGTAGGTCCAGGAAAAGGCGAGAGGGTCGCGGAAAAAATATGGACCAATAATTCGAAAATTTAATATTCCACACCATACTTTAAGCAACCAACAATGGTTTGAACTTCCCGGACCCAAAATGGATTAACTGTTGAATAATAATGCATGTTATGGCTGTTAACTACTCCATTACTACGAAAAGTAGCTTCATCAGAAAACATTATTTCAGATAAAAAATTTTAATCGGCTTCTATTGCTCCATTCATGGTTCAAAGTTTACTCGTCGTTCAAAATCACGGTCTTGAAGTTCTTTGTGTAGTTCCATATGAAAGGGATGATACTTGTATTTTTTCGTAGTGCGATTAGCTGTAGATTGGGATGTGTCAAATAAGTCAGCTAGTGGACGGCTGCTGATCTGGGGATTATCTTCAACATGAAGTAAAATCTCCATTTCTTTTTCTTCATTGGTAGCATTTTAGTGTACTACTTTCCGTTTCGTATACTCAACGCTACCGCTACTATCAAACCGTTCCATTAAGCTCTGAAAAGAGTTTCTAGATGGTATATGTCTATTAGGGTACTTCGCTCCTTAAAGCCTTATTGCCAAATGACAAGTTTTTCCCGCCTCTCCCAGTAGATAAACCATATCAATTAATTCATTTTTAGGAAAATTCATAACTATTACCTTTATACGTTTACTATACTACAACAAATTAAACTATTTTTACTTGCTTAACAGGTTGACTGCCGATCTATATTTTTGAGTTTGTGGTTGACGCCGGTAAGATTTTTCCAAATATTTTTATTTTATTGTGGTAAATATGAATTAAAATGAGTCTTGGATGTGTTTTTTTTATGTGCCATTCAAAATATTAGAAAAAAAAAAATTTCACTCCGATCGGAGTAATCGGCATTGCAAGTGAAAATTTTTACTAGATGCCGAACACTCCGATCGGAGTGTCCAATTAAATAAGTAAAGAAATAATAAATCGAACTCATGAACTCAAAACATTTATTTCTAAATCATTTTTGTACATTTTTATGGTAATCCTCAAAGCAATTAAGGCAAAAACCTGGTTGTCCAGGGCACATTTTGCATTCATACACTGTTTGCTTTCTTATTTTATTTTTCCTGCATTCTTTGCATTCCTTTCTGCTTACCCGTTTTGTTTCTTTAGTTCCTTTTTTTTTCACTAACAATTTTTTTCTACTTTGCTAATGCTGTGGACATTTATTTGGCCTGGAGGAATTTGCGGCAAATTAGTAATTGGTCGTTTGGCTCGTAAATTTCTTATGACATCCAATCGGAAGTCATATAATCGTAACTGGTCAGACCGCGAATATTTATTGTACAAAAAATAGGCGTTTATCATGCTCATTTGCAGCACATGCATGAATAACTTTTTGTACCACCGAATGGTTTTAAAACGGCTGCAGGGATAATATGCCATCATTTGATCCTGTCTATCTATACCGGACATAAAAGCATTATATCCAATGATTGCGGAAGGTTTTTCAGATTCTTGATTTCTTTTGTTTTTAAAAATGCCCATTTCGCTTCCAAATTCTGTTGAAATGTATTGAACATTGCGTTTATCGCGCCATTTTCCGACATGCACTCCATTGCAAAACATAGATTTATTCTCACCACGTTTTAAGTTTGCACTCATTACCTCTTTCGGATTATCTTTCCTCTCAGCTCTCAGCGTACCAGTGCAGTATGTATTTTGTTGAAGTAATTTCCTAGCTAAATTAACACTATTGTAAAAATTGTCTAGATAAACAGCATGTCCCACACCCAATTTTTCCTCCAATAAATGTAAAACAATCTTTTCAGTATGTCCGCTTCTACCATAAACATCTGTCGCACCTTCGTAGACACGAAATTTCAAAATAAGTCCATTAGGCTCTGTCAGCATGTATAACTTCATACCATACTTATGACGCTTATTCTTGATATACTGTTTAAACTGGAGACGACCTCGATAAAGTACCATAGCTTCATCCAAAGACAACTCTCTTTCAGGATAGTAAATTTCTCCAATCTTGTTGTTAAAAAAATCTGCCACAAATCTAATCTTTCCTAGCCGATCTGCCGGATCCATATCTGGAGATGTAAAAGGCAAACACCTCAAGATAAGCAAAAATCTATTCCTTGACATATATTTTCTAAAAACAGGTAGATTAAATAGCGGATCAGTTTTCCAATAATCGTTAAGACGGCTCAAGGATATTGTGCCAGTGTGAACTAACAGGGCCAAAAAAATTTTTAGTTCGTCAAGAGTAAGATCTTTAAAATTAGTAATACGTGATTTTGTACTTGTTTCTGGGCGCAGTAAAACCTCGACTGCGTAAGAGTTCGTTCGTTCTACAATAGTTTGTAAAAAATCATCATCAATGATCATTTCGAAAAAATCGATAGGTGCACCCTGTCCTGGAATTTGCACCAATAATTCCTGGGTTTTCTGGAACAAAATTTGTTTTAACGCACCTCTGTCGTTCCATTTTATCTCATCAAGGCTAGGAAGTGTTTGATGTGGCCGAATAGGGTCTATAAAATTCTCTTCTTCGGACTCGGAGCTTGAATTTACATCACTATCGTCTGTGTCTGGTACGTAATGTTCGTCACTACTACCTCCGCTTTCTTCCAATAGCTGCAATAATTCAGTGTCAGTTAGCTTCTTTTTCTTATCATATACCTTTTTTTCATCACTACAATGTCTTTTTTTAATACCAGAAGGCCCAGGTTGATTGTCCAAATTGTACGGCAGATTACAACCAAACCAAAAGCAAATCCGCGGAACCACTTAAGCAACTGTTAGAACTTGCGTTTTTAAGCAACGCCACCACTAGAAACACGTTTCATATACAACGCCGATGGAATACTAAAACGTTTCGTAAGAACGCATGTCGAACTCCGATCGGAGTAGACGGCGTTAGCGAAGAGACCCGACGCACTCCGATCGGAGTGGTCGGCAGACAACCTGTTAATAGACATGTCAAAATTTGACAATGCCTACCTTTTTGTTTTGTCTTGGCAAGTATGATGTTATAGCGTAAGTGTATTAAAAACAAGGGTAAAAATTTAAAAATTCAAAATAAATCGGAAACTATTAGAAATAGGTATATGACATACTTAATAAAAGTTGGAGAGTTTTGTAAAATGTATCAGAAAAAATAATAATATACGGGGTGTGCCATTTAAAAAAATTGAGATTTTTCAATTTAAAATAGTCGAAATATATAAATTTATTTTGAACATCCTGTAGCATCTAACTCAAATTTCTTTACACATTTCTTTTTTTTCATCTCTATAGAACGCTCGTACCAATTATGAGTATTCCACCTTCAGAAATAATGACGCTACTGGCATTTTTTTACAAAACTGAAAACTAGCCTTTTTTTAAAGAAAATTGACGTATTAGAAAAACTACTAGTTTTAGGTATATAACATTATTAATAAAAAAGATAAAATTTTGCTCAGAATTTAAAAATAAATTAGAAAATAGGATGCTCGATTTAAAAAGACATGTTATATCGGCCACACTTTTTTGAAGGACCCTGTATATTCAAAAATAATTTTAAACTGTGCACCTTAAGATTCTCTAAAACTATTGTATTTAACATTTTTTCAAACAAAATGAGATAATGAACTTTATCGTTGACTCACCCTGTATAGATAAAAGTAGAAACACACATTCATAGCAAGGATCTAAGATAATTATAGTCTATACACCTATTTGAATAGCATTAAGGATTATATTATATCTTATTAGCCAATGTGTTTTGCAATTTTCCTAATGTTCACGTTGCAGAAAGTGTTTTTAGCCATCACAAATAAGTTCGTGTCCGAATCCTAGATATTGATTTTCGAAAACTCATTTTGAGTGTATTTTGTGATCATTCTGTACCTCCGTAACGAAAATTTTTTACTTTAAAAGCAGTCACGGTACGGAACACTAATTGTGCAAGTCCGACTTGCACTTAGCCGATTTTTTTTCTCTTTGATATAGTTTTGAAGAGTGTTTAGGGTCGTTTTTTTTTGAAAGGTAAAATGGCGACTAATAACATTCAGCTCAGATGTCATGCTCTTGCAGGATATTCAAGTATTCTTCGACGATTTTCGTTTACTATGCGCCTCCTCGGTAAATGATTGAAGGCCATACAACTTTTTTGTGGTTTAATGGATCGACCAACTTGTATCACCCAAAAACTTATGATATGATTACGTGTAATGTCGGAGAAGCCGTGAACACTGTTGCTGCAGCATCAATGAAGTTTGCTGCTAAAAACGAACAATTAGAGACAAAAATTTAGATTTTTGATGGAATAATTGTGTCTGGCGATTGGCACGTGGACGAAACGAGGATTTTCATCTCTCTTTGGTCTAGCCACACTTATTGGACATTTCACTGGAAAAGTGGTGGACTTTGTTGTAAAAAGTAGTTACTTCAAAAGAATATGAAAGTCATGAAAAAGATAAGGATACTGCAGAGTATGAATCGTGGTTTAATGAACTTAAAGCATCATGCTTTGCAAATCATGACAGGAGCACAGGAAAAATGGAGCACGACGTGATAGTAACTATGCTTCAAAAGTCGGAAGACTTACTTGGTGTAAAGTACCAGTATTATATCGGAGATGGAGATTCAAAGACATTTTCTGCGATCGAAAAAGCTGAGTCCTGCAATGATATAGAAGTGAAGAAGGAGGCGTGTAGTAGATATGAAAATTAGTAAATGACATTAAAAAATCGAATTCACTAGAACAAGAGCCTCAGTAGTAGAGGAAAATTGACAGCGATATTAATAGATGATCTAACCATTTCTTATGAATTGGCAAAAAGAAATAATATAAATTCTTTGGAGGATATGAAGAAAGCAATAAAAAATGTTACCATAAAATATCTACAGATGAGAATGCTCAGCATTCGTATCGCCCTTCAGGTAGTGACAGTTGGTGTAATTGGTAGAAAGCTAGAGATGTAGGGTCATTAACCACTTTTGTCCATAAGGCCCCATTACCTGAGTTAATACAAACGGCAATTAAACTCATCTACGAGTTATTAAGTAGTGACGATTTATTAGAAAAGTGTTTAGGTGGATTCACTCAAAACAATAATGCGAATATAAATGCAAAAATTTGGAAAATTGCTTCAAAGTGGACGCCAGGTAGTCGTCAAATTGTTGAAATTGGGACCAGTGTTGCATTTAACGATAGAGCTAACAGTTATTTAAAAATGTTAGAATTGCTAGGAGTCAGCATTAGGGTTGAAGCGCATAGTTACTGCCAAATAGAAGATGCTAATCGTTTGAAGCACGTCAGAATAAAATCAATTTAATCCACAAAAGAAGCCAGAGTTAACAAAAAAAAAATAAAAAAAATAGGAAACTATAAATAACACCAAGATAGAAAAGGAAGAAGGTATACAGTACCAAGCTGGAATGGGAGACTAGCCGTAAATTCACTTTTTATCTACCCGAAATTTTAAATACATTTTTTTTCGAAACTATGTTTTCAGACAGTGTCTGCAATATTACTTAGTCAATTTTTAATATTAACTTCTTTTTTTTTTTAAATTTTAATAATTACTTTTTCCACAAAATGTCCAGAGGTTTTTTTTTTTAATTTTTCTAATAGACAATTTTTTATAAATACAGTAGAATCCCGATTAACCGAGTCGCGATTATCCGAGCTCCGGATTAACCGAGCCAATCCAAGAACCTGATTATCCGAGGTTCGCGCGTCTATGCTGCGTATTAACCGAGCTTTTAAAATATGTATGTACATATTTCCATTTAAAATCGTCGGGGCCTTCGGAGAATCCCCCTGGCCCGTGTGAGGGGTTTCCCTATTTATGTTTTTGGATTCTTTCAGCATGTAAATTTGCGTGAATGCAGTGCGTTATAGCGTTTACTACGGAGAAGTATGAGTATACTCACATAATTTATTTGGTTGGAGTTCTGGTAGTTAAGTGTAATTAATACGAACTGCTTTGTTTGAAATTTTGTTTGTCGTATTATAATGGAGCAAAACAAGCGTAAAAGAATCGTCGTTCCTATTGAAGAAAAATTAAAAGCCATCAGAAGAATTGAAGCAGGAGAGACAATTAAAGTTGTTGCACGAGATTATGGAGTAGGTGAGGTAACAGTTGCAGATTGGAAAAGAAACATCACAAAAATAGAAGAGTGGTGTATAAATCAAGTCTCCTCGTCCTCAGGAAGAAAATCAATGAAAACCGGCGACTATGAAAAGGTTAACGAAGCTTTATTCATGTGGTTTAACCAATAGAGATCAAAAGGTGTGCCTCTGTCAGGTCCAATTTTACAGCAGAAAGCAATAATGATTAGTAGGCAACTCCCAGAGATAGCTTAGTTTACCGTCAGTTCTGGATGGCTTGACCGCTGGAAAAAACGGTACGGTGTACGACAACTGACAGTATGTGGTGAAAAACTTTCTGCTGATGTGTCATCAATTGAGAAGTTTAAGCAGAACTTTAAAAAGCAAATCGAAGATTGTGGGTACACATGTGATCAAATTTTCAACTGTGACGAAACTGGTCTGAATTATAAAATGCTTCCATCAAAAACATTGTCATCTCGACAGGAAAAATCAGCTCCTGAGCACAAACGAAGTAAGGAAAGATTAACTATAATGGTATGTTCCAATGCATCTGGCAAGCACAAAATCCCACTGATGGTGATTGGCAAGTCTGCACGTCCAAGAGCTTTAAAAGACATCTCACCCAAAGCCCTACCAGTCTATTACAAAAGTCAGAAGAGCGCATGGATGGATGCGACCTTATTTACTAACTGGTTTGAAGAAGAGTTCGTGCCATCTGTGACTAAATTTTTGAACAGAAACCGTCTTTCTATTAAAGCAATTTTGTTAATGGATAATGCCCCCTCTCACCCTGGAGAAGGACTTCATGTGGGCGAAATTGTTGTAAATTTTTTCCTCCAAATGTAACCAGCATAATGCAACCAATGGATCAAGGCATCCTCGAAAACATTAAAAAAAATTATAGGCGTTTATGTTATATCTTGAACATCTGTTAGAATACACAGAAAAGAAGGATATTACTAATGTGATGAGAAATGTTGTGAAAAATGTTATTTACTGGGTAAGTCAAGCTTGGGATTCTGTGCGTACTACCACTATTCAAAAATCTTGGTCAAAAGTTATTGATTTTGAGGACTATAATGACAGTTAAGATGATACTCCATTAAATGAATTAGCTTTGAAATTGAGAAGCCATGGAGAAATTTCCTGTTCAAATTTTGATAGCGAGATAGAAGAACAAGAAAAAAGTTGATTTAAATTAATGCAAAAATTAAAAGGTTGCGAAAATGTGACAAGAGAAGATGTTGTTGAAGCAGATGATTTAGAAGAAGAAATGAGTACTGAAGAAATAACGAATGTCTTTCAGGAAAAATCAGATTACCATGACGATGACGATGAAGAAGCGGCGGTGGATGAACAGCCTCCCACTAAGATCTCTCATCAAGAAGGTTTTGCTTCTTTGGAAAAAGCTTTGAGGTATATCGAACAACAACCAGAGGCAACCCCCAGCGGATTTGCTTCTTCTTAATAGATGGAGAAACACTGCAGCGAGAAAAAGAAGATGCAATATGAAACAGAAGCGCATAGATACCTATTTCACTGTTTTATAATGTATGTATGTACCTATTTATATGTTAAAAACGTTAATAAATCGGTTTAAAGTATTGGTGTTTATTTTTTGAATGAATAAAAAACAAATCCGGATTATCCGAGTTTTCAGTTATCCGAGGAGGGTGCCCCCCACGTTACCTCGGATAACCGGGGTTCTAATGTAATTAAACATAAATTTTTTGGTCGAAAATTGCATACAGAATTTACAAGATTAATTTATATTTTTGCATTATTTTTTGTGAAGCTATCCTGCAGCTAAGGATGCACCATAGTTTTCATTAGGGGTCCATTTAACCAGATAAAAATAATGTTAACATTATAAGTACAAATATATAATCGACATTTTTGTATTGTTCACTGATAAAATATATATTTTTTTAAATATACATACTTTTGCAGCGCTCAGGTGTATGTAACCCCTTAATTTTTCGTCTATTTTTACTAAACTGCCTGCTATCAAAACATCCCCGAATCATGACGTTCCTATCTTCGTGCTTAATAGTTAGTACAGTGCAAACTTTTGAAGCTTTCTCGTTAACTGAGCGGGGCATAAATATTTTTAGCCTCTTGTCCAATTTCTATCTACCATATTTCAGCTTATTGCAATCTGTTTTGCTTAAGTCGGCTTTTTTGGCTGCTATACATCCTCTTAAGTCTGCAAGTAGGAATATCCTGTTAACATTCTTAATCGAAGTTAGTTCAATACGAGTTTCATTGAAAGCAACTGTAATTTGAGGAGCAGCCAAACGTCGATTTCGATTAGACATCACGGTGATGAACTGATCTTCGCTTTCTGTTATGGTTTTAAGCTGACCATATCTTTCTCTGGCTTTATTTGTTCCTGTTACTTGTTTTCTGTTGAGGATGTAGTGTTGGCCTTTATTTGAAGTGCCGAGTTTTTTTGCAAGATATCAAGTCTACAAGCGATTTAAAAAAAAAAACATATGTAATCATGTAGTGATACGTCAAGGTATCGGACATTGTACATAAAATATCTTAAAAATGTTCTATTTCAAGATTAATCTAAATTCTATGAGATAATTTAGTGTAGTTTTAGGCTGACGAGTTGTGTAAACTCGAAGTATCAGATATACACACGGGTATTTCAGAAAAGATATCAGGTAACAAATTGGCACGCGTATAAGTTAGGGTTGTGTGTGTACGGGGTTAACAAACTTCGTTATCAATTAGAATGTTTGTAGGTCTTAAAAATCTTGTTTAAAGTTTATTAATTTACAATGGAATTGAAGTTTTCGCGGCTTTGATCGGGTGAGATATTATAGTTTTTGGCACCAAGTAACGGTAAATAAAACCTTTCAGATATACAGTAAGAGCGCAGTTTAACTGTAATGGGAACTGACCCGCATCGCTTGTCTGTGGATTAAATAATGCCAAATACAGTCGAATCCTTGAATATATCAAGCGCAAGCCCTATATATATATATATATATATATATATATATATATATATATATATATATATATATATATATATATAAATATATATATATATATAAATATATATATATATATATATATATATATATATATATATATATATATATATATATATATATACCATTTGTACAAGTATGAAAAACATGTTAAATTCGGAAGAATGATAAAAAGTGCTTTATTCAAAGTATGCTCCATCACTTGTTATACATTTTTCCCATCTTTCGGGCAATTTGTGAATATCACGCCAGTAAAAATCTTCCCTTTTTGCTGCGAACCATTCATCGAGCCATTTTTTCACATCTTCGTACGAACCAAAGCGCTGCTCAGTAAGTGCGTGACCCATCGATGCAAACAAGTGGTAATCGCAAGGAGCCAAGTCTGGTGAGTAAGCCGCATGAGATAGAACTTCCCAGCTGAGTGCTTCCAACGTGTCGCGAACTGGTTTTGCCGTATGTGATGGAACATTGTCATGAAGAAAAATGACTTTGTATTGCCTCTTTCGGTATTCTGGCCTTTTTTCAAGCAGCGAACGGTTCAAATCGGTCAATTGTTGTTGGTAACGTTTAGTATTAACCGTTTTCCCAGGTTTTAACAGCTCATAATAGACCACGCCCCTCTGGTCCCACCCAACACGGAGTATCGTCTTTCTGCCAAAGCGATTCGGTCTTGCGGTCGATGTGGATGGTGCACCTGGGTCTACCCATGATTTTTTGCGCTTGGGATTCTCAAAATAAATCCACTTTTCATCCCCTGTAACTATACGATGCAAAAACGACTTCCTTTTGTACCGAGCGAGCAAAATGTCACACGTGTTTTTTGCGCTTTTCCATTTCCTGTCGTTCAACTCATGTGGTACCCATCTACCGGCTTCTGAATCTTTCCCATCTCTCGTAGCCGATTGGAAACAGCTTGTTGACTAACGCCCAATTGCTCGGCGAGGTGTTTTTGTGTTTGCGAATATCTTCCTCCAACAATGCTTGCAATTCCACATCTTAGTATTTTTTTGGCGGTTTTCCACGTTCCTTGTCTGCAACATCGAAGTCACCACTTTTGAAACGTCGAAACTATCGTTCACATGTATCTTGCGATGAAGCATGTTCACTATAAGCTTCTCGAAGTAATGCGTATGATTCAACAGCAGTTTTCTTCAAATGAAAAAAAAAAATAATGCTGTCCGCGAATGCTCTTTGTTCGGTATAAATTTCGACATATTGAACACAAAACACTATGCATACACTTTTCCAATTTATCCCTCGTGCGCGTCTGACACTTGTTGATGACACAACAAAATGGCGCAGTGTCAAATCTTTATAGCACAAATTGCATTGGTGCACCATCTGTTGTCTGAAATCCGCATTTCATACTTGTACACCTGGTATATATATATATATATATATATATATATATATATATATGTATATATATGTATATATATATATATATATATATATATATATATATATATATATATATATATATATATATATGTATATATATATGTATATATATATATATGTATATATATATATATATATATATATATATATATATATATATATAAATATATATGTATATATATATATATAAATATATATGTATATATATATATATATAAATATATATGTATATATATATATATATATATATATATATATATATATATATATATATATATATATATATATATATGTATATATATATATATGTTATATATATATATATATATATATATATATATATATATATATATATATATATATATATATATAAATATATATATATTGCAGGGATCTGGAAACAATACTGCCAGATTCTTTTTGCTGGTAGCGCAGTTTTTGTTCCACTCCGGTCAAATTCGGAATTGTCTGAACCACCGATTCTGAGGTCAGAGCACAATATGCTATCCATAAACCAAATTCAAAAGAGATGGTAAACCATCGGGGCTGGATAGCATAACTAGCGAAGTAATAAGATATCTGGATGAAGCAGTTGTAGAGCTCTTACATAACATATGTTAAAAAAATTTGGGAGACAGGATGCTGGCCAGCAGAGTGGTGCGAATCCATCTTTATTGCACTTCACAAAATGCACATGCAAGCAAAGTAAAGTTGTACATACTAAACGAGAGACTGAGACCTTACCTCTCCCTACAAATAGGCGAATAACAAACGGGATTCGTAAAAGGTAAGGGCACCCATGAGCATATTATGAATTTACGTCAACTAATTGAAAAAACTCGAGAATTTAATGTTTCAATGTACATCTGTTTTCTTAATTATCAGGGTGCTTTTGACTCGGTGAAGTGGTATTGGCTTTGGGAGGTATTGAATGGGTTCTTATCCACCTTTCGTACATTATCAGTGAACTCTATAAACACAGCACGGCGAAAGTCAAGGTTCCTACCGGAACCTTTTCCAGTCTACTCTAGAGTTAGTCAGGGTTACAAATTGTCACCTATTCTATTTAACATCTGTGGAGAATATATCATGAGAAAAACTACGATGGGTGCATTTCAGTAAATGGAAGGCTTATAAGCAACCTGAGGTACGCTGATGACACTGCCATTTTCTCGGGAAACATCGCGTATTGAGCGTATCATGCTATAATTACAGCGAGAAAGCGAGTTGCTGGGACTACGGATAAATCAATCTAAAATCAAGGTTATGACATGATTATAGACAAAGCTAACAATAATCAACCCAATATCACGAAAGTTTTTAACTGTGAAGTTGTTGATAAATTCACATATCTAGGCTCTTCTATAATATATATAAAATGCAACGTCTCTCTGTCTGTCTGTCTGTCCGTTAGTGACCTTATCACTGGAGAACCACTTATCCGATTTACGTACTTTTTTTTTTAAAACATACATATGTTCTCTGGCCAGGTTATAGGCTATATTTCATTACGATAGGTAGCATAAGGAATGAGCAGTGACGTAAAATAGTGAGTAAAGTCGGAAAAAAGTTTGCCGCTAGCGCGTTCCTTTGCAATACACACCCTAAACCGTTAATTATGGAACAATATTATGTAGCAGAGAATATCTATAATCTATAATCTACAATATATATAAAATGCAATGTCTCTCTGTCTGTCTGTCTGTCTGTCCATTAGTGCGTTTATCACGAGAGAGCCACTTATCCGATTTACGTGTCTTTTTTTAAATTCATACATATATTCTTTGGCCAGGGTTATATAATATAATAATAATAATCTTTATAAAATTCAACGTTTCTCTGTCTGTCTGTCTGTCCGTTAGTGCGTTTATCCCTCGAGAACCACTTATCGGATTTACGTGATTTTTTAAATTCATACATATGTTCTCTGACCAGGTTATAGATATACATTTTATTACATCTATAATATATATAAAATGCAACGTATCTCTGTCTGTCTGTCTGTCTGTACTGTCTGTCTGTATGTCCGTTAGTGCGCTTATCACTGGAGAACCACTCATCCGATTTTCGTACTTTTTTTTTTAAACATACATATGTACTCCGGCCAGGTTATAGGCTATATTTTATTACGATAGGTAGCATAAGGAATGAGCAGTGACGATAATAGTGAATGAAGTCGGAAAAAAGTTTGCCACTAGCGCGTTCTCTTGCAATACACAATTTAAACCATTAAATATGGAACAATATTATGTAGCAGAGAATATCTATAATCTATAATATATATAAAATGCAATGCCTCTCTGTCTGTCTGTCTGTCCATTAGTGCGTTTATCATGCGAGAACCACTTATCCGATTTACGTGTCTTTTTTTAAATTCATACATGTATTCTTTGGCCAGGTTATATGCAAATGCAACGTCTCTCCTTCTGTCTGTCTGTCTGTTCGTCCGTTAGTGCGCTTATGACTGGAGAACCACTTGTCCGATTTACGTGCTTTTTTTTAAATATACATATGTTCTCTGGCCAGGTTATAGACTATATTTTATTACGTTAGGTAACATGAGGAATAAGCAGTGACGATAATAGTGAATCAAATCGGAAAAAAAGTTTGCCGCTAGCGCGTTCTCTTGCAATAGACTGCCTAAACCACTAAATATGGAACAATATCATGTAGCAAAGGATATCTATAATATATATAAAATGCAACGTCTCTCTGTCTGTTTGTCCGTTTGTGCGCTTATCACTGGAGAACCACTTATCCGATTTACGTGCTTTTTTTTTAAACATACGTATGTTCTCTGGCCAGGTTATAGGATATATTTTATTACGTTAGGTGACATAAGGAATAAGCAGTGACGATAATAGTGAATCAAGTCGGAGAAAAGTTTGCCGCTAACGCGTTCTCTTGCAATACACTGCCTAAAGCATTAAATATGGAACAATATCATGTAGCAAGGAATATAATATATATAAAATGCAACGTCTCTCTGTCTGTCTGTCCGTTAGTGCGCTTAACACTCGAGAACCACTTATCCGATTTACGTGTTTTTATAAATTTATACATATGTTCTATATAATTCGAAATAAGCCTAGATAATGGGAGATAAGGTGAGATAATGGGAGATAAGGAGAAATAATGGGAGATAAGTCGAGATAAGCCTCGATAATGGGAGGTAAGGTGAGTTATGAGAGATAAGTATAAATAATAGGAGATAAGGAGAAATAATGGGAGATAAGCAGAAATAAATCTAGATAATGGGAGTTATGGTGAGATAATGGGAGATAAGGAGAAATAATGGGAGATAAGGAGAAATATTGCGCGATAAGTCGAGATAAGCCTAGATAATGGGAAATGAGGTGAGATAATGGGAGATAAGGAGAAATAATGGGAGATGAACAGAGATAAGCCTAGATAATGGAAATTATGTAGAGATAATGGGAGATAAGGAGAAATATTGGGAGATAAGGGGAAAATAATGGGAGATATTTTATTACGTTGGATAACATAAGGAATAAGCAGTGAGGATAGTAGTGACTCAAGTCCACGCGAGCGGAGCCGCGGGCCCGGCTAGTTAATTATAAATTCTGGAAGCTGTGAGCCAGAAATACGCCGAAGGATAGAGATTGCCCGTTATGCTGTAGTGAAACTAACAAAAATTTGACGCGATCGCAATATATCTAAAACAACAAAAATTCGACTCCTGCATTCTCCAGTTTTTTCTATTTTACTATATGCCGCAGAGACATGGACTCTTAAAGAAAGGGATCGCTCAAGACTCAAGGAGTTTGAGATGTGGTGTTGTCGCAGACTACTGCGTATACCATGGACTGCGCACATAACCAATATTTCGATTCTGGAAGAATTAAGAGTAGCTAAAAGAATAACTGACACCATTCATGAAGAAATTTTGTGATACTTTGGCCACATAGATAGGCGGAATAACGATATGGAGCTGCTAGGTATAGAAGAAACTTTAAATGGCCGTAGACCCAGAGGCCGGTCTCCATTTCGCTGGTCGGAACAGGTTCGGGAGCTCACCGGAGTTGGAGTGTATGATGCATTTCATCTTTCTGATGATTGGAACCAGTGGAAGGACTTAGTGTCATTGGCACTCACCACACCTCAGCTATTGGGCATGTTCGATCGAATCAACCATCGTACAATCGAATATTTGACTGTAAAGCCGACATGAAAATTCTGACTATTGAGCCATTTTAGGACAAACACTGTGAATATGAGGCCACGCCATTCAAAGTGCGTCACAAATTACATTATCATCTTTTGTGTAACACTTGCGGGACCCCTTGAGAGTTTAATTGTCAATAAAGCCATGGTTTATCTGAATTACTGCTCACGCCTTGACCTAAAGAGCTCCCACGCTCTCTGCAATGAAACCTTGTTTGTATTTATAAATTTGATAGCGACCAGAAGAAATGGCACATTGGAGTATCCCGACTGATTATTTAACGTTTCAATTACGCTTCATACGTAATACTCCATTCAAATCTGGGGTGTTAGGAGGCCTAAATTCCTTGGATCAAAATATGCTGATATTATCCGACAGTGAATCTTGTGTGTGTATGGTTTCCCAAAGGTTCTGGTTTTCATTCATGGCTTAACTGCTATTACCAGAACCGTAAGTAGACATTTTTTATGAGGATTTCCTCCTTTCGAAATAAATGCGGCTTCACTGAAGGCGCTTTATTTTGGTTTCAACAATAACAGTTTTTTTGTCAGCTTTCACAGCTTCTTAAACAGCTTCTGTTTCATACTTTTACCACGTAGGAGTTGCAGCGTAGATCCTTTTCTGAAATTTGATGTATAATAGTCTCGTTCACACCCAATATTGTCACCAATATCTTCGAAAGTTGTCTCCGATTATCGACACTCCTCGGTTATATTCTACGCTTGATATTAACAGCTTGGCTATTTTGAGGTTATGCCCCTTTATTACATGCATCCGACTTACTCGAACATAAACAACAACCTAGCGCTGAAGTCTATTAGAGCGAGAAATTCAAATTGAAATTTGTCTAGATTTAAGAGACGCATCCTGTACGGTCTCCTGTATAGATCTCGTATTGGTAGAAACCGAAAACATCCATGCAAATGTTTTTGTCTAGTAACAGTTAAAGAAATGCACCAGCGTGTTTTACAAACAAGACCACCTGCATTGTTATTAACTGTCAGTATAAGTTCTCTTCGCTTGTCAGTCTTTGAACAAGCCACTTGAAAAACTCTTTTATAGGAACCCTTTGGACTGTGTTTTTATTAAGTACAATCTGCATTTAAGGTCTACGTGATCTTGTAGCAATTTCTGATCTCCCTGCAGCGCATTTGCTGTAACAATACAAAAAAAATTAAAGATACCAATACTAAAATTACTAATATTGTACTAGTTCTGGCAACACCGCTACAGTGTTAATTTTTTACTTTTAGGAAGTTGAGTTTACACAAACACATTAGGAGAGACCGATGATTATGAGACATCTTGCTTGACAGATATAGTGCCCCGGAGGTTTTTACTTAATTAATGTAATAATATCAGGGGCGTAGACGGACACCCTGATAGGCGCACTGTAAAGTTGTTAACGGGCGATAAATATTATCGGGTTTTCGGAGTGTTTTTATTAATTTGTTTTTCACCTGATACGTATAGTAAATTAGTTGTTATTTTTGTCAACATGTTATTTTTGCGGTTATCAAATATACAGTCTGTCAAGTAAGAACGTGTCCGCGATAATTCATTTTTGTTAAATGCGATTCTAGCGATTCAACGGAAAATGAAGGTATTATTCGATTTCGACAAAACTCGGTATATCGGGGTTTTCGGGACCGCTGATCACGAATATGAAGTTCAAGTTTCAAAAAACAAAATGACGGCTCTAAAATGACGGACTATTTTTGGAAAAACGTGAGTTAGTTTTATGAGTCAATCATCGCTCCTGATGAAGCTAACATGGTTAGCGAAACGTGCGTCGAGTGCAAAAATAAAGTGTTTGATGTACTCGGGGGGAAACACCGCCCTGGGCAAATTATTCCAAAGGGATGATGTTCTCCCTATAAAAGACTGCTTGAAAAGCGTTGTACGCGGAGTAACAAGCTTGACCTCATACGGATGAGAAGTATTAGCGCGACGTGTATTTCTAACATGCACCGCTCTGGGAGGAATTAAGCGAGCTACATCCTTCGAACACTTTCCATGAAAATACTTGTAGAACAGACTCAATTCGTCAACCGTTCTTCGATGCGAATAAAGGCCGCCGGTCAGTTCCGGGTCTTTAATCAGACGAACAGCTCTTTTCTGAACAGAATCCAACAAATGCAGTGTATGTTTGGGAGCAGAGTCTCAAAAACATGGGAGCAGTATTCCATAGTTGGTCGAATTTGAGCTTTGTAAAGAATTAACAGTTGTTGTGGGGGTGTAAAGCTTTTTGATTCGAAATAATATTCCCAACTGAGAAGCTCTCCTTGCTATGCATGCAATATGTTCATGCCAGGACATATTTGCTCCCAAATTAACGCCCAACAAATTAAGTAACGATGCTAGGGGAACGGAGTCCCCCAACATGACTATGTTGGGTTCAGCAACGTTAACTTTTTTAGAAAAAACTGCCGCCTGGGTTTGTATCCGATGTCCGAGCATTCAAAGTGAATGAAGAGGTAAGCGTACTGTCATCTGCAAAGCTAGAGACGTTGATAGTGAAGGTGTTAGAAAGAAATCCGTCGACCGCCACTCGTAAAGAACGCTCTCTGAGGAAACATGAGAGCCACAAACAGAACTTTTCAGACACACCATAAGAGCGTAGCTTAGCCAACAGTCCATCGTGCCAAGCACGGTCGAATACCTTGGATATGTCAAGAGTAACCTCTCGAGATTCTCTAAAGTGTTCAATTGCGTTGTTCCAAACATATGTTACGAAAGCCATATTGATGATCGCTAATAATGTTGAATCCTTTAAGATATTTTAGATGGTGCTAATTGATAACCTTTTCCATGACTTTCGATATTATTGAAAGCAGTGCGACTGGTCGGTAGTTATTTGGCAAGGTCTTCTTGCCTTTTTTAGGTATCGACTGAAGTGTAGCACATTTCCAGCAGGAAGGAAATATTCCCTTTCTGTAGGATAGGTTGAAAAGTCTACAGAAAACTGGTGTTAGTTCCCTCGCACAGTTTTTGGGTACTATTACAGGTATTCCGTCAGCACCAGAAGCCTTTTTGGTGTCTAGCTTCATTAAAATACGCTTTATGATACGCTGTCTGAAGATAACATCGGGCATCCTTGACTGCAATATGGGAATAGTAGGTGGTGTTTTTCCTTGGAAATCGACAGTAGAATGTGAAGCAAAGAGTTCAACCAATAAGTGCGCTTTCTCAACAAGTGTCGTTGCAATAGAATTATCTGGCCGTGTGAGTGGTGGTATGGTGGATTTGATGAAATTTTGACTAACTGCCTTAGCGACTGCCTAAAAGGACCTGGAATTTTTGGGCAAGCGAGAAGTTTGTTTCTAATTCGTTGATTGTGTGCCTCCTTGGTTTCGTCGATAATATACTGAGTAGTGCCAAAGATTCCACATTCCCAACTTTGTTTGTATTTATGGATTTTTGGGATCATCGATTATGAATATGAAGTTCAAATTTCAAAAACAAAATGGGCGCTCCAAAATGGGGAATCGTCCCAATCCAATAAAGAACGCCCTGAGGTGTTCATTCTTGTGGGTTCCGTATTTTCTGTTTTATATTTATTTATTAACGGCACACAAACGTTGAACCAATCAATACATTTTACGAAGAATTGCGTTTAGATTCTGTGGACTTTTTGCCATCTTTTTCGGAATTCTGTCATCAATTTGACAATCGGTTTCTTCAAGTTTTCTGACAAAATATATGTATGCGAATTTTTATTGTCACTTCCCCTTCAATAGTGACAATAATTACATTTATGTTATCATGTAATTGGTTATTGACAAGTAGGAAAAAGTCTTTTCTTGTAAAAAAACAATTTCATTTTGTCACACGCATTTTCTGTAAAAATTACAAAATGCGTACATTTTGGTTGAATATTTTCCATTAATTTTGAGTAATCGTAAATAGTTAAATAGAATTGGAAAAATTAAATATTTAAAGTATTTTTTCCATTTTAGCAACTTTCTCTCGCATTTTTAAACAATTCTTACCATTTTGTAACAACTTCCAGAATTTTTAAACAATTTGCTACACTGTGCAACAATTTCCAGAATTTTAAAGTTATTTTTCCAATTTAGTAACATTTTTTTGAAATTTTCAAGTACTTTTCAATTTTAGCAACAAGTTCCCGAAGTTGTAAACAATTTTCTACATGTTGCAACATTTTCCCGAATTGTTTAACTAACTTTATCATTTTGCTACAATTTACAGAATTTCTAAAGTATTTTTGCCACTTTGCAACATTTACCCGAATTTGTTCACTATTTTTACAACACATTTCATTCTCATTTTACAACAATTTTCGGAATTTTAACACAATTGGTTGAATTTTGAACGTTATCCCGGATTTTTTTAACAGTTTTTTAAGGTGTGCAACACTTTCTTGAATTTTAAGATCGAAGTAAGACTAACGCGACTTTCGCACAAAAACTAACATAGATACCAAACTTGCGACATCTAACACTCAATTTTTCGATATTTTGGCAAAACATGTCTAATAAACAACTTCCAACTCATTTCATGTCAGAGTTCAATGGGGTTTTGTAACTTATTGCTTTTTCTTTAAAGATTTTTGGAAATATTTTCTTAAAAAAACTGGATAATTGAACAGTTAATTACTCATTTAACATTAAGTAAATATGAAATTCCAGAAACACAATGAAATTGTACTCACTTACAGCGACAGAATTCATTTTACGCAAATAAAATTTGTTCACTTTTGCACTTTCAATAATAGTTTAAACCTGATGACATCTGAAGGGCTTCACGAGAGATGCTGAGTGGTACTCGACGTCTCGAACTGAAATGAAAGTTATGAGACAGGCGCAAACGGAAGATGCACCTGAGTGGTCGTAAATCATAGTGGACGAATTGGCAGAAGTATTCAAACAGGTAAAAATCCCTGAATAGAACCTTTTGTTTCTGACATTATAGCCAGATTTTCGGGTTTTCGGACTACTGTGAGACGTATCCGAGTAATATGGGCAGCAATGGGAAAGTTGAAACATGTGATTGAGAATAGCAGTATTCCAATCAATTTAAAGAGGAAAGTGTGTAATACCTGTGTACTTCCATTGATGATGTATGGAATGGAAACCACAACTCTAACAAACCAATCAGCTAATAAACTTAGAGTAACAGGAATAACTCTCAGATATCACATCACAAACACGAGATCAGACAAAGAACAAAAGTCGAAGATGTAATAGCTCGTATAGCCCAATTAAAATGGTCCTGGGCAGAACAACAAAGCGTTGACTAGACGACATTAAATAAAAAGTCGGAAAATATTGGCACCAACTAGCCCAAAATAAGGAACTGTGCAAGGAGTTGGGGAAGGCCTACGTCCAGGAGTGGACTGTGAAGAGCTGCTAGAAGAAGTGACAACACCGGTAGGTATCCAGATCATTCAGGTCTCTAACGGCGCTGCTATCCCTAATTGTTCCTCATGTCAGTCTCCACTTACAATTAAACACAAACGAGGCTGGTTTGAAAAGTCCGTGCAAAGTCCGAGAGATGGCACCACCGGCGCGTATCGAGGTCATGTTTAGTTAGTAGCATCTCTTGAATGAACACACACCAAGTTTCAGCCATATTGGTCTATTTCTTTGTGTTTGGCATTCGTGTGAATCAAGGAAGTCGAGTGATTTTCAAGAAATGGACGAAAAAGAATTTCGCGTGGTGATTAAACATTACTTTATGAAAGGCAAAACGCCTCAGGAGACTAAAGAGAAGCTTGATAAACATTATGGTGACTCTGCACCTTCTATTAGAACAGTTTATAAGTGGTTTCAAAATTTTCGGACTGGCCATATGGGCAGAAGTGACGCTGAAAGTTCTGGACGGCCTGTGGAGGTTACGACTCCAGAAATCATTGATCAAATCCATGATATGGTGATGGATGACAGAAGAGTTAAGGTGTGTGAGATTGCTAGTGCTGTGGGCATCTGGACTGAACGGGTACATAATATTTTGCATAAACATTTGGACATGAGAAAGCTATTCGCAAGATGGGTGCCGCGATTGCTCACGCTTGACCAAAAACGGAATCGTATGAAGTGTTGCAAGGATGGTTTGCAGCTGTTCCAGAAGAATCCGGAGGACTTTAAGCGTCGTTTCGTCACTGTGGATGAAACATGGATACATTACTATACTCCTGAGACCAAACAACAATCTAAACAATGGGTTTACCAAGGGGAAATCTGCACCAAAAAAGGCGAAGACCGTTCCTTTAGCCGGAAAGGTTATGGCGACTGTCTTTTGGGATTCGCAAGGGGTAATCCTCATCGACTATCTGGAAAAGGGTAAAACTATTACAGGTGAATATTATTCATCGTTATTGGACCGTTTGAAAACCGAGCTGCAAGAAAAACGCCCGCGATTGGCCCACAAGAAAGTCCTTTTCCATCACGACAACGCACCAGCACACACCTCAGCAGTTGTGGTCGAAAAATTAATGGAAATAGGATTCCAACTCGTTTCACATCCCCCCTATTCTCCAGACTTGGCTCCCTCGGACTACTATTTGTTCCCCAATTTGAAGAAATGGCTGGCGGGACAAAGATTTTATTCAGACAAGGAGGTGATTGCAGTCACTAATGGATATTTTGCAGACTTGGACAAATCCTATTATTCTGAAGGGATCAACAAACTAGAACATCGTTGGACGAAGTGTATAAGCCTAAAAGGAGACTATGTCAAAAAATAAAAAAGGTTTACCCCAAACACATAAGTAGTATTTATTTTTGCACGGACTTTTCAAACCAGCCTCGTATTTGAAGCTCCTCATCAATTGCAATCCAAAAAAAAAAATTCATTTACAACAAAATCTGAAACAAATACTGAACTCAAGCCTAATACAAACAACAATGAAACAAATTGAAGAATATCTAAAAGAAAATGGATACTCTAATTTAATATAGAATAAACTCATCAAATATCTTAAATTTTAAATTCAACATTCAAGTTGGGCGCTAAATGACCACTGCAGTCGATGCGCCCCAATCCCATAACATCCATCCATCCATCTAACGGCGCTGCCCGGACTCGGGATACAGTAATTTTTTTCATAAGTGAGGATAGGAAATCTGTTCAGTGTTTTCTACTTGTCCTTACCGCATTCATTGCACTTTTTTATGGATCATTGATTTGGCGAGAAACGATGTTATGAATGTCATACACTGTCCATTCTTTTTTGTGTCTAGGGATTTACCATATAGTTTTGTTGACATCAGACTATAGGTGATAAAGTATAAATTTTTAAGCTTACGCTTATGCCGACGCCACTGGTAATAAGTAGTAGTTGTCAAGAATGAAAATAAATTCATTTCCAGTTGTCAGTACACGTAATGTCTTTTTTTGTAGCGTAGCCGAAACACTTGTTGCGAACAACGGGGCAACGTGAAATAATTGAGCTAAAATTAAACAAGATCGGGATGAACGAACGATATTAAACAGAAAACTTACTTTAGATTTTAAAAACCAATTTGCTACGACCAAAACAATTTACATAGGCAATCACAAAACAATCAACAAATGAAAAAATTTCAAACTGTCAATGATACAGGCCAAGAACAAAAAATCTTTTTAAAAACTTTTTTATCGTTAATAGCTGATTCTTATGGTTTTTTTTGGTGCTAAATTCATATTCGACCTTATTTTTTCCTATCATTTACCCTTGCCGAGCTCATTACCGTTTTAAATGAATAATTTGTGGCGGAAGCACTTTATGAATTATATACTTAGTTTTCCCTTGGATATAAAATATCTGTCAGCACGTTACTCTTATGATAGTCCAATGAGTTGGTCGTTAAAAAAAGGCCAACCATGCATTTTGGCCAAATTTTATTTTTTTATCATATGGAGTCAAAAGTTAGGTTAAATTTGAGTGTTTGGGGTCGGGTGTGCACCCATTTGGTAGCTATATTGAAAGTAAGGGTGGGTAAATGATTTTTTTCGTATATCTCGGTAACCGTAAGTCTGACAAAAATTTTGTAAAGAACTTTCTTGTAGAATATATAACAGTCCACAGCTTTTCTTTATAACTTTTTATTGGTACTTCAATAATTAAGAAGTTATAAATAAAAAAATAATTATAATTTAGGGGATGAAAAACTATTATTGTTAATAACTTTTTTCTGTTAATTTTATTTTAAAAATGCAATATAAAAATGTATGCATTTATAGAGAGTTTTATAACTAAAGATTTGACCTACTATTTTTCACGATTTTAACTATTTTTAAGGGTTTTTTTTACCACTCCAAAGGGAGGAAGGTAAAAAATTATTGTTCCTTTATTTTGACATTCATCTATAATATATATAAAATGCAACGTCTCTCTGTCTGTCTGTCTGTCTGTCTGTCTGTCTGTCTGTCCGTTAGTTACCTTATCACTGGAGAACCACTTATCCGATTTACGTACTTTTTTTTTTTTTAAAACATACTTATATTCTCTGGCCAGGTTATAGGCTATATTTTATTACGATAGGTAGCATAAGGAATGAGCAATGACAATAATAGTGAGTGAAGTCGGAAAAAAGTTTGCTGCTAGCGCGTTCCCTTGCAATATACAGCCTAAACCATTAAATATGGAACAATATTATGTAGCAGAGAATATCTTTAATCTATAATCTATAATATATATAAAATGCAATGTCTCTCTGTCTGTCTGTCTGTCCATTAGTGCGTTTATCACGCGAGAACCACTTATCCAATTTATGTGTCTTTTTTAAATTCATACATATATTCTTTGGCCAGGTTATATAATAATAATAATAATATAATCTATAATATATATAAAATGCAGCGTCTCTCTGTCTGCCTGTCTGTCCGTTAGTGCGCTTATCATTGGAGAACCACTTATCTGATTTACGTGCTTTTTTTTAAAACATTCATATGTTCTCTGGCCAGGTTATCTATATATAATATATATAAAATGCAACGTCTCTCTGTCTGTCTGTCTGTCTGTCCGTTAGTGCGTTACGTACTTTTTTTTTAAAACATACATATGTTCTCTGGCCAGGTTATAGGATATATTTTATTGCGTTAGGTAACATAAAGAATAAGCAGTGACGATAATAGTGAATCAAGTCAGAAGAAAGGCTACCGTTAGCGTGTTCTCTTACAATATACTGCCTAAACTATTAAATATGGAACAATATCATGTTGCAAAGAATACAATATATATATATATATATATATATATATATATATATATATATATATATATATATATATATATATAAAATGAAACGTCTCTCTGTCTGTCTGTCCGTTAGTGCGCTTATCACTTGAGAACCACTTATTCGATTTACGTGTTTTTATAAATTTATACATATGATATGTTCTATATAATTCGATATAAGCCTAGATAATGGGAGATAAGGTGAGATAATGGGAGATAAGTATAAATAATGGGAGATAAGCAGAAATAAGTCTAGGTAATGTAAGTTATGGTGAGATAATGGGAGATAAGGAGAAATAATGGGAGATGAGCAGAGATAAGCCTAGATAATGGAAGTTATGTAGAGATAATGGGAGATAAGGAGAAATAATGAAAGATAAGCAGAGATAAGTCTAAATAATGGGAGTTATGGTGAGATAATGGGAGATAAGTATAAATAATGGGAGATAAGCAGAAATAAGTCTAGGTAATGTAAGTTATGGTGAGATAATGGGAGATAAGGAAAAATAATGGGAGATGAGCAGAGATAAGCCTAGATAATGGAAATTATGTAGAGATAATGGGAGATAAGGAGAAATAATGAAAGATAAGCAGAGATAAGTCTAAGTAATGGGAGTTATGGTGAGATAATGGGAGATAAGTATAAATAATGGGAGATAAGCAGAAATAAGTCTAGGTAATGTAAGTTATGGTGAGATAATGGGAGATAAGGAGAAATAATGGGAGATGAGCAGAGATAAGCCTAGATAATGGAAATTATGTAGAGATAATGGGAGATAAGGAGAAATAATGAAAGATAAGCAGAGATAAGTCTAAGTAATGGGAGTTATGGTGAAATAATGGGAGATAAGTATAAATAATGGGAGATAAGCAGAAATAAGTCTAGGTAATGTAAGTTATGGTGAGATAATGGGAGATAAGGAGAAATAATGGGAGATGAGCAGAGATATGCCTAGATAATGGAAATTATGTAGAGATAATGGGAGATAAGGAGAAATAATGAAAGATAAGCAGAGATAAGTCTAAGTAATGGGAGTTATGGTGAGATAATGGGAGATAAGTATAAATAATGGGAGATAAGCAGAAATAAGTCTAGGTAATGTAAGTTATGGTGAGATAATGGAAGATAAGGAGAAATAATGGGAGATGAGCAGAGATAAACCTAGATAATGGAAATTATGTAGAGATAATAGGAGATAAGGAGAAATAATGAGAGATAAGCAGAGATAAGTCTAAGTAATGGGAGTTATGGTGAGATAATGGGAGATAAGGAGAAATAATGGGAGATAAGGAAAAATATTGCGAGATAAGTCGAGATAAGCCTAGATAATGGGAGATAAGGTGAGATAATTGGGGATAAGTATAAATAATGGGAGATAAGGAGAAATAATGGGAAATAAGCAGAGATAAGTCTAGGTAATGGGAGTTATGGTGAGATAATGGGAGATAAGGAGAAATAATGGGAGATAAGGAAAAAAATGGGAGATAAGGAGAAATATTGCGAGATAAGTCGAGATAAACCTAGATAATGGGAGATAAGGTGAGATAATGGGAGATAAGGAGAAATAATGGGAGATGAGCAGAGATAAGCTTAGATAATGGAAATTATGTAGAGATAATGGGAGATAAGGAGAAATAATAGGAGATAAGGGGAAATAAGGGCAGATATTTTGTTACGTTAGGTAACATAAGGAATGAGCAGTGGCGATAGTAGTCCACGCGAGCGGAGCCGCGGGCACGGCTAGTATTATATATATTATTATATTTTTTTTATTAATTTATTAATATATTTTTAATTTTCCGTACGGAACACTCATGGGACCACTCCGGTGTCTGTTTCTCCGTCCGTCTGTTACACCTGATTTTCTCCAGAACTATTTGACATAGAAAGTTGAAATTTGGTACAAATATAGGAATTGATGGCTTAATCAGAGCCGTGTAGTGATTTTTTCATTTCAGATTTTTTTTACTAGGTCATCAAGTGGGGTGTCAAATGAAAGCTTATGTAAACAAGAGATCAAAAATATATATGACTTGCGCACACTTTTCTTTGTATTATTAAAAATAATGGCTAAAAACCCTGTCCACCTACTCTATCTCGGAAAGTACTGATCAAAACATTTTTAAATAAATCTGGAATAGTCTCCATAAAGTGTAGGTTGAGCGAAAATTATCATGTAACGTAATGCACTCACGTTTGATAATTTATCTGATATAAAAAATATATTTTATTGAATTATTAAATATTAATATATATTATTATAAATTGTAATAATATAAAATAATCAAAATGAAATATGACAATGATAATAATATACAGGGTGCGGCGCCAAAATCCGGACAAAATTCAATTTGAATTTCCTGCCGTTCTATACTACTTCGAGAGGTCGCAATTGGCGTCCAAATAGCTTGACGCATGTACTAAACATTCATAACCTCGAAATAGTCGCAATGTTGAAACCAAGTGCGGAGTATAATCGAAGAGCCACGGTTATCGAAGGTGTTCGCGCTGGGCGCTCAGCGACAGAAATTATTCGATTCTTCGGGTACCCAAGATCGACTGTATATGATGTTGTCGCGAAGTATAACGAGTCGGAGAAATTCAACGAAGGTTTTGCAACACCGGCAAGGAAAACTCATTCGAAGGAGCGCGTTGTCAGGACGCCCGAAATCATTCAACGGGCTCAGGAGCTGATTTTTGAGGATCCAGGACAGTCGATCTGAAAATTGTCGTCGGTTGTCGGCGTGAGTGAAAAAACTATGCGTCGAATCGTCGAGGAGGACCTCCGCTACAAGTCTTATACAATTAAAGTAAGACAGATGCTTTCCGAAGCTGCCAGGACAAAGTGAGTTGAATGCTGTAACTTGCTTTTGTGTCCTTTACGAAACAATGTTGCCGGACGCCTCAGGTTTTTTTCTGACGAAAAAAATGTTACTGTCGATGCGAAAATCAATCGAAAGAATGATCGCTGGTTCGCCCATGATCCTGAAGATGTTCCCATTTTTTCCAGAACGAAATTTCCGGCGAATGTTCACGTGCTAAGTGTTGTGTCCAGTGAGGGTGATGTCATGGGGAAAATGTTACAAAAGAAGTTTATTTGCATGTTCTGATAAATGTGGTGAAGCCGTGGATGGCAACTGTATCGTCTGGAAAGCCGTATGTTTTCCAGCAGGACGTCATTTGGTGCAAAATTAGTTGTCAGACAATGTCGACATGTTTTGGTCCAAAGAATTTTGGCCCTCCAACAGCCCAGATTTAAATCCTTTCGACTTCTATGTAAGGAGCGTTGTTCAAAGGGTTACTAACAAGTTCAGACATGCAAACGTCGCATCATTGAGAGCCGCTATTGAAGCGGCATTCGCCGATATGGACCGTAACTTATTAAAACGGGCCTGCGACCGCTTCAGACCGAGAATGGAGGCGATCATTTAAGTAGAAGGGGGTTATATTGAGTAAATATGTTCTTTATAACCTAACAAATAATCTAGTAAAAAAAATAATTATAAACTTCTCCATTTTTGCAATAAAAATTATGTTTCAAAAAAATGTTTAATTTGTCCGGATTTTCGCGCCGCACCCTGAATATGTAAAAATAAAGGAACAATAATTTTTTCTACCTATTTACCTCACCTACCTTTAATCTCTACTGGAACCAGATGACATTTATTAAAGCAGAAGGGGAGCGCTCAGAAGCAAGATCGATTGTGCGTGGAGTAAGGCAGGGTTGTGTTTTGTTTCCACTATTGTTTAATATATACTCTGAGCAAATCTTCAGAGAGGCACTGGAAGAGGCTGACGGAATACTGCTTAATGGGGAGCGAATAAATAACATTCGTTATGCTGACGATACGCCGGTTATGGCTGATAACTTAAAGGGTCTATAACATCTTATGACAAAAATAAACGAAGTCCGTAATCGATACGGCCTCGAACTTAATATCAGCAAAACAAAGTGTATGGTAATCAGCAAGTCTCCAGTTCCTGCTACCTTGTTGATGGTTAATGGTTAAGAACTCCACAATATTCTTATGTAGGTACCATGATAAACGAACAATGGCATCATTCACAGGAAATTCGTTGCCGGTCGAAAAAGCTAGAGCAGTGTTCCTCAAAATAACATCACTTTTCAAAAGCTCGGCAATAAAATTGAGCACAAAATGAGAGTCCTAAGATGTTATGTCTTCAGTGTCCTTCTTTATGGTGTGGAATATTGGACGCTGAATGAAGCCACTTCTAAGAAACTTGAGGCATTTGTTTCATGGCTATAACTCCGAATTTTGAAAATTTCTTATACTGATCATATTACCAACGATGATGTCTTACATCGCATGAACAAGAAACTGGAAATTATGGAAACTGTTAATGTAGGAAAATTCGAGTATTTAGGATACTTAATGAGAAATCCCAACAGATATGGATTACTACAGCAATTACTCCAAGGAAAGGTATTTGGAAAAAGGGGACCAGGACGCAGATGTATTTCCTGGCGAAACAATCTGCGAAACTGGTTCTCAACAAATACTACCGGTCTTTTCAGAGCTGCAATGGATACAGCGATTCAAGAACAACGTGAATCGCTTTTTCCTCACACGTGTCGCTCCTGTAGCGCTTTAGGGATCTTCCTGCAGCATGTGTGTCAGACCCATAAAAAAAAAGTAATATGTTAATAGCCAGAACATTCAAACCGAATAGGCACTTTAAGACGAAGAAGACCTTTAATCTTTCCCTCTTTGCAGCGCTAAGAAATCCTTAATCAATCAATGAATCATCATAAAGAATAGTAGGTCAAATTTCTTATATAAAATTCTCTATAAAAAGCTCTGATGCACTTTTTAAATAAAATTGATAAACAGAAAGTTATTAAAAATAATAGTTTTTCATCTTCTAAATTTTCATTCTTTTTTGTTTATAACTTCTTAACTATTGAAGTAACAGTAAAAAGTTATGAAAAGCTGTATATTATTGTAGAATCTACAAAAAAATTTTCTACAAAATTTTTGTCGGACTTCCGAGATGTATGAAATATTATATGAAAAAAACCATTTACACCCCCATTTTCAATATGGCGGACAAATGGGTGCATCCCCGACCCCGAAAACTCAAATTTAACCTTACGTTGGACTCCCCACACGATAGAAAAATAAAATCGCATCGAACCCAAAATGCACTGTTGAATGTCCAATTCATCTATAATATGTATAAAATGCAACGTCTCTCTGTCTGTCTGTCTGTCCGTTAGTGTGCTGAACCCTCGAGAACCACTTATTTTTTTTTTTAAAACAATCATATATTCTCAGGCCAGGTTATAGGCTATATTTTATTACGTTAGGTAACATAAAGAATAAGCAGTGACGATAATAGTGAATCAAGTCGGAAAAAAGTTTGCCGCTAACGCGTTCTCTTGCAATCCACCGCCTAAAACAATAATAATAAGGAACAACATCATGTAGCAAAGAATATAATATACAATGCAACGTCTCTCTCTCTGTCTGTCTGTCTGTTAGTGCGCTTATCACTCGAGAACCACTTATCCGATTTACGTGTTTTTTTTTAGATTTTATACATATGTTCTCTAACCAGGTTGTAGGATATATTTTATTACGTCAGGTAATATAAGAAATAAGCAGTGACGATAATAGTGAATCAAATCAGAAAAAGTTTGCCATTAGCGCACTCTCTTGGAATATGCCGCCTAAACCGTTAAATATGAAACAATATCACGTAACAAAGAATACAAATAAACATAAAAAGTTCTTCTCTGTGTCTGTCTATCTGTCTGTCCGTTAGTGCGCTTATCATTCGAGAACCACTTATCTGATTTACGTTTTTTTTTTTTTTTTTAATCTTACCATAATATTTATCAAAAAAAGTCTATAATACATATATATATATATATATATATATATATATATATATATATATATATATATATATATATATATATATATATATATATATATATATATATATATATATATATATATATATATATATATATATATATATATATATATATATATATATATATATATATATATATGCATATATTGTTTGGTAGCATCCTACCTGGATGCGATGGAAATCGGACACAACAGGTTATGGAAATTGATGATTTTGGTAGGCCTATAATTTCCCACAAGATCGGGGTGTCGAGGAGTGTTCCTCAAGGATCAATATTAGGACCTCTCTTATACATTATATATACGAATGAACTCAGTAGAATATCCGGAGAATTTACTATACTTTACGCAGATGACATTACATTGATCTTTAGTGAGAAGAGCCCGCACGCAATGCTGACCAGTGTGCAAGGAGCGTGCGAAGCTCTTGATGGATACTTTTCGGCTCATGACTTATTAATAAACGCTCAAAAAACACAATGCCTATTTTTCGGCAATAGAATAGAAAACACTTTTTCTTTTACACATCGAAATATTAATATCCAATCGTCCGAACGTGTTTCCTTCTTGGGGGTGGAAATAGATCAGAGACTGGACCGGAGAGCGCATATTGAGAATGTTGCGTTAAATGTTTCAAGCTGTTGTTATGCTTTAAGAATTACTTCTGAAAATGTTGGAGTCGATGCTGCTCTGTCAGCTTATCATGCCTTCATACAGTCAAGAATAAGATACGGTCTTATCTTTTGGGGTAATTCACCGGAAATTTAAAGAGTTGTAATTCTTCAGAAAAAATGTATTAGAGGTATATTTGGAATGACGCCGCGTGATAGCTGTAGAAATGTGTTTAGAGACAGAAAGATCTTAACGATTATTTCTATGTATATCTTGGACAGTTTTATGTTTGTTCACACCAACAGCGATTTTTTTAAGACTTACATGAACAATCACAGGTATGCCACTAGACATAAATTGAATCTGCTTCCCGAAAAGTGTAATTACAGCTACATACAGAAAAAATTATGTCATATTAAAGATATATAATAGTTTCCCAGAGAGTGTACGTGTGTTATGTAAAACGGAAGTAAAGAGACTTTTGACCAAATATCTGTTTCAAGGAGCTTATTACTCTGTAAATGAATTTTTCTTAAGTCCAGTTGAAATTAGCACAGGGATTTGATGGCTCTGTCAGCAGAGGTGGTTTCTTATCTTTTCCGTTGTGCCTCTTATTTCATTGTGTCTTTGTTACTACACGTATATTGTAATTTTGCTTTTAAAGTGTTTTTACTTATTTACTATTTTTTACTTTTCTTTTATTTAATTGTAGGTTATTGTAAACTTAGTTAACATTGTTTAATGCCTATTGGCTTATAAGTGTAACCTATTGTTACATGAAAACAAATAAATTATCTATATATATATATATATATATATATATATATATATATATATATATTATATATATATATATATATATATATATATATATATATATATATAACGCAAAGTCTCTTTATCTGTCTGACCATTAGTGCGTTTAGCACTCAAGAACCACTTATCCGATTTACGTGTTTTTTTGTAAAATACGTATGTTCTATGTTACGTTAGGTAACCTAAGGAATAAGCAGTGACGATAATACTGAATCATATCCACGCGAGCGAAGTCGCGGGCACGACTAGTTGAACTATAAGACAAACTCTATAACGAAACTACACTGGCTATTCATTGTAAATCTCCTTAAATATTTCAAATAGTTCAGAGAATATTTTAATTTAAAACTGTTTTAAAACCGTTTAAAAATCTAGCCGAACTTCGGAGCGATTAGTTCCACATGGTCTGGCAATAAAATGACAAAAATCTGACCGACCCGACGAGAAGCTGAAAATACCAGGAATAATATATTGGACAGAGGACAAAACTCATAAATTTCCTGGAACGACTTGGTACGATGGTAGACTGAGCGCGGGTGAGACCAACGATATGTAAAAGTGAACGGATTTTCATCAGCCGTTTTAATCTGGAGATTAAGTGATTTTAAATGTAATCTAAGTCGTTTTTGAGTTACAATGCGGCTACATATTTAAAATCTATTTATTGACCACATAAACTATCTAAAGACGCAAGAATAATTTTGATGGCAACAACTAATGGACGGGTATTTCCTGTATCGCTGTAATGACTGCGAACTTAAATCTCCCCAAATATACGGTTACAATTGTGCTTGCATAGATGAAAATATAGGTTTTCATATCGCAATATAGTGAGCATTTTTTAGGAAAGGAGTTTATGGCCATATAGTGCTCAGCAACTAGCACGTCAACAATTGCTGCATTACCATATTGCTGGATGTTTTTTATATTAGACAACACAAGATTATCTTTTTAAAATCTGACATTGGGCTGATGAATTCAGAACCTAGACTAGAGGGGAACTCCATTATATACATATAAGTTGTATCCTTTATACTGTATTTACTATTAGTAAGTCACATAAACACTAAAAATATATTTATTTATTTTTTTAATAACATCTTACATGAATTCAAAAAAGAAGGTCACAATTATGTCTAGTTCAGGTATTTTTTTAATGAGCCGGCAACGTTGAGGAAGTATCTGAAACGGTGAATAAAGAAACGTAAAGGCAGTTCTAACAGTGTTGCTGTCAGTAATCTGATTGTCTGATCTAAACATTGGACCAAGTGTGATATACATAGTTGTATATACATTGATGTTGTTTGAATGTAGGAGCTCGCAAAGTTTGTTAAGCGCCATGACTATTGGTAATCGTCATTTTTGTTACGGTTGTGTTCAAAGTTGCAAATAGATGCAACGCGTAGTGGTTTGTTGGAAGCTATCGTAAGTGATCGGTATTCCGCATTTCGCAGAAACGGATAAAGTTCAGCATCGCGCATTTTTATTTAAAAAAGTAGACTGCGGCTGAGATAGAAACTGAACTGAAGAAAATTCGTGAAGATTCTGCAAAGACATTTATTATTGGATAAATGATTTTAAACATGGCCGTACAGGCACTGCAGATGCTGCACGTTTAGGATGCCTGATTGAGATTCCTTTTGATCTCAATAAAAAAGGAAAAAATTGACCCTAAAGAAATGACATGAAAATTTTTTTCACGCCGCCACCGGTGGACCATACATCTTCACAGTATTATGCTTTACTTTATTCTAACATAAAACCGACAAAGGATTTGTTGTTAGCGTCTGATATTAACAACAAAGGATTTATTTTCGGCGTCGGCTGCTTTAATAAATAATAAATAAATACGTTTTTGAAACCTACTTTGTTTTTTTACTTTAGCACTAAAAAATCTTACATTTTTTACAAGACAATCGTTTACCATCTCGGTATTAATCTTAAAAAAGATAAGAGAAAAACCTATTTGAAATTCTGTTTTTATTTTATTTTGTCAAAATCGTCTGTTAAGGGGCAATGATCCAATTGTTCTCGCGCTTTACCAAGGATTTTCTTAATTTGGTTAAATATTATTTTTAATAAGTAGGTGGTATATTATCTACTATCATTTTCATCAAATGGTCGATAAAATTGATGGTATTGTGATGAAAGATCGTCGTAAGTTTCGTGACATTTGCTAAGATGGTAGGTCTCTTATTTAAACGGATACATAATATCCTGCATAAGGTCCTCTGTCGTGTCGTTTTGTGACTGCAGACGAAATGTATCTACTATTACACCCCGGAGACAAAACGGTAGTCAAAACAGTGGGTTGGTGAACGTGAAAGTGCACTGAAAAAACGAAAACAGTTTTATCGGCGGGAAAAGTGATGGCAACTATTTTTTTGGATTCACACACACCATTATTGAATATTTGGAAAACGGTAAAACAATGACTAGCTCTCATCACGCAACGTTATTGTCCCGTTTGTGAGTAAGTTGGAGCGGAAGTGACCAAGATTATCACGCAAAAAGATGTACCTTCATCAGGCAATACGCCTGCTCAAACATCGGCCGATGCAATGGCAAAAGTGCACGAACTGGGTTTCGAAAAAGCTCCCCGCTCACTAATATTCCTCAGAATTCTCCCAAGTTGCTTCTTTTTGTTTCCTAAACTCAAAAATTGGTTCGGGAGAAAGAAATTTTCGTCGAATGAAGAGGTCATCTATGCTGTAAACGAGTATCGTGCAGGGTTCACACATTTTTTTTGAGGGAATAAAAAAATTGAAAACTCGCTGCACCAAATGTATTGATTATAATGGAGATTATGTAGAGGAATGAATTTTTGTTCTTACAAAAAAATAGTATTTACTTTGTTTTTTATAAGACTCTCATATTATACAGAACAATTTCTAATCCTATATAAAGCTCAAATCGGCCGTTCACTAAATCTAAAGAAATGTTCTTAAAGAAATGTTCTTTTCTTATAGTAAATCGAGCTAAAATTTTGCCTCCTCTCGACAAAATCAACGATATACCACTGAAGACAGATATTATATACTTAGGTCTTCGAAGAACGATAACGATGGCCAAAACTGCAATGACAAGCCTAAGCAAAGTATGGAAAGATCACAGAGTAAATAAAATGACTAAAAAGGCTTGTCAATTCACTAACATTCCCTATAGCCACATATGGAGCCAAAACATGGATTATTAACGCAGCATGCCGTAGAAGAATAGAGGCTATCGAAATTACATGCTACAGGCGGATGCTCAAAATTTCCTGGACAGCTCATAGGCTAAATGTGTCTTTTCTGAGCGATCTTAACATCCAAAATAGTGGCCGGCTGTTACCATCGATTCAGAGAAAATTAGCATCATCTTTTGGTCACTTAATAAGGAAGGACGGCATGGAAAAGTTGCTGATTCAGGGGAAAGTCGACGGTAGAAGAAAAAGACGTAAATCTCTCAACAGATATATCGATCAGATCATGTTTATAATGCACTTGAAGTTAACGGAGATGATGAGAAATGTCGAAGTTACAGAAGCCTGGAGGGCTGTTGTCAATTCTGTGTAACAATGCAATAGAGGTCACGACGCTCTGAGCTCAAATTCGAGAAACGATGGAATAGTGTTCCCATGTTTCGGGCTCTGTTCCCAAATGTAGGCTACCCTTGTTGGATTATGTTCAGGAAAGAACTATTGACGACTTGAGCGCACTCTACAGATTGCACAAAATATTTTATTGGAAAGTGTTTGATGAATGTAGTCCTCTTAATTCCTCCCATGCTTGCATGATAGAAATACACGTCGTGTTAATACCTCATATTCTTATTAGGTGTTCAGCTTGTTCTTCCTCGTACTTCCATTTTTTTATATGGAGAACCTCATTCCTTTGAAATGATTTGCACAGGACTATGTTACTCATCAAATACAATTTGCAGCGATTCAGAATCAACGTCATCGCTTTTACCGTACACGCGTCGTTCTTGTAGGCCTTTAGAAATTGATGTGCTGATAAAAAATAATCAACCTTCTTTGCTCTAAATACTTGTTGGTAGTTTTTCTGGTAGTATGGCATGATACCTTCTGTTGTCCATAATAATGAAATCTTTTGGAATTAAATCTCATTATCACCATTCTTCAAAGATATTCACATCCATCTCATGCTAATTAATTATAACTTTCTGTTTGAAATCATCATGAATAAATTCTTTTAATAATTAATGCAGGACCATATGGGTGATTATTTTTTAATAATGATTATGTTGTACATAGTAATAAGTTAGCCATCGCATATTTACATTTAAATGCATCTAACGTCCTTTACTGTCTTTCACAATATCAATAAAAGTCGAATCTAATAAAATGCATAGTTCTAGTTTAAAAGATGAAACTAAATAACAATATTTTGACAATGAGTAGCTGAATATTTGCTAAATTTGTATTTTAATAAGTTGTATATAACCATTTGTTTTTTCACCATCCAGAGCAAATGAATATAAGGTGGACAGCAATGGTTGACTACGAAAAAGCATTGGATTTGGTAGAGTTATGGGCTGTCCTTAACGTCTTAAGTAATTGCAGAGTCGATGAAAGACATAACACATTTCTTCTTGAACACTTATATAAAAATGCCACATCGCAAATAATGCTTGAAGAAAAAACAAATAAAATCAAAATTAAAAGAGGAATTAGACAAGGCCACTCAATATCCCAAAGCTGCTCACGCTGACTCTAAAAGACATGTTAAAATCACTAAAGTGGGTAAATAAAGGAATACTAATAAACGGTGAACGATTAAATCATTTAAGGTTCACAGATGATGTCACTCTGATCGTCAATACAAAAGACGAATTATAAGAAATGCTGATGGAATTAAATAATAGCTCTCCAGAAATAGGTCTAAAAATAAACTTCACCAAAACCAAATATTTGAACAACGAAACTGAAGATAACAGCCAGGAACATTTAATAGAAGATGAAAGAATAGGAAAGGTACAAATATTCATATATTTATAACAAAAAATCGAAACGTCACAAAATAATTTAACGGCTGGGATAGAAGAGTTTCGTTAGCTTAGTTTGCGTTCGGAAGGTTATAAACCATATTTAAATTGGTCCTCCCAAATATAATAAAAGGCAGACTGTTCGATCAACATGTACTGCCGGTATTAACATATGGCACTGAAACGTGGGCTTTAAATAAAAGTATAATATATAAACTCCAAGTAACCCAAAAAGCTGCGACAGGAGAATGCTAAATATTAGACTCCAAGATCGTATTCCTAACGTCCAGATACGAAGAAGTTCAAAAGTGACAGATGTAATACAAGTAACAAGTATATTAAGGTGGAATTTGGAAGGGTATGTCGCAACATTGAAACAGATGGAGTGGAAGCCTAGAGAACATAAAAGATGCAGTGGTAGACCACAGACAAGATGGACGGGCGACATAAAAAGATTAGCGGGACACGATTGGATGCAAAAAGCAAACAGAGCTCAGTGAAGACAATTTGAGGAGACATCATTAGCTTATTCCATCCAACTATGGATGGAATAAGCTAATGATGACGATATAACCTTTTAGAAGCAGATATTAAAAATAATAAATGTAATTGCGAAAACCGGTACGTTTTGCTACACAACAATATGTGACCATTCGGTTTTTTTTTGTGGTATTGCACGGAAGCGGAGTAAGGTAACTTTTTGCATAAACAGTTGCACTTTACTCCACTCTTTGTAACTGGTTCTTGCCGCACTCAATGAAATTGAAATGGATGATTTATTTGGCGGGAAGTGATTTCATGACTGATATAGTTTATGTCCCTCTTTTTTACAATGAGTAATTTGTCAAAATTATGCAAATAATACAAATATCTAGAACGGATATGGAGTTTTTCATATTGAGTGATTGATTATCCTGCTGTTTTTTAAAAATGAATTTACAGTCTGTCGTGTAAGAACGTGTCCGCAATAATTCATTTTTGGTAGATGCGATTCTAGCGATTCAACAAAAAATCGGTAGAGGGCGCCTTTGTCTAAGACGCATTTTAGTAAAATCCAAAATGAGACTTGTTTGCGCGTCGGTTCGAGGCAGCCTTTCTTTGTTTCCATCCAAAGGGGACTAAAATGACACATTTCGTGGCCGCTAAATATATTAAAAAGTCGGTGTCGTTTGTGAAGAAGTGGGTAAATCCTTTTAAAGAGACGAAAAATGTCGAAGATTTACCAAAACGTGTCTCGGTAAGCAAAATCACTCCGAAAGTCGAAAAACGAATCGTATCTTTATTTTCACGGGATTCAAAATTAACCTTGCGTCAAGGAGTGACAAAATTAAGAAAACTGGGTTTGAATGTGTCTCGTGAGACATCATCTTCGTGCTCATGATGTCATATTCCGAAGCAGGTTGGAGAAAATTTTACTAGGAGAAAATCACGTCGCGAAGTGGCTCACTTGGGCCCACAATCGCCGGATGCCAACTCTATTGAAAATATTTGGTCTTTTGTAAAGAAAAAGGTCAGAGGAAAGACTCTGAGGACTTTGACTCAGATGTCTGGCGTGGTTCGAAAAATTTGTAAATTATTGCCGTGCGAGTATGCAGAAAATCTCGTCGACAGCATGCCTCGAAGATGTCATGCGGTTATTGATACAGGAGGCAATTGGACAACTTACTAACGTAGTTTTGCCGTTGTTAGCATACCAAAGAATCCAATGATGGCAAAAAATCTTCTCGAAACACATTTTTTCAAGACTTCGAGCGGTCACGTTCTTATTTGACATACTGTGTAGAACATACGTTACTTAGATTTTTTCCTTATTTTATGCATTTTCTGGTTATATAACACAGGGGAACAGCTGTTTTGGTGTCGAGGTTTTTTGAGCTGATTCTATATCAATTTGATGTCCTGAATTCAAATAACGTATTCATTTGTACCTAGGAGCTCAAATTTTTAAGATATACAATTTTAGAGAAATATAAGTTACATTATTGTAACTCAAATCCGTAAGTGTAGTAAACAAAAGTAGATACGAAATTTTTTATTTTAGTTATACAAAATACAATATTATGTCGTACTTACAAACAAAAAAAAAACATTGAAGAAATGAAATAGTCACTCAACATTTGAAAAGCTTCTTTTCCGCGACATTCTTGAATGTTTTTTTAAACAGTCCCTTTTTAAACTCTAGCAGTAATCTGCCATCATGTGCATGTCCCATCTTCCTTGGTAGCGGTCCTCCATAACTTTAATATCTTGGTGAAATCTTTCACCTTGTTCCTCACTCATGTCTCCTAAATTTTCTGGAAAACGGTCTAAGTGGCTGTGTAAATAGTGTATTTTAATACTCATATTGCACCCTAAGGATTTGAAACTATTAAGCATCTTGTTAACCATTTCAACATAGTTTTGAGCTTTATGTTTGCCTAGAAAATTTTCTACAACTGCAACAAATGATGTCCAAGCTTCTCGTTCAACTTGATTCATTGAATTTATGAAGGCAGGATCCTTAATTAATTGTCTTATTTGTGGGCCGTCAAATATCCCTGCTTTGAGTTTTTCTGTGCTCAACTGATGCATTTTTACCCCTATATATGCAAATCAAGACCCATTCCTATCAAGAGCCTTTACAAATTGCTTCATTATGCCCAACTTTATATGTAACGGAGGAAGTATGATTTTTTCTCTTTTAACCAAAGCGTCGTTAATGACATTCTTTTCCCCAACGTCCATGTTTTCTCTCTGAGGCCATCTTTTCTAACCCAGTGGTGTGTTTTGTCCCTACTATCCCAGAGGTACAAGAAACACGGATATTTCGTGTAACCACTTTGCTGCCCAAGAAGAAAGTTTACCATTTTTAAGTCTACACAAATCATCCATTGATGTTCGTAATACTTTATCTTCTGCAAGACCAAAGCGATGGTATTATATTCTTCTTTCAGTTTCGTTGAGTGAGCTAGTGGTATTGAACTATATTTATTCCCATTATGTAGAAGGACACATTTTAAACTTCGCTTTGAACTGTCAATAAATAGGCGCCAATCATCTGGAATATATTCAGAAAGTCCCATTTCTTTCATGAGTCCCCTAATTTCGTGACAAAATACAAGATTGTCTTCTTGAGAAAAGAATGGTAGCAGATCTTTTTCTCTTGTACGGTAAAAGGTAATTTTGGTTCCTTGTTCCAGTAAATTTTTGTCGTTCAACCTAGAAGCCAGTACTTCAGAAGCTTTTTTCGATAAATTGAGATCCCTGGTGAGATCATTTAATTCATTTTGATTGAAGCGTTGAGGAACTGATGACGTCCCCTCGTCATGTTAGTTTCATTAGCATCAGAACTTTTATTAGCATCAGAAGAGCGATCAGAGGGAAAATATTCGTCATCAGAGATATGTGGTAGCTGATGAAATGTTGGAATCGGTATTTCATCTGAGTGCGGGATAGGGCGTATTGCCGAGTCTAAATTGGGATAAGTCCACTTACTGCGGTTATTTCGATTGATTCCATTAGTATTTACTAAACAGAAATAACAATCATTGAAGTGGTTTTTTGGTTCTCTCCAAACCACTGGTACGCCGAATTTTGAGACATTTTCTTTTCCCGGTAGTCCACTGCCGTAAATGCTCTGTACAAGTTTTACATACGAGATGCGGGGCCCACGTTTTGTCCTGATCACCAAGCTTAACTCCAAAGTATCCAAGATACGCTCGCTTTACAAAGTCAGTAATAGTTTGTCTGTTTTGTTGAAACATGTATTCTCCGCATATATAGCAAAACACATCAGGTTGATTTACACAACTTCTTCTTGAACTGGAACCTGAACTCATTTTAATTCTGTTCAATAACACAAAAACACTCTTTTCTTAACATAAAATAACACGCCGAATTCGATCTACTCTCATTAGTAAGAACGCACAAACTGACGAGACTTACCCGAGTTAGGTGATTAAAAGGGTTAGTTCAGGTACCTGATAGGCAATGGTTCCACTATTTATAGATTTACCTGGAATTTACTCAATTACAGACTGACAATAAAACCATTGTACCTACATTAATGAATATATAATAATTTTAGAACTCTCATAAATGAATATACTGAATAAAAACCACATTGGTAGATAAGTTGATGTATCTAAAAAAGTAGAGTTGATAGAGAAAAACGGATTGCATGTATAGATTTAGCGTCCCAAATATAGTAAAAAATCAGCTCTAAAATCCCAGGCACCAAAACAAAAATATTTTTTTGTTGCCCTGTGTAATTTTATTACTATGAATATTCATAAGCAGTTTTACACCTCAATGACCAAAAACCCATTTTTTCTTTCACTCCTTCGCATTTCCTTAACAGCTCTCACAACCTTATTATACAGGATTAGAAAAGGAGGTAAATATAGGGTGCAGGCATGGTATACTATAAAGAATTCAACTACTTGACAAGTTGCTGGGTGTAACATATGTCTTTCTTGGTGTGCTCGGGCAAGTTAAGAACATATTTGACCTGCATGAAAAATTAAAAGTTACGAAATATTATTTGAATCTGTGGTTTTGGTTGTGATTAATAATAATATACTAATAAGTAATAACTCATCGATGGAATAAAAGAAATGTAATTTAAGGTGATAACTACAACAATCGAGTCGTCTCTCACAATTCTTATTTATCATTAAAATTGTACTTTAATTAATCAAATTCTATTATAAGAAGTGTGAATTAATTTTGAGGGATTTCTAAGAGAGGGCGTACCGTGTATTATATCGCATCGGGCATACTGTTGCTATATGCATGGTAAAGCACCATCATTTAATTTTTAGTATATGTTATTTTGTCGAAGTGTAAACAATAATAATTTTTTTTTATGGGTCTAGCACATGTGCTGCAGGGAAGTCCCTAAAGCGCTCCAGGAACGGCATGTGTGTGGAAAAAGCGATTCACGTTGTTCTTGAATCGCTGTAAATTGTACTCGGTGGGAAACAGCGCTGGGCAAATTCTTCCAAAGGAATGATGTTCTCCATATAAAAGACTGCTTGAAAAGCGTTGTACGCGGAGTAACAAGCTGAACCTCATACGGATGTGAACTACCAGTGTGACGTGTATTTCTAACATGCACCGCTTTGGGGGAAATTAAGCGGGCTACATCCTTCGAACACTTTCCATGAAAATACTTGTAGAACAGACTCAAGTTGCCAACCGTTCTTCGATGTTCCAGCGAATCAAGGCCGCCGGTCAATTTCGGGTCTCCAATCAGAAGGACAGCTCTTCTCTGAACAGAATCCAACAAATGCAGTGTATGTTTGGGAGCGGGGCCCCAAACGGGGGAGCAGTATTCCATAGTTGGTCGAATTCGAGCTTTGTAAAGAATTAACAGTTGTCGTGGGGTGTAAAGCTTTCTGGCTCGAAATAATATTCCCAACTTTTGAGAAGCTCTCCTTGCTATGCCTGCAACATGTTTATGCCAGGACATATTTGCTCTCAAATTAACGCCCAACGATGCTAGGGGAATACATCATAATTTTATTGTAAAGGAGGTAGTATTTATTTTAAAATCACTTTTTCATGTTATATTTAAGATAAAATATTGAATAGAAATAAAAAGAATGAACTAGACCTTTTCTAGAGTAAAAGGGAAAAAAATTTAGTTTTTTCGTAACTAAAAAATTTAAAATTTTTTGTATATTCTTTATTTTTCCTTTTAACTATCTCGAAGAGCATAAAATTTTGTATATTTTTTTAAAAAAAAAAACCTTCCTACGATCTTTTGCCCACGAGAAAAATCCATAATAAGATTTGGACTAAAATACGAATTTTGACCAATCCTTTTTATTTTTAATAAAATTGGAAACACTTTTTAAAAATATTTTCCTATAATTTGAAGTCGTAATATCAAATTGAACGGAAGTTATTCGTAAAAAACATTTTTCAATTTGCCCTACTAAATACTTTTTTTTAGGTTATGTACTTAATGTTTTTTAATGTAATCTAAAGTGTGTTTGTTTAGAGTTGATAGCAGAATTTCCTCATTTTTTTTTCTCTTTATTGATTTAAAGTAACTTGGTAAAAATTCGTAATTTAGAAATATGAACAAGCCGCCATTTGAAACTGTTAGTAACTAGTTCATATTTTTTTGATGATTTTTGATACTTGACATACAGACTAACTAAAAATAACCAAAAAATCGCACTCGAGAACCTCTAATAAAAAAAAATCGATATAAAAGCAAAAAAAAAAACATGTTTTTTTTAGAAAATCTTTAAACTTCAATATCTCGAAAACGGTTAAGTTGAGGACATCATGTCATAGAGTCAAATCGGTCAGAAACGACCTAAACTGTAACGTCCTTAATTATCTAGGACGACTTTCCCTGTAACCCTGTATAGCTTATTGTAAAGTTTAGAAGGCATCTAATAATATATTTTCTAGAAAAAGGTCGCACTGTTGTATAGAGACAGAAAATAAAGGTGATTAAAACTAAAAATGCAAATAAATGGTAGAGAAATTTCGGACGCTTATAGTTTATGACATTTTAATGTTTATAACCCATGTTGTGTGCTATCAACTCCAAACAAACGGACTTTACTCAGTTTTTTTAGGCAATTTTGTGACGAGTAAAATGTTTTTTTTTTCGAATAACAACGAACAGAAGCTGAGATATTTAAGAAATAGTGAGCCGAAAGCGTTAAAATGTGAAAAATGTACTAAAATAGAAGAAAAGTTGCTTTGCGGTCAAAATTAGGCTGAGAAAACTCGATTTCAAAGCTGTACTCAAAAATTTCCAAAAATCGTGAAAATTTTACGGCATTTGTCTCCATTGGGTGATAACTGGAGACATACAATTTTCCATTTTTATATCAAATTTTGTTTGAAAAATTACACAGCCCCACAAAAAAAAAGTGGGGTATACTTTTGATGCGATATATCAGATCCGTAGTATTTTTGCCCGCTGATCACGAATCTGACGTCAGAATATCGCCATCACATCTCGATTTTTTTCTAACCTCAAAAAATAGGTAAAAATTAGTAAAAATTAAGAAAAATATACTCCTAAAAAATCGATTCAAGCTTTTTCATGAATCCAAAGATGTATTAATATGTATTAGGACACGCTAAGCTAATATTCATCGGTTGGATTGAGCCATACAGTTCTGTTTTCTTTCTAACCTCAATAAATCAGACAGATATAGTGCTTCTCGAATGCAAAAACGAATCCAAATTAAAATTCAACCGATTCTTACCAAATTTGCTACACGGGGGTTTTTGGGTTGCTGATCATGAATCTGAGGTCGGATTTGCAAAATTCAAAATGGCGGATCCAAGATGGCGGACAAAATTTTTGAAAACCAACCGATTCCTACCAAATTTGGTATACAGTTGGGGAATCCTTAAACCTGATACTCTTAAACCCTAAACCCTGAAACCTTAGACTCCCACACCCTGTAACCTCAAAAAATAGACCTCAATAACCGTGTAACTTTAAAAATGAGACCCAATAAACTCAAAACCAGGACTTTTAAACCATATACTCTCAAATAGTAGACCCTTAAGCCCTAGAATTGCGAAGGTTAGACCCGCGCCTAACTTTCCTTTTTTTGGCTGTATCTTGTTCTTTTTTCCGCGAATGACCTATTCAAAGGCTTTCTGCCCAAACGCTTTTGAGGACTTGTTTCTCTTTTTATCGACCAGCAATAGTCCGCTAGCATATGGTCATCCCATCGTCCTTGATACCGATTTTCTATGATTTTCAGATCTTGGTGAAAACGTTCCCCTGGCTCCTCACTGTAGTCACCAAGATTATCTGGGAAATCATCGATGTGGGAGTCCAGGAAATGTAATTTTAGATTCATTAAGCAACCTAATGTTTGAAAATTTTTTACCATTTTCTCGACTATTTCTTTGTACTTAGGACTTTTATTATTTCCCAAAAAGTTTGTTGCGACTTCTTTAAAACTAAGCCAAGCAGCTTTTTCAACTTTATTCATTTTAGTAACAAATAATGAATCTTGAAACAATTTTCTTATTTGTGGCCCGTCAAACACGCCTGCCTTAATTTTAGCTTCAGAAAATTTCGGAAATTTTTTATGCAAATATTTGAAACATGGGCCGTTTGTATCTAATGCTCTTGTGAATTGCTTCATAAGTCCAAGCTTAATGTGAAGCGGGGGAATAAGAACTTTTCCTGGATCTACCAATGGTGGAAACAATACATTATTTTCACCAGGAGTGAACGATTCTCTTGTTGGCCAAATTTTTTTCTTGTAATGACGTTCCCTGTCTCTGCTATTCCACAGACATTTATAACAGGGATAAAGTGTAAACCCTGACTGTTGGCCAAGCAATATTGTTACAATTTTCAGATCTCCACAAATTTTCCAGTTATGATCAGCATATTTTATTTTTATCAAAAGCTGCTTCATTTTTTCATATTGCTCTTCCATAACTGTGGAATGAACAATCGGAATGGGAGCGTAAACGTTGGTATTATGCAGCAAAACTGCCTTAATGCTCCGTTTAGAAGAATCAATGAACAGTCTCCATTCTTCAGGATCGTATGAGTTATTTTGAAATTCATCCATTAGACCTTTTACATCGGTACAATATGAAAGTGACAATTCCTCGTCCATTGTGAAATATTTTCGAAATTCTTCATCTCTGTTTCTATAATAAGAAATCGTAGCTTCTGGCTTAAGTAAATGTCTTTTCTTTAAAAAAGGAAGCAAGATGCTCTGAACCATCTTTGGATAAGCCTAAATCTCTGACTAGATCACTATGTTCTGACTGTGATACGAGTATTGGTTCTGGTTTACGGTTGTATGGTAGAAATTCTTTATCTGTGTCACTAGTATATGATAGGTTGTCACTAGAACATTCATTAGTAACAGTGTTTGAATCTTTTTCGACAGTCTCAATGTTTTCGGCATGAACTGATAAGGTGAAATCATTTGTTTCCATAACATCAGCATCAAGTGGTTCAAGAGGCGGAATTAGTTTAGTTGGTCTTGTTACTGTCGAAACATCGTTATAAGTAATAGTGCTTTTATTTTTTCGGTTATGCCTAGATACAACATTCATACAAAAGTAGCAATCATTTTCACTGTATGGTCTATTCCATATTGCTGGTCTGGAATATTTAATCGCCTTCTTATTGATGTACAACATTATTTTGCAAGAACTGCAAATGATGTGGGGAACCCAATCTGTATCCTGGTGCTGTATTTCAATGTTAAAACAATCCTTATATAAGGTTTTAATCTTATCCGTTATCGGTGACCCCATTTTACTCAATACGTGTTGACAGCAAATATAACAAAATGAATCACTATTTTTATCGCACTTATGAAAAGTCCTTGTACCGTGAGACCGTTTTCTTGTAGCATTATACTCTACATGAGCCAAGTCACCCACACATGAAGAGCTACGGTCGCTGGATGACGACGGCTGCGGGCCCGCTTTCCCGCTCTGACCAACCGCCGATACTGGGTTTCCGAGTCCCTGTATCGTAATTCTCTTTCTTCTACCTGCCATGACGGCATCTAAGCCGTTATCCAGGGACTCTGCCGGCTAGTGGAGTGACACCGTTGCCCACCGTCACCACGTGGAGGTGCCCTGGGTGCAGGTAGAAGAATAAAAATCGACCGATGAATTTTCTCGGCGTTCAAAATGGCGCGAAAACATCTGTCATCTTGAATTTTGCAAATCCAACCTCAGATTCGTGATCAGCGACCCAAAAAATCCCCGTGTACCAAATTTGGTAAGGATCGGTTGAATTTTAATTTGAATTCGTTTTTTTTTTTGCATTCGAGAAGCACTATATCTGTCTGATTTATTGAGGTTTGAAAGAAAACAGAACTGTATGGCTCAATCCAACCGATGAATATTAGCTTAGCGTGTCCGAATACATATTAATACATCTTTGGATTCATGAAAAAGCTTGAATCAATTTTTTAGGAGTATATTTTTCTTAATTTTTACTAATTTTTACCTATTTTTTGAGGTTAAAAAAAATTGAGATGTGATGGCGATATTCTGATGTCAGATTCGTGATCAGCGGGCAAAAATACTACGGATCTGATATATCGCATCAAAAGTATACCCCACTTTTTTTTTGTGGGGCTGTGTTATTCACCAGAGTTTGTTGGTTCTTAACGGGATTTCGTATATTACAAATTCGTAGAAAACACCATCTTTATGACGGTTTATTCATTCGATTTTACCCAAAATAGATCCAAACAGAAAACGGCAACAAAAGATAACAAAAAGGCATATTTCACACTTCATACTAGTTATAAAACGGCACTTCACATAATAATAACCTTTCTCGAGAGCGGCCGACATTTACAAACTTCTCTGCGGGATCTGCGTGTCCTCAACAATGGCCCGGCCGGGGGCCTGCACCCGTTTGCCATAATGAAGGGGGCACAAAAGACCTCCTTTCATAAATCTTTATGATTATAATGATAATAGACACGTTATTAGGGCCCTCAGGGCGGATTTTGAATGATTATCGCGATCATTTGGCTTCCGATTGGGCTATTGTTGATGATGAGCCGTGAAAGGTTGATGATGGCATTTAAAAGTTGATATATAATTTTGTTCTTTATTTTAAGACTGATTCTTTTTAATGTTCCGTACAGAACACTTTTAAGATCACTTCGGTGTCTGTCCGTCTGTTACACCTGATTGTCCCCGAAACTATTTGACATCGAAAGTTGAAATTAGGCACTGATATAAGAATTAATGGCCCCAGCAGAGCCGTGTAGTTTTGAAAGTTAAATTTTGACTTAAAGGGGTAGTTTTGGGGGGTGAAATCGGAAGCGAAAAAAAATTTTGTTTACCAGGTCATCGAGTGAGGAGGAAAGTGAAATTTGTGAAAACACGAGTTCAAAAATATATATAACTAGCCGTGCCCGCGGCTCCGCTCGCGTGGATTTGATTCACTACTATCGTCACTGCTTATTCCTTATATTATCAAACATAATAAAATATCTGCCATTACTTCCCCTTATCTCCCATTATTTCTCCTTATTTCCCATTATCTCTACATAATTTCCATTATCTAGATTTATCTCTGCTCATCTCCCATTATTTCTCCTTACCTCCCATTATTTCTTCTTATCTCCCATTATCTCACCTTATCTCCCATTGTCTAGGCTTATCTCGACTTATCTCGCAATATTTCTATTTATTTCCCATTATTTCTCCATATCTCTCATTATCTCACCATAACTCCCATTATCTAGACTTATCTCTGCTTATCTCCCATTATTTCTCCTTATCTCCCATTATTTATACTTATCTCCCATTATCTAGGCCTATATCGAATTATATAGAACATATGTATAAATTTATAAAAACATGTAAATCGAATAAGTGGTTCTCAAGTGATAAGCGCACTAATGGACAGATACACAGACAGAGAGACGTTGCATTTTAGATATATTGTATTCTTTGCTACATGATATTGTTCCATATTTAATGGCTTAGGCAGTGTATTGCAAGAGAACGCGCTAACGGTAACCTCTTTTCCGACTTGAATTACTATTATCGTCAATGCTTATTCTTTATGTTACCTAACGCAATAAAATATATCCTATAACCTGGCCAGAGAACATATGTATATTTAAAAAAAAGCACGTAAATCGGATAAGTGGTTCTCCAGTGATAAGCACACTAACGGACAGACAGACAGACAGGCAGAGAGACGGGCAGACAGACAGAGATACGTTGCATTTTATATATATATTATAGATGTAATAAAAAATATATCTATAACCTGGTCAGAGAACATATGTATGAATTTAAAAAATTACGTAATTCGGATAAGTGGTTCTTGAGGGATAAGCGCACTAATGGACAGACAGACAGACAGACGTTGCATTTTATATATATTATAGATATAGATTATTATTATTATTATATAACCTGGCCAAAGAATATATGTATGCATTTAAAAAAAGACACGTAACTAGGATAAGTGGTTCTCGCGCGTTAAACGCACTAATGTAACAGACAGACAGACAGAGAGACATTGTATTTTATATATATTATAGATATTCTCTGCTACATAATATTGTTCCATGTTTAATGATTTAGGCTGTGTATTGCAAGGGAACGCGTTAGCGGTAAACTTTTTTCCGACTTCATTCGTTATTATCGTCACTGTACACTCCTTATGCTAATTATCGTAATAAAATATAGCCTATAACCTGGCCAGAGAACATATGTATGTTTTTAAAAAAAAAGTACGTAAATCGGATAAGTGGTTCTCCAGTGATAAGCGCACTAACGGACAGACAGACAGGCAGAGAGACGTTGCATTTTATATATATTATAGATGTACTACTTACGCACACTTTTCTTTATATTACTTTTAAAAAATTGACAAAAATCATTGCCTCCCTTATCTCGAAAATCAAACAAAAATTTTGAAAAAACTCTGGAATATTTTCCACATGGTATAGATTGAACGAAAATTATCACGAGTGCATTACCTTTAATAATCTATCTGGTACAGAAAAAAGCAAAAATTTCAAGGTCATCAGTTTTCAACAAAGATTGGAAACAAACTTAGTTGAGAACTCATTTGGGGTGTGTTTTATAAAGTCATTGTTTATTTTATACCTCCTTAACATTTGTAAAGTCATTGTTTATTTTATAGCTCCTTAACAAAAATTTTGATTCTAAAGGCAATCAACGTACGGAACACTATTGCGCAAGTTCAACTGGCACTTGGCTGAGTTAATTTTCTAAAAAAAATTGGTATATTTTGAAATGTTATTAGTAGTCGAGTGCAAAATGCCGCGTAGGCTCGTGAAGCAATTTGTGCTCTTTACGATCAAGATGCTTTATCAGAAACAACAGCCAAGGGTTGGTTCGCTCGTTTCGTTCTAGAAATTTCATTGTCAAAGATGCAACTGGCTCTGGTGGGCCAATCACCGAAAAAGTGGACAAAATCTTGGAAAAATTTGAGCGGGTATAAGCAGCCATGAATGACATCGCTCTAGAATTAAACATCCAATATTTAAACTATTTGGAGAAGGCTCTATGAAACTGGGCAAAGTCCAATTTCATCCCAGTTCCTAAAAAGTCAAAATTAATGAAATGTGACGATTATCGCTTAATAAGTTTAATGTTTCATCTTCTCAAGATATTCCTGAGAATCATCCATACCAGAATATATAGAAAATGTGAAGCAGAATAGATAACACACAATTAGGATTCCGAAACGTACACGGGAAGCTTTATTCTCATTAAATGTACTGGTCCAACGTCGTAAAGATATGAATGTAGATGTATATGCACGTTTTATAGATTACAATAAAACTTTAGACTGTGTGATGCGAAATTAATAAAAATTCTAGAAAGAATAAATATAGACAAAAGAGATCTAAATATTATTAAAAATTTGTACTAGAATCAATCAGTGGGAGTTAAAATTGGACTGAAAAAGTCCGAATACATAAAAATAACCCAAGGGTTAAGACAGGGATGCATTCTCTCACCACTTTTGTTCAATCTTTATTCTGATGCTGTGTTTAATGAATCCACTGAAGGAATAACAGTTAATGGGAGTACACTGAACAACTTACGGTATGCTGCTGATACTGTTCTATTAGCAAATAATATCAAAGATCTCCAGCAACCAGGGTTGCCAGGTGTTCGGTATTTTACCGCACCGTTCGGTATGGCAAAAATCCCGAAGTATGGGCGGTTCGGTATTTTTTCTAATAAATCTTTCTCCCTAATAAACGATTCAACTGTCAGATGCAATCAGTTGATGCGATGTTGCCGCTTTGGGCACGCGCTCACTGTTTTCGCTCGCGGATTGCGGATCATGCATATCGGTTTCCATCTCGCGCACTGAGCGCTGCGCGAGTCGCGCGACTGCCGGACGGCCGTACGTAAGTCAGTCGCAAATGATCGTTTAACGTGATTGGCACGCTATCAAAAGATATTTTCGTGAACAGGGTGAAAATGAGTGCAATAAGATTATTTGGTCCTTTGTTGCTAATGAAAACAGTGGATTGCCAGAGTGCTACATTTACTTTGTGCACCATCTTTTAAATTTATTTATGAAGCGTATTAAGATTCTTGAATCAGAGTACATCACTCCGCTAGAGGTTTATGATGTTATGGCTTCAATAAAAGATGATATAGAATCACGGAGGAATGATTGCTTTTTTGGAGCAAAAGCAAACAAAGAAATGCAAAAACTGAATGAGGTAGATCGTAATAAATTCAGAAGCGAAGCTCTCGATGAGTATAAAAGAACAGAAGATTATATGAAAAAGTGGTTCGACTACGAAAACTTTCCATTCAAAGCATTTAAAAACGTCAATGTAGAAAAGGTAATACCAACATTTCAAAATTTTGTAGAAGCATCAAAAGCTGTAAGTGTTGAAGATGACATTGATAAAGATGCTTTGTACGAAGAGATTCGCGCGTTCTCCAAAAAACCTTGAAAGCAATAAAAAACCAAGCTTCTTCATCAAATACTACATTTTCGTGGAAGACGTTTCTAATGGCAGAAGTAAGCCCTAACTTAAAAAAGATACTAAAAACGATAATGGCAGTGCCATGTAGTAATGCTCATGTTCAGAGTATTTAGCCACATGAACCATTTGTGGACGGACAGCCGTAATAAATTAAGTGTGGACATGGTGAAGGCTGAATTATGCATACGATGCAATTTCGGTCTGACATGTCGCGAAATGCACGGGGCAGTTAAAGCAAATAAGAAATTGCTGGAAGCGTGCATTAGTGACAAAAAATATAATTTTTTAAGATTTCTTTTTTTTTAGTTTCTGAATCCTGGTTGGTTTTTTTTGTTGTGCAATGTTTGTTTGTATAGTAATATGTAAGTAAAAAAGTAAAATGTAAGTGAGAAAAAATATAACTGTTTTATATTGTCATGTTCTCTACCTGCTAATAATTATGTTCTCTTGTGCAATGGTACTTTGTATTGTAACAATAGTAAATAAACAGTTATGACGTTTTTTTTTGCTCACTGTTCGGTTTTTTTTTTTAAAGGCCTGGCAACCCTGCCAGCAACTAACCAAGCAAGTCGTAACAGCCAGCGAAAGATTTGGATTAATTATGAATATAAGAAAAACCAAGTGGATGGTAATAACAGAGAACAATCTGTCACTAGAATCCCTCGAAATCAGAGACAACACCGTATAACAAGTTTCCATATTTAAATATTTGGGAACCAATATAAATGACAAGTGGGACCCAGGCAAGGAAATATATTCCCGAATTGAACAGAAATATGAATAAATTTAGGCTTAGCCTCGAACTCTGCATGAAAATGGTGAGAGCGTATGTATTCTTCGTGCTATTGTATAGATGTGAGTGCTGGCTAAGAGAAACCACTGGAATCTCATGTACATTTATAGACACCTTCTTTGCATCTCCTGGATACAGAAAGTAAAAAACAGAAGTACTGGAAAGAATGAACAAAATGAAGGAATTACTAGCAACCATAAAAATAAGAAAAACTCAATACTTCGGACATATAATGAGGGGCCCAAAGTACGAATTGCTATCTCTAATTATTGAAGGCAAAATAAAGGGCAAACGATCGATCGAAAGACGACAGAAGTCTTGGCTGAAAGACATAAGAATGTGGTTTGGATGTCCTCCAAGTGATATTTTTCGACCAGCAGTTTCTAAAGTTCGTTTAGCGATATGGATCGCCAAGCTTCGTGAGGAGACGGCGTCGTAAGAAGAAGAAAGAGAAGGCTGGATGCGAAAAGAAGCTTGGTGGTTGAGCGCCACATGATTAAGCCTTATTAAAACAAAACGTCTCGTTACAAGCGATAAAAAATTTAGTACGTACGACAATAATGTGCAAAAAAAATCCGACGCTTGATGCATCTGCGCAAACGGTGGCGAAGCTAGGATTAACGCCAAGGAAGGTGATGCTGAGTGTTTGATTGGATTGGAAGGGAATCGCGTATCATGATGTACTAAAAACGATTGATTTTAATCCCTACTATTAATAGTTAACTAGACTGTAGCGAGAAATTGAAAGAAAGCGCTCAGAATTTGTAAATAGAAAAGGTGTTGTCTTCCATCATGATAACGCCAGACCACACATATCTTTGACGACCCGGCAAAAATAAGAGACCTTGACTGGGAAGTTTTACTGCGTAGCACCGTCGGACTATCATTTGTTTTGATATCTGCAGATCTGTCTTAACGATGTAAAGTTGACTTTAAAAGAGGCTTGTGAAAATCACTTGGTTCCGTTCTATGTCCAGTTATATCAGAAGTCTGCAGATGCGAGAATAGTAAATAAACTTGCAAAAGGCAGATGCCGCCATTCCCAGCGGACGAAGTTGGATCCGGTTATTCCCTCATATTTTATCAAGAACAAACTAAATTTATTGATTTTATATGGTTTTTGGATCGACATTATTTGAGCCCTAAAGCTGGGTCCGGTCTCAGTGGCGTCTGCCCTTCTGGGCGCTCGACTTTTTTAGTGTTAAAAAACGTTATGGCACTGATTTCAGTGGTTAAACGATAGTCCATTTTTGGATGTAGCATTTTGGGCCTTATCTGGGCATTCCAGGGCACAGGGACCGCAAAATCAACGTTAAAGGCTTTTATCGATTCGCTCCATAGAATGAATAACTAGGCAGACGGTTAGTCGACAGGTCATAAATTCGGGTCGCCTTCTTGGTCTATTTAGCCTATATATTTGTATGTATAATAGAAATTAAAGGTTATTTATTTCATTTTTGCGATGCGAGCCATAACGAGTATATACTCATGTACCCGTAATGTAGTAAGAACAAACGACCAAGTGTCGAATGAATTTGAAATGAAGGCAGGGGTGAGACAGGGCGGTGTTTTTTTTTATGGGTCTAGTACACGTGCTGCAGGGAAGTCCCTAAAGCGCTCCAGAAGCGGCATGTGTGCGGAAAAAGCGATTCACGTTGTTCTTGAATCGCTGTAAATTGTACTCGCTGGGAAACACAGCGCTGGGCAAATTATTCCAAAATGATGATGTTCTCCATATAAAAGACTGCTTGAAAAGCGTGGTATGCGGAGTAACAAGCTGAACCTCACACGGATGTGAAGCACCAGCGCGACGTGTATTTCTAACATGCACCGCTTTGGAAGGAATTAAGCGGACTACATCCTTCGAACACTTTCCATGAAAATACTTGTAGAACAGACTCAAGTCGCCAACCGTCCTTCGATGTTCCAGTGAATCAAGGTCGCCAGTCAGTTCCGGGTCTCCAATCAGACGAACAGAATCCAACAAATGCAGTGTATGTTTGGGAGCGGAGCCCCCCATATGGAAGCAGTATTCCATAGTTGGTCGAATTTGAGCTTTCTAAAGAATTAACAATTGTTGTAGAGTGTAAAGCTTTCTGGTTCGAAATAATATTCCTAACTTTTGAGAAGCTCTCCTTGCTATGCCTGTAACATGTTCATGCCAGGACATATTTGCTCCCAAACTAACGCCCAACAAATTGAGCGCGACCATGCTAGGGGAATGGAGTGCCCCGACATAACTATGTCGGGTTCAGCAACGTTGACTTTTTTAGAAAAAACTGCCGCCTGGGTTTTTGTAGCGTTAAATTCCACTTGGTTACTGTCACCCCAAGATAGAATTTCTTCCAGGTGTTTGTTAAGTTGAACGACCTCCTGCTGTCTGCGGATATTCGCCTGAGCAGCCGATGTCCGAGCGTTCAAAGTGAATGAAGAGACGAGCGAGCAAAGCTGTAGGTTGGATTCCCGGTCTTTTCCAGCAGATCGTTAATGTAAATGAGAAAGAGAGTAGGATACAATAAGGAGCCTTGGGGTACACCGGCGTTGATTGTGAAGATGTTAGAAAGAAATCCGTCGACCGCCACTCGTAAAGAACGCTCTTTGAAACATGAGAGCCACAAACAGAACTGAGAGTTGTGTGTTAAGTTCTTTACTGTTTATTGCGTTGATGTATGAAATCTCGAAGGAAGCCAGGAGTAAGGTCAAGAAGACGAGAGTGGGTGTCTACAAACTAAGGCAAGTATATGTTTCGGAATTTGTTTATGCAGATGACCTGGTCATTGTGACAAGTTCGGAAAGGGACATACAGACAAACTTGAACGTGTGGAATGATGTCTTTGTACAATATGGAATGAAAGTGAATACGGCTAAGACAGAGCTGATAGTGATCGCTAAAACACAGAGGGAAGCAGAAATCACCATGAATGATGTGAAAATTAAGCAGGTTGAGAATTTTAGGTACCTGGAATCCTTTTTGAGTGCATGTGGAAAGCTTGATACTGAATTGGATAGTAGAGTCACCGGGACTACTAAGTTATTCTACGCATTGAACAATTCATTTATTAGAAAAAGAGACATTAGTCTGAATACTAAAATAAGGGTGTTTAATACGGGGCTGCTGTATGGGGGGAGACTTGGAGTTTGGATGAGCGAAACTGAAAATGCGTTTTTTGAGGGCGGCTATCGGAGTGACGAGACGAGACAGAAACACTATAGTCCGTGAAAGGTGTAATGTGAATTTCGTGGTAACAACTTTGGAGAGAAAACAGTTAACGTGGTTTGGGCACATGGTGCGAATGAGCGACTGTAGAATTGTAAAGAAAATATGGAAAATGGCAGTGGATAAGAAGCGTAAAAGAGGTAGGCCACCAAGAACGTGGAATGATGGTGTAGAAAAAATCTTGAAAGAGAAGAACATTACCTGGAAACCGGCGGAGAAAATGGCAGAGAACCGAAAGGAGTGGCGACGCATTACCTGCTCCACTACCTCGACCTCGAAGTGGAAGGATTATGTATGTATGTACTATTTCATTTTTATATACAGTGTGTTATAAAAATTGTTTTATATATTTACGCAACTTGTGTCAAGAATAACTGCTGAAAATAATAATAAAAGTAGGTTTGCTATAACTAATGAATATTTTCTCTCTCTCTCTCTCTCTCTCTCTCTCTCTCTCTATATATATATATATATATATATATATATATATATATATATATATATGACACCATTTCAGGAACAATAACCAAAGATAGTGGTATGAAACTCATAATGATTTTAATAGCTGTCGGAAATAGATCCATCAACTATCTTTTGCAAACGATCTCTGAGGAGTCTCGAGAGCTATACACATAACCTTTCAAGACTTCCATAAGTTCATGCCAAACACGATCGAATGTCTTGGATATATCAGACACAACCACTCGAGAGACTCTATGACGTTTAATTGCACTGTTATAAAAATATGAGTCATAAGTTACGTCAGTAGATGTACTTACTACTAAAGTCATATTGGTGGTCGCTAATAAAATTAAAAGAATAATGTAATTATTGTCTGAAATTATAAAATTAACGTAGTACGTAGATCATTCCTCTCAACGATATCCACATTAATTAATCCCTATTTGTTTCCAAATTCAAACAAGCCGAAATATTTTTCTTTAATATGAGCCGCCCAAAAAAAAAAGGAATCTAAGCTAATCTAAATTTTCGATCTAATTAGTCCAGTGTATCGGCGTGTCGGCACTATGTCTGGCAGTGGTTACCGCTCCGCTAAATAATTATTAAAGGCACGGAATATCGGGCTGCGGCAGATCGATTGTTCTCGGTTGTTTTGTCACATAACGCGCCGGACCTCCCTGGTCTTGGCCCACCCGCGACCCGCAGCTTCGTTTTTTATTTCACGCTCCGGGTTGCCATGGGTGTAATGGCAAGGTTGCCGTCGTTTTGTAAAATGATTTTCTATATTGTCATATTCTATTTTAGGGCAGATTTAAAGGAGACAATGAAGGATACATTAGTATCTTTAAGTTAAGATCTTCAATTTATAGTTGTTAATAAAGACATGATAATGTTATTAATTTTCTAGAAAAATGACAATTAGAAAATTTCATATCATATTCATACCCTTCCATGTGGCTTTTAAGTTTTCTCGAATATTGTAACAATAACTTTGCCCTTACAGACGTCCTCCATGTTTGAATGTTGCCAAATTATGCAACTCTCAAATTAGCGCGTTTTAGACACAGTAGCAGCACAGTAAACATAAAACATACTAACGACGTTCAAGAAAATTTTTAGGTCCTGTTTTTTTATCACATATGCGTCCCCTATCACATCAACAACATGGCTGCCAGCTCGGTCGCGGGTTGTATTTACATATGGATTTCAAGGAGAATCTTTTTATACCGTGCTCCGAAATTCATTATGCATAATTTTCCAATAAGTCGACTCAGGTTTAACGTTATAGTTGAAAATAATAAAATAATGTCAAGAGGAAGTTTTTGTTGTGCGCTTAGTGCTTGTAAAAATATATGTGGTATTTCCAAAGGTGTTAGTTTTTTTTTAGATTTCCCAAAGATTCTAAAAGGTAATGTATTCATAATAGGCGTGATGACAGTAACAATGAATCACCGAAATTATGACTTTATATAACAAAATAGATTAAAAAGTTACTAAAAAATGTTCTTATTTTTATATTAAAAGTGAGATTAATAATATTTTTGTTAAAATAAAAATGCAAAATACAGCAATCCGCCATGTTATGTGGAACACCAATCAGAGCGAATGACGTCACACCTAAGTAAACATTATTTCGGTCGAACTTCTCTTGTGTTAACGATAATCTCTGCACCGTTTATCAATTAATTTGTGGTTTTAAACTATCGAGTTGCCTAGTCTTGTGTTACAAAAACTAAAACCAAGAAACGTTAGCGATGGGAGACGGATTTATCAAGGCAAATAGCTCTAATTTACCTAGAGTTGATTTGTCGATGCTTGGAGAGTTTCTGGCGTCAAACAAAAACTTTTGCTCAGCAGAATTTAGAAATATCGAAACTTCTATGTAAGTATATAAGTAATCTGTATTAAAATTACAATTTAAAAGTCAAAAACCATAAAAACTGCGCTTTATTTCTACGTCATGGTTATATTACTTTTAGGTTAGGTTATGATTGTTATGAAAATGTTGATATATACTGAATATAATTCTCCAAATCATTTGGCAACTGGAACCAGAATAAAGTATCCATTTAATAAACAGTAGTGGATGATAACATTAAAGAAATAAAAACCTAACCTCAATAGTGATGTGACTATCTAAAGGTATTATTTAGATAATTAACACTTTCTAAAACAAGATTATTACGACACATCTCATTTATAATAATAAAATATTAAGTTATAACTTACATCAAAATAGTCTTTACAGAAATAAATTGAAGAATTTGGAGAAATAACTGCTGGGTCTTGTTTGGAACGTAAACAAATAACCTTTTAGGAGTTTTTATCGATGTGTTTTTACACTGAGGGACCACACACCACTTATACACTTTAGAATTCATTTTAAACACACAAAATAACAAAATTATTGTATAGACACTGTATACTTCACTGTTGTTGACATGGAGTTCACAAAAGCGTGACGTCACGAGCATAGGCCATGACACCTGCTAGCGTTTTGGATTCAGAATTAGTTTAAAAAAGGTCAATTTTATGCTAGGAAACCTGTAATTTCTCCAGAAATATATATTTTTTTTGGAAATAGTAGTTCCGTAAGAACATCGTGGAATAGTTTTTCAAATTTAGTCATCATGCCTATCCTTTATTTCTGTTATACAATATATTATATAAAGATTATAATTGTGTTTTCATATTAGAGATACATTTTATTTGTAAAACAGTTAATATTTTATTATTGTTAAGTATTGGTTTATGTCATTCCACTTATACTTTTTTTTTCTGAATTCAGGGCAGAATTTTGGTTATCAGCTTATGACTGCCCAGGTCTCAATGTGAGTATTGAAAAACTATATATATATATATATATATATATATATATATATATATATATATATATATATATAAACATTTAGAGTATGTGGAACTTGAAAAAAATATATTTCTAAAAAAAACTGTTCTCGTTTTTTTCTTGCTTTCAGTCAGCAAATTTCAGTTTTATTCTACAGAATAGGATTTCTCTTGAAAGAAGGAATTTGAATATTTCGAAAACTCGCGGTCATCTTACCCGCAATATGGCGACAGGTCATGTGATCATTACAAACTCGAACCTCTTGGGATCAAAGGTGCCGAGTCGGACTGTTGCTACTGTGTTTTATATTTACTATGGTACTAGTATACTATTTTTGATTATATTATTTTTAGTAGGTATTACTGTTGTTGAAATTGAAATTTTTAAAATTTCAGTGAATCAGAAAGTACATATAGTTTTCATAGACCTTGAAAAAGCATATGATACCATCCCAAGGGGTCGGCTTTGGGAGGTGTTAGGTTTAGAAGGAATTCATAGAAGACTCTCTGTATTGTACACCGGTAACTTGTTACATTAAATTTGGGAATATGTTATTAGGTAGGCCTATAATTCCCACTAAAAGAGTAAGACAAGGATGCATCCTATCGTCATTCCTTTTCAATACATTCACTGAAGTGGTATTAAAAAACTGGAAAAGGAGATGCCAAGGTATGGGCTAGCTTATTAATTATGGCAACCTTTTTTACACTGAATTTTGTAGGAAACGAAAGGAAATATTTTCTTTCCGTAGGATAGGTTGGAAAGTCTACAGAAAACTGGTGTTAGTTCGCAGGCAAATTTTTCCAGTACTATGGTAGGGATTCCATCAGCGTCAGAAGCTTTCTTGGTATCTAGTTTCATTAAAATACGTTTATAGAACGCTGTCCGAAGAGAATATTGAGGATCCTTAACTGCACATTGGGAATAGAGGACGGTGTTTTTTCTTGGAAATCGACAGTATAATGTGAGGCAAAGAGTTCAGCTAACAAGTTGGCTTTTTCAACAGATACTTTTGCAACAGTATTATCTGATAGATGAGAACAGTAAATAAATACTGCTGAAATATGGACTTTGCTCAGTTTTTCTAACAGCGTTGCCTAGCGGTAAATGTTAGCAACCCGTTGAACAATTTCTTTAACGGTCTGTGGTTTTAAACAGCCCCCGACAGAGGGCGGTTACGCCTTTAAAAGTAGGCTTACAGCTGCCAGTGATGCAAATTATTTTATCTTACTTATTCTTTAGAGATATACATCGTGACGACAAATTTCCATATGAAGAATATTCAAGAGAGGCGAGCAGAAGAGGTCAAGAAGCTGTAGTGTATAAATAGGCACAATGGCGTCTCCGTCAACAATCAACCAACAAACCAAGCTCTTGTGATACCCACATTGCCTCTATATTTTTATGGAAAACGGCACAATCTGTTCTTTCATTCGTTGTTGAGATAGGCGCTCATGTTCCACAGCTCTAACTTACATATTTAATATTTGGGGTATTGCAGCTAAAAATTAAGCTCGTCCGTGATTGGGTAGACTGCTTTAAAATTAAATATTAAATATATTCCTTCCTTCCTGACAGCGGTTCTATTCCGAAGGTCGTGACCTCTCATGCTAACATGCTTGCGACGCTCCACAGTGTGGCCATTCGAGTAGTGTTGTTTCGAAAATACTTACAGGTCTCAGGATTTATTCATTTTAAACCATATGTATGGTTACTAAGGTTAGGTTAGGTTAGGTTGTATTTAAGATTTTTAGATTCAGAGATTTTTCATTTCCTACATATATTTTACATATATTTATTTTGTATTTTGTTATGCTCGGCTAGGCTAGTTCAGATTAGGTTAGGTCAGATCAGGTTTAGTTAAGTCGTGTTAGGTTGGATTAGGATATGTTGGGTTATATTTCAGGCTTTTAGATTCAGAGACTATTACTTTTCATTTCCTAATTTTTCATTATTTTACTTTATGTTAGGCTAGATTAGATGATGTTAGGTTAAGTTAGGTCAGGTTTTTTTTTTTTAAATCGAGCGCCGAAGATCTCCTCGAAATTTGATCAGAATTACTTAAAAGGAAAAAATTAAAATGGATGAATCCTGAGACCTGTAAGTATTTTTGAAACAACACTCAATGACCACACTGTGCGCTGCTCCACTTCTTACGGTCCTCTGTTGCGTGCATGACGTCATTAAGCCACCTATTTGTTAAATTCTTTATTTGGTCTATGTAGCGATTTGATGATCGTTTGCCCTCTACCTTTCCCTGGATGACGAGCTTTCCGATGAAGTCTCGTCTAACAAGGTGACCAAAATATTTAAGAATTTGCCTTTGAACGGTTAAGAGCAGGCGTTCGTTTACTTTGATCCTTAGTTCCTTCAGAATGGAGTCATTTGTTCGTCTTGCTGTCCATGGGATCCTCATTATCTTTATTATAAATATTATTAAATAATAATAATAATTGCTATTATTATTTCAATTACAACTCCAATATCCCCCAGTGTTCTATACTGCCACTTATAGTAAATCCCAAGATATAAGATCCTGCCTTTTTGCTTTTTCAATGGGAGAATAAGGTTTTGTGCATAGTTGCCAGGTATTACGATAAACGTATTTTTATTTTACCTGCTTTGTATACCGTCCTCACTTGCACCTGCAATCATATTAGATCTATTTTTACCTATATATTTACTACTTGGCAACCCGGTTTAGAGCCCTTTAAGTATTTGATAATATAGGCCTAATGACCACAGGTCCCCATTAAGATTCGAAAGACACTTTTTATTATTTTTATTTTTAGTTTTACTTACAACTTACAACGTAACGGTTCTATTTTAATTATGTGGCGTCCGTGGGAAAATTGCAATAGTGGCTATCACTTGACACCAAACAAATAGTGAAAAATGTTTACGGCAGTTTGGTAAAAAGACATTTGAATAAACAAAGTGCTTTGTAAGAAACTAGTGAACTAACAAACACCCCAATTTCTACGACTAAGGGTATTGTAGGAAAACCATCACTCAGGAACAGGAAAAAACGGAAAGATTTTCAAATGCATCATGTAGACGATTGTGAAAAAGACGTCATCAGGAGAAAAATATATTCTATGTATGAAGAGCAGTTGGTGCCGACACTAGAAAAAATAAAATTAAGACTGGTGCAGGACGGGACCAATATACATTGTGGCCGATCAGCCCTTCACAGAATTCTTTTAAAAATGGGATTCACGTTCAGAAAAATCAACAAAAGGTAAGTAGTAGGTACAAAGATTACGAATCTTGCGACATACTTATTTACAAGAAATTAAAAAGTATCGATCAGAGAATTGGCCAATAATTTACCTTGACTAAACATGGTTCGATACCCATGACACTGTGCAAAAAGGGTGGGTTGACAGCAGTACAAAATGTCAGACTAACGCACCTTCAAATAAAGGTAAACGAAAAACCATTTTGCATGCTGGCTCTGAAAAGGGCTGGATTCCAAATTGTCTATTATTATCTGCAAAAAACATAAAAGATTCTAGGTTGGACTATCACGAAGACACGACCTCAGAACTTTTTGAAAATTGTTTTCAAAATTCCCTTTTGCCAAATGTTCCCGAACAGAGTGTTATAGTTATGGACAATGCAAGTTACCAAATAAGGTCCCTAATGCAGCTAACACCAAATCGGAAATACAGGAATATATGTTAGAAAATGACATTTATTTTGACCTTAGTTATAAAAAAAGTGATCTTTTGGAAGTTTTGAAAGACTATAAATTGAAAAAGAAATATGTTTTTGATAGTATGGCTGAGAAAATGGGACATACTGTTTTGCGGCTTCCTCCGTATGATTGTGTGTTTAATCCAATTAAACATATTTGGCATCAAGTTAAATCAAAAATAAGAGCACGAAATGTTTCTCCTACTTTAAGCGTGTCAGCCATTCAGCATGTTGTTAAAGACTTATATATTTATGTAAATAATATAAAACAACTGATGATTACCTCAGCAGATGACAGTGATAGTGAAACCGAATTAGGCTTAAGTTAAAATATATTTTTATTTATACAATATGTCCCCTCTTGTAAACCCCATTTATTCAAACTGTATATTTGTACTTCTTATCCATTTGTTTTACATGCATCTATAAATAAACATCTCCAAAAACACTTATAATTTTATTTATTTGCATTAATAAATAAAATTCTTAAGTCCATCTCTGCAACCTAAACAAAAGGTCAGAATTTTTATATTGCCCACTTAAATCGGCAAAAATCAGGATCTTATATTTTGGGACAGGCTATACCCTGTAAGTGAAACATATATGAAAGAAATGGGATTGTTTTCTCTTTTACAATAATTCTTTTAAAGTTTTTCATGCAAAAACTTCTCTCAATTCAATATTACTATTTCATTCACCAACAAAACTATCGCATTGTATGTTATTCGATTCCATGAATGGGACATTCCATCTAAAACGCGTGTATTTTCGCCATTTATGAAATATCAACATACGTTTCTAATTTCCATACTATCAGGCGGATGGGTCATATAAGCGATTCATGTGCAATGTTTAGTGTTCGTACACTTACAATGTTATATTTGTCCGTGTCTGCGTAAAAAACCCGACACTTTTGGCTTTACAACCAGCTTGCAAACAGCCGTTCGTTGATATTCGTTTCGTCTTTTTTGAATTTTTAAAAGTTGAAATCGTCGAGTAACTGTCTCTCACACTTCTTGGGGACAGTAGCGTAGATACTAATAAAATAAGCCAAAATCAGACTTCTTTTTCCAAATTAATTTATTTAACCTTTATATTGGGCTATGTGGAACAGGCGGGCTTCAGACAGGGATTTAGCACGACCAACCACCTCTACACAATACGTACTGTAATAGAAAAATGTACATAATATAAGGTACCCATACATTTGACCTTCATTGATTTTCATAAGGCATTTGATACTGTTGAAATCTGATTAGTTCTAAAATTCCTAATGAATGCAAGATTTCAGATATACAAAAATAATAGAGAACATCTATAAAGAAGCGTTTACACATACTAAAACTGACGAAAAAAGATAGATAGATAGATAGATAGATAGATAATAATTTATTTGTTTTCATGTAACAAAAGGTTACACTTATAAGCCAATAGGCATTAAATAATGTTAACTAAGTTTACAATAACCTATGTTTAAATAAGATAAAAGGAAAAAAATAAGAAATAAGTAAAAACACTTTAAAAGCAAAATTACAATATAGTAACACAGACACAATGAAATAAGAGGCACAACGGAAAAGACAAGAAACCACCTCTGCTGACAGAGCCATCAAATCCCTGTGCTAATTTCAACTGGACTTAAGAAAAATTCATTTAATGAGTAATAAGCTCCTTGAAGCAGATATTTGGTTAAAAGTCTCTTTACTTCCGTTTTACATAACGCACGTATACTCTCTGGGAAACTATTATATATCTTTAATATGACACAATTAACGTTTTTCTGTATGTAACTGTAATTACACTTTTCGGGAAGCAGATTCAATTTATGTCTAGTGGCATACCTGTGATTGTTCGCGTAAGTCTCAAAAATATCGCTGTTGGTATGAACAAACATAAAACTGTCCAAGATATACATAGAAATAATGGTTAAGATCTTTCTATCTCTAAACACATTCCTACAGCTATCACGCGGCGTCATTTCAAATATACCTCTAATACATTTTTTCTGAAGAATTACAACTCTTTCAATATCCGGTGAATTACCTCAAACGATAAGACCGTATCTTATTCTTGACTGTATGAAGGCATGATAAGCTGAGAGAGCAGCATCAACTCTAACATTTTCAGAAATAATTCTTAAAGCATAGCAATACCTTGAAACATTCAACGCAACATTCTCAATATGCGCTCTCCAGTCCAGTCCAGTCTCTGATCTATTTCCACCCCCAAGAAGGAAATACGTTCGGAGGATTGGATATTAATATTTCGATATGTAAAAGATAAAGTGCCGAAAAATAGGCATTGTGCTTTTTGAGCGTTTATTAGTAAGTCATGAGCCGAAAAGTATCCATCAAGAGCCTCGCACGCTCCTTGCACACTAGTCATCATTGCGTGAGGACTCTCCTCACTAAAGATTAATGCAGTGTCATCTGCGTAAAGTATAGTAAATTCTCCAGATATTCTCCTGAGTTCATTCGTATATATAATGTATAAGAGAGGTCCTAATATTGATCCCTGAGGAACACCCCTCGACACCCCGATCTTGTGGGAAATTATAGGCCTACCAAAATCATCAATTTCCATAACCTGTTGTGTCCGATTTTCCAGGTAGGATGCTAACAAATTCAACGCATTTCCCCGAACACCATACGATTCAAGCTTGGGACATAGGGTATTATGATTGACACTATCAAACGCCTTTGACAGGTCAATGCACATTGCCATTGTGAGCTTCTTATTATTTAAAGAACTTAGTATATGAGTTAATGCTTGATAAACCGCTCTAACTGTAGATTTATTTTTTCGAAATCCATTTTGGTTGTTGGAAAATAAAGGGTTGCGTTCAAAAAAATCGATTAGCCTATTGTTTATATTTTTTTCAAATATTTTACCTACGTTTGAGACCAGCGATATTAGCCTATAGTTTTTTCTTCATGTTTTTCGTGTATTGCTTTTACTAAAGCATTTTTTAGAAGTTCCGGATATACACTTGTATCAAAACATAAATTAATGATGTAAGATGAAGGCTCTGAGATAGAATCTGAAACCTCTCTAATAATACGTATTGGTAAATTGGACTTTTTATTGTCCTGGACACTTCCAGGGGGGTAGTTGGTCTCAAATAAATAGAGCGTACAGAACGATCAAGGGAAAATACATAATTGTGTTTATTTGTACTTATGTTCGGACAAGAGCTTATAAAGTAGTGATTTAGGTTGTTAACTATCTTGAACGGATCATTAAATTTATTCGAAAAATTGTTAAGTACATTGTTACTATTTCTTTTTTCCCTGTTAGGGGGTCTTTACAAGTTGCTAAGCAGCTATAACTTTGTTTTCAGCAGAATTTATAAAGCTGTTATTTGATATTTTTTTGGCATGTTTTTTTAACTTGCTTCAGTACTTTACTATAGGTATTAAAGTATTCATTGGTTACCAGACCTTTAATTTTTTTTATAATACAGCACACGTTTATGTCTACATGAAACTCTAATACCCCGCGTAATCCACGGATTGTGTTTGTTATGTTTGAGACATTTTTTCTCTGTAAATATTGCATTAAAGATATTTAGGACTTTGTTTAAGAAGGTACTGTACGCGTCGTTTACTGAATCACATTGATAAATTGTAGACCAGGGTTGCTTAAACGGTCGATCGCGATCGACAAGTCGATCGCGAGTGCTTTTTGAGTCGATCTCGAGAAAAAAATTCCGATATAGAACTATTCACAGATTTTGTTTTAGGTAACTAAAACAAAATGTAATGAATAAACTACTAAAATTTATTCGATCCCCAATTAGGCCAGAATAACCCCCTCATCACTTTCTTTTATCGTAATAACCCCCTGCTAGCGGCAAAAGGCGGCTTTATCAAAGGAACGCGCGCTACTTGTCAAAGAAAAGCCGCGTTTATCCAGATCCCGTGTTAAACTGTGAGTTGTGCGTATATCGAGAAAAATATTTAAGCAATATTAACCATAGAGTTAAAGAAAATTATTTACAATTAGATTAGATAACACAAAAAAATAGGAAACAATATCGAATGTGACGCCACTGGGTCATCAAACGTCTTCCTTGTGTAAACATGTGTATGGTGCGTTTCCATCAAATGTTTTGCTTTATTTTCGTAATTATTATTACGCCTTTTCGTCTTCATGTTCCGTTTAAAATGTCCATTTGTCACTTTTGGTTCACACAGTTTAGATGATTATTTGATCTATTCAAAAATTTCGGTTTTTGAAGTAGAGGCGTCCGCGACAGCAAAAAAACTGGATTGTCAAAGGGATTTTTAGTGTTCCGTGCGGAACACTTATAAGATTACTTCAGTGTCTGTTCGTCTGTCACATCCGATTTTCTTCGAGACTATTCGACACAGAAAGTTGAAATTTGGCACTTATATAGGAATTGATGGTCCCATCAGAGCCGTGTGGTTTTGAAAGTTAAATTTTGATTTAAAGGGTTAGTTTTGGGGCGTGAAATCGTAAGTGAAAAAAATTTTTTTCACTAGGTCGAGTGGGGTATCAAATGGCTTATGAAGACACGAGTTCAAATAAATAAATATATATATATATATATATATATATATATATATATATATATATATATATATATATATATATATATATATATATATATATATATATATATATACGAGGCTGGTTTGAAAAGTCCGTGCAAAAATAAAAACTACTTATGTGTTTGTGGTAAACCTTTTTTATTTTTCGACATAGTCTCCTTTTAGGCTTATACACTTCGTCCAACGATGTTCTAGTTTGTTGATCCCCTCGGAATAATAGGATTTGTCCAAGTCTGCAAAATATCCATTAGTGTCTGCAATCACCTCCTCGTTTGAATAAAATCTTTGTCCCGCCAGCCATTTCTTCAAATTGGGGAACAAATAGTAGTCCGATGGAGCCAAGTCTGGAGAATAGGGGGATGTGAAACGAGTTGGAATCCTATTTCCATTAATTTTGCGACCACAACTGCTGAGATGTGTGCTGGTGCATTGTCGTGATGGAAAAGGACTTTCTTGTGGGCCAATCGTGGGCGTTTTTCTTGCAGCTCGGTTTTCAAACGGTCCAATAACGATGAATAATATTCACCTGTAATAGTTTTTACCCTTTTCCTGATAGTCGATGAGGATTATCCCTTGCGAATCCCAAAAGACAGTCGCCATAACCTTTCCGACCGAAGGAACGGTCTTCGCCTTTTTTGGTGCAGATTCCCCCTTGGTAACCCATTGTTTAGATTGTTGTTTGGTCTCAGGAGTATAGTAATGTATCCATGTTTCATCCACAGTGACGAAACGACGCTTAAAATCCTCCGGATTCTTCTGGAACAGCTGCAAACCATCCTTGCAACACTTCACACGATTCCGTTTTTGGTCAAGCGTGAGCAATCGCGGCACCCATCTTGCGGATAGCTTTCTCATGTCCAAATGTTTATGCAAAATATTATGTACCCGTTCAGTCGAGATGCCCACAGCACTAGCAATCTCACGCGCCTTAACTCTTCTGTCATCCATCACCATATCATGGATTTTATCAATGATTTCTGGAGTCGTAACCTCCACAGGCCGTCCAGAACGTTCAGCGTCACTTGTGCCCATATGGCCAGTCCGAAAATTTTGAAACCACTTATAAACTGTTCTAATCGAAGGTGAAGAGTCACCATAATGTTTATCAAGCTCTCTTTAGTCTCCTGAGGCGTTTTGCCTTTCATAAAGTAATGTTTAATCACCACACGAAATTCTTTTTCGTCCATTTCTTGAAAATTGCTCGACTTCCTTGATTCACACGAATGCCAAACACAAAGAAATACACCAATATGGCTGAAACTTGGTGTGCGTTCATTCAAGAGATGCTACTAACTAAACATGACCTCGATACGCGCCGATGGTGCCATCTCTCGGACTTTGCACGGACTTTTCAAACCAGCCTCGTATATATATATATATATATATATATATATATATATATATATATATATATATATTGTAGCTTTTTTTAAATTTTTTGCTCTCCCGTTTGGGCACAATTGTGGCCTTCTCGTTTTTTCATAATTTCTGAGAATGGATTGAGAGGATATTAATACTAAAAGAACTAAAGAAATTAGACATATACTAGCTCAGTTTTTCTTGGTAGAGTAATATGAATAAGAGATAATTTTTGTACGTCTTTTGAAAATAGTCTCTATAGTTGTTTAAAATTTTTGGTTGTACGGATTTTGGGCACCATTCATTTTAAAATAAAAACTTCAACTAAAAAAATGAAAAAATACTGAAGGGCTATGTAGTTGTTAAGAATGATTTCGATATGGTACAACCTTTGCGTCCTGAAAGGTAAAACAGTTGATTCAGTGAAACGCTAGCCTTAAATAAGAAAAAAAAAGTTTTATTATTGACAAAATTAAAAGTTCTAACTTTGCTACACTACTATTACTCTTATTAAAAAAAACCCTTAGTCTAATAGGTGGTATTATTAAGTAGAGGCTTTAAATCAGGATTTTTAACTAAAACTTTGTTAAACACTATGTTGAAGGTTCATGAGGTTCACTTCACGAGTTACCAGTTCGATACGATGTAAAACGCACTTGACAGCGGGAAATTAGGTCTACGGATTGATATACTGATGACTTACTGTTTTTTTCTATGAGTCTTTGGCCTGTCCTGGTGAGATATTCATAACACTGATGTCTCCACCTTGGCTACCCCAGTTCCCTTTGGGCTACGAAACTTTTCTTGGCCCCTAAAGGTCTGGGAAAAACAGGATACTTCAAGAAAAAAGGCCTTGAACTTGTACACTAAAACCGTTTTTTTTGCACTACTACATCACTAATACTCGTATATCAGTACGGCAACTTGATAAAAAAAAGCCTACTGGCCGGCTTTCTAAAGAAAAAGCCCTTAGTTTGGCTTCACAAAATATCTGCCCTACTTCATCTTGGCTGGGAAAAAAGACCTGGCTACGGCTACATGATGTAAAAAAGCTTTTTGTGGCTATACGATGGAAAAGCCCATTACGGCTACATGATGGAAAAAAGCCTAGATCCATGTCATCCGGACCCTTAAATATTTTTCTCCCTTCCATAAAATCACGTCTTCAAGATGGCTACTTCCCAGATACAAATATCTAGCCAATCGACGCAGCGTTCAGAATCATCAAGTTGTTGTTTTTGGTCCATTGTGAGCAAATGCGGTACCCATCTCGAACAGAGCTTTCTCATGCCCAAATGTTCATGCAAAATATGAGCAACACGTTCTTTTGATATTTTTAGGGTGTCAGCTATCTCACGCAATTTCATTTTACGGTCGTCCAAAACAATTCTGTGGATTTTTTTGATATTTTCCGGTGTAACCACCTCATTTGGGCGTTCAGAGCGTTTAGCATCCTTTGTATCTGTACGACCGCCTTTAAATTCAGCATACCATTAAAGGATGAGTGATTTTCCAGGGACAGAATCCCCCCTAACACTTATCAAGCCATTGCTTTGCTCGAACGGTATTTTTTCCCATCAAAAAACAGTGTTTAATCAACACACGAAATTTGATTTTTTCCATTGTTTTGAAAATATCAAAAGTAGCTTCACTAAAACCGTTGTAACTTGTAAACTAATAGTCGAAATGTCATGAAATTTTGAAGCATAATGTTTGAAGGTTGGTACTTCCTAAAAATCATATGGATTTTTTTTAAAAAGGGCGACATCTATGTGCCAGACCAAAAACTTTTCAGCCTACGAGTTAGAAGGAGAACATCGTGGTTGAAAAATTCGAGGCAGTGGTACGGAAAGTCAACTCTTCCGAGTGGCTGTCAATAAAACGATAATCTTGAATATGGCAGCCAACATGATAACCAACGATCGTTGAATGGTCATGGTACCCGAAGAAGAAGAAGATATTGTATTACCTTGTCGACTGACACTGACTCATCCTACAGGAATTCCAGTCATAATCAGATTTATTCATAAATCGCGCTAAATAGATAATTATCGTAACATTATTACAATTTACGGTCCATATTTTAAAATATTTGTTTTTAACTTTCATGAATACCGTCTTTATTTTAAAGCGAGCGCCTGTTGCTGCAGGAGGCGTTAAGTCATGAAGTGCATACAAAAATAATCTATTCCATTCATTCATGCATCTAATTTTCCTTTCAAACTGTCTAACAAATACACACAGAAAGTGCAGTTTATTTATTTTCCAAAGTAGATATTCCGCATATTTACTCAGCCCGATTTGTTTTCTTTAAAACCCGACTTTATTTGGATTGGAACAGTCGATGGCGATACACAAAACATATTTTTCAGCTTTCGATGCTTTTTATTTTTCTTTCAAGTATTGAACATGAAAGTTTTCGTCGAGAACAAAGAGGTCATTTAGAGTGTTGTTTGACAGCGTTTGATATATTGGAAAAATATTAATAATTTGTGACTGACATTTTATTTACAGTCGTTGCGTAGTAAGCAGGAGAAAAGTCGATTAGTAACGCCTACAAAAATCGATAATTTGAAACTAAAATTTAAAAGAAATAAAATGGTTTACCTTATACTTTAATTTCATACATCATTTCTGAAAGAAACACTAAATTTGGCTACCTCACGCTAGAGAATACAATCCACCTTATGGTGAACTATTATTAAAATAACCGGTCCAGTGCAAGTTGAACTTGCAGAATTAGTGTTCCGTACGTTGATTGCTTTTAAAATAAAAAATTTTGTTACGGAGGTATAAAATGATCAGTGACTTCACAAAACACGCCCCAAATGAGTTTTTAACAAAGTTTGTTTCCAATTAAGTTGGGAATGTGGAATCTTGGCACAATGATACTACTCAGTATATATCACCACTACACCAAACACTTTATTTTTGCACTCGACGCGCGTTTCGCTAACCATGTTAGCTTCATCATTAGCGATGATTGACTAAAGCTAAACTACAAATCTACCTATTTATACTTAGCCTAACCCTTGAATTACTCAGGCGGAACTAATGACATAGGCAAGGCCGTCAGTTCCGGTCAAGTAACCAGTAGAGGGGACTATAAGGAATAGGCCCTCTGTCTTTATTTAAACTACTTTTACATTTTATGATTTCCGTACTTTCGTATGCGTTCAACAATCTCCTATCAGATACATCCTTTATTAATCTTAGATTATCTAATGTTACAATATGATTAGCTTCAAGGGCATGTTCGGCAATGCTAGACTTTTCTGTTCTATTGTATTTTAAGTGTGCTAAGTGTTCTTTAAATCTTGTTTTAATTGACCTTTTAGTTTGCCCAACATACTTTTTGTCGCAATCATTACAACTAATTTCATAAATTCCACTTTTCTCACAATTAGGAATCTTATCTTTGGGATTTCCTAAGATATTCCTCAGATTGTCTGATGACTTATAGACTAAGGTGAGGCCTACCTTATTAAATACCTTATTGAGTCCCTTGCTATATTTCGGATTATATGGTATGGAGATATACTTGGTGTTATTTTCTTCGCGTGTAAAAAATGTGGAATTCTGAATATTAAACCTAAACTTATGTCTATTTATTAGCTTATTTACTAAGTCATCGTCATAACCATTAACTCTAGTTATATTTCTAATACGATTCCTTTCTTTATTAAAGTTGTAATGAGGCTAATTTATGTTGTTTGCAATGAAATGAATCATTAGGAATATATCTATCTGTTACTGTGTCCTTCCTATAGATATCAAATTCTAATCTATTATTATTTTTAATAATTAAAATATCTAGAAAAGGCAATTGTCCTTTGTTCTCAACTTCGTAAGTGAATTTAATGGAATCATACCGGCTATTTAATTTAGAAACAAAATGATCAATATTTGCTTTCTTTGTATCAAAAATCGCGAAAATGTCATCCACACACCTATACCATACCCTTGGGAAATATTCGAATTCTAGACTGGCTTCGATTTCAAACTTACTCATGAATAAATTGGCTATGAAAGGTGATAAGCAATTACCCATAGCTGTTCCTTCTTTCTGAACATAAAATTGATTGTTATATTGGAAATAATTTTGTTCCATACAAAATTTAGATAATGTTAAATATTCACGAATAATTTCGTCTTCAAAGTCATTCATTCTAAGTAATTCTTCGAGATATTGTAAAGTTTGTGGAATTGGCACACTTGGGAACAAAGAACAAACATCAAAAGAAATTAAGACTTCACCTTCATTAAGAACTAGATTTTTTTGTTTTATTAATGAATTCTAAGGAATTCTTCACTGCGAAAGTATTTAACGGTAACTTCTCAAGTTCTTTTGATAACCATTTGGATATTAAATATGTGGGTGATCCGACCGATGAAACAATGGGTCGCATTGCTTTTCCAGGTTTGTGAATTTTGGGTAAGCAATACAATTTTGGTACGGTCGGATTACTCACATTTAATTTAAATTTGAGCGAATCGGAGACAAGGTTCTTACATTTTTTTAAAGAATTTTTTAACCTCTGATATCATTCTCGGTAATGGATTTTTTTATTACTTTTTCATAAGGGCCAGATTCGATAAGATTATCTACGCGTTCAAAATAATCTCTCTTATCCAATATAACAACCTTATTTCCTTTATCCGCTTTTAAGTAGAAAACATCTTTCTTTTTCAATCCTTTAACTACTTTTATGTCTTTTCGTGAATTAGAATTTGTGTTGTTAACCATGTTTTTCGATATTTGATTGCGACATGCTTCCCTAACAAATGATTTACTATTTTCTGGAAGTGTACTAATGGAACTTTCAATGTGAGCAACTATTTCTGATAAATTATCTCTAGGAGGAGGTACTGCAAAGTTAAGACCTTTGTTTAAGATGTGAATTTCAGTTTGTGTAAAGGATTGAGATGAATGATTTTCTACAATATTTACGAGTTCCTGAGGACTATTTTTCTTCGGTAAGAGCTTTTTTAATTTTTTACTTAGAATAGAGAATTTCTTTTTATATTGAATATCAATAACTAAAAACATTTTCCTCTGGAACTCGCTCCATACTTCATATTCAATATTGCTTAATCCTGAAGTAAGTTTTTTGAATATGCGGTATGATTCTACTTCTAACATACTACGTTTTGTGTACATTATATATATATTTTTACTCGTATTTTTACAAGCTTTCAATTGGCGGCACACTCAATGACCTATTAATTTTTTTTTTCATTTCCGATTTTACCCCCCAAAACTAACCCCTTAAATCAAAATTTAACTTTCAAAACTACATGGCTCTGATGAGGCCATCAATTCCTATATTATTACCAAATTTCAACTTTCTACGACAAATAGTTTCGGAGAAAATCGGGTGTGACAGACAGACAGATGGACAGACAGACGGACAGACAGACGGACAGACAGACGGACAGACAGACACCGAAGTCATTTTATAAGTGTTCCGTACGGAACACTAAAAAAATAGAAATTGACCTTGTATATATAATCAAAACAGTGATTGAAAAAAAACACAATCCTCTTTATTAAAAACATTATCATCATCATCATTAGCTTATTCGGATGTAAGCCGTTGTTGTCTCCAATGAGGTTTGTTGTTTGCTTTTTGCATCCAATCGTGTCCTGCTAATCTTTTTATGTCGTCCGTCCATCTTGTCTGTGGTCTACCTCTGCATCTTTTGGGTTCTCTAGGCTTCCATTCAACTCTATGGCGATATGCCCCGCCCAATTCCACCTTAATATACATATTTTTTACACTACTTCTGTCACTTTTGATCTTCTTCGTGTCTCACTGTTAGGAATACGAACTTGGAGTCTAATATTTAACATTCACCTCTCTGTTGCTCTTTGGGTTATCTGGAGTTTATTTATTATACTTTTTTTAAAGTCCACGTTTCAATGCTATATGTTATGTCTGGCAGTACATATTGACTGAATACTCAGGCTTTTATTGTATTTAGGATGTCTAATTTGAATATAGATTGTAACCTTCCGAACGCAAACCAAACTAACGAGACTCTTCTCTCCAAGTCAGCCTTTAAATTAGTTGATATTTCTATTTTTTGTCCTAAATATAAGAATGTTTGTACCTTTTTTATTCTTTCACCTTCTATAGTTCCTGGCTGATATCTCCATTTTCGTTGTTCAAATATGTGGTTTTAGTGAAGTTTATTTTTAAACCTATTTTTCGAGACTTGTTTTAATCCCATCATTTCTTGTAATTCTTCCTTTGTGTTGGCGATCAGAGTGATATCATCTGCAAACCTTAAGTGATTTAATCGTTCACCGTCCATTAGTATTCCTTTATTTTCTCACTTTAACGATTTCAACATGTCTTCTAGGGTCAAAGCTTTGAGGATATCGAGCGCCTTGTCTAATTCCTCTTTCAATTTTGATTTTAATTGTTTTTTCTTCAAGCGTTATTTGTGATGTGGCATTTTTATATATGTATTCAAGAAGAGTTGTGCATAATAAATCCCAAGATATAAGGTCCTGCCCTTTTGCGTTTTTCTATGGGCAATAAACGACCCTATTACGGTTTTGTGCATAGTTGCCAGCGATTACGATAAACGTATTTTTATTTGCCTGCTTTGTATACCGCCCTCACTTGCACCTGCAATCATATTGGCTCTATTTTTACTTATATATTTACCATCTGGCAACCCGGTTTGGAGCCCTTTAAGTATTTGATAATATAGGCTTAATGACTACAGGTCTCCACTAAGATTCGAAAGATACTTTTTATTATTTTTATTTTTAATTTTACTACTTTCAACGTAACGGTTCTATTTTAAATATGTGGCGTCCGTGGGAAAATTGCAATAGTGGCTATCGCAAGAGAAAACATTTATCATTTGACGCTAAACAAATAGTGAAAAATGTTTACGACAGTTTGGTAAAAAGAAATTTGAATAAACAAAGTGCTTTGCAAGAGACCAGTGAACCAACAAAAACCTCCATTTCTACGATTAAGAGTATTGTAGGAAAACCATCACTCAGGAACAGGAAAAAAACGGAAAGATTTTCAAATGCATCATGTAGACGATTGTGAAAAAGACGTCATCAGGAGAAAAATATATTCTATGTATGAAGAGCAGTTGGTGTCGACACTAGACAAAATAAAATTAAGACTGGTGCAGGACGGGACCAATATACATTGTGGCCGATCAACCTTTCACAGAATTCTCTTAAGAATGGGATTCACGTTCCGAAAAATCAAGAAAAGATTACGAATCTTGCGACATACTTATTTACAAGCAATTAAAAAGTATCGATCGAGAATTGGCCAATAATTTACCTTGATGAAACATGGTTCGATACCCATGACACTGTGCAAAAAGGGTGGGTTGATAGCAGTACAAAATGTCAGACTAACGCACCTTCAAATAAAGGTAACCGAATAACCATTTTGCATGCTAGATCTGAAAAGGGCTGGGTTTCAAATTGTCTACTATTATCTGCAAAAAATATAATAGATTCTAGTGTGGACTATCACGAAGACACGACTGCAGTACTTTTTGAAAATTGGTTTCAAAATTCCATTTTGCCAAATATTCCCGAACAGAGTGTTATAGTTATGGACAATGCAAGTTACCATAGTCGTCTACTAAATAAGGTTCCTAATGCAGCCAACACCAAATCGAAAATACAGGAATGTATGTTAGAAAATGACATTTATTTTGAGTTTAGTTATAAAAAAGTGATCTTTTGGAAGTTTTGAAAGACTATAAATTGAAAAAGAAATATGTTTGTGATAGTATGGCTGAGAAAATGGGACACACTATTTTGCGGCTTCCTCTGTATTATTGTGTGTTTAATCCAATTGAACATATTTGGCATTAAGTTAAATCAAAAATAAGGGCACAAAATGTTTCTCCTACTTTAAGCGTGTCAGTGGATGAATAAGTAAAAAAAGTTATAAATGATATACTTTGCGAAAGCTGGAAAAATTCCATTCAGCACGTTGTTAAAGTTGAAGATTCATATATTTATGTAAGTAATATGAAATCATTGATAATTAACTTAGCTGATGACAGTGATAGTGAAACCGAATTAGGCTTAAGTTAAAATACATTTTTATTTATACAGTATATCCCCTCTTGTAAACCCCATTCTTTCAAACTGTATATTTGTACTTCTTATCCATTTGTTATTACATACATCTATAAATAAACATCTCCAAAAACACTTATAATTTTTAAGTCCATCTCTGCAAACTATCACAAACAAAAGGTCAAAATTTTTATATTGCCCACTTAAAACGGCAAAAATCTTATATTTTGGGACAGGCTATACCTTTCATCGACTCTGCTGTTACTTCAGGCATTAAGGACTGCCCATATCTCTGCCGAATCAAATGCTTTTTCTTAGTCAACCATTGCCATCCACAAGGTGACCTTATATTCATTTGGTTTTTCCACTAGTAATCTAATTGTTTGAAGATGGTCCAAAGTGCTGTCTTCCCGTATAAATTCCGCTTGTTTGTGTGGTTGATAACTGTCTAATTTGCTCGTTAATCTATATGTTATGATTCTAATGAGGATTTTGTGTAGTACCGGTAACAGGCTGATGGGTCTCTAATTCTCCGATTTAAATTTGTTCCTCTTTTTTAATATAAGCATAATCAAGGCGTTTACCCAAGGTGTTGGTATTTTACCTTCTATGAGGCACTGTTAAATAGAGCTTGAAGAGACTGTATTATCGATGCCCCTCCATACTTTATCATTTCTATAGTTATTTCATCGTCCCCTGGTTTTTTGTTGTTGTGCATATGTTGTAGGGCGTTCATTATTTCATCCGTTGTTACACTGGGAATTTCTTCAGATCCCACATTTCTTACTATTACTCTATTTCTTTCTTCTTTTCTGGGCGGTAGCGGTATTTTCGTGTCATATAATGCTTGTTAATATTTCTCTGTAACTTCCCTTTGATTTGTGCGAGCTCTTGGTTATCGTTATTTATTGGTTTTATTATTTGATGTCTCCCTTTATTCATTTGTTTGTTTAGGTGTTTTAAACTTTTTTCCTCTATTAAAGTTTCTTCTATTCTCGAGTTTCTGTACTGTCTGACGTCTTCTTTGATCTTTTTTTTTTTATTTTTTCTGCCAATTCTAACCTGCAATTTGTAGGACCATTTCTTAATAGTCGTCTCTGTTTCATGAGATTTTGTGTCTCTTTACTTCATTTTTGGGTTTTTTTCTTTTTTCAATGTTGCTATTTGTTTTGTAGTCATGAGTAGACTGTTGGTTATTTGTGCGTTTAGTTTATCAAGTTCTGTTTAGTAGTTTATGTGTTTTATATGATTTTCCAGTGCTTGTCGAGTCTGTGTTTTGCTTTATTATTTCTGTTGGTGTCTTTATCTTTGTATGCGTTATCAATCAATGTCTCTCCTGTTTCAGATTTATTCTTATTTTTGCTGTGAACATCCGATGGTCACGCCAATGCTTATCGTATTCAGGACTGTCGTGTCAATTACAGTATTCTTGATAACACATAATCAATTTCGTTTCTTGTTATACCATCTGGGCTTTGTCATGTCCATCATCTATGCTCTGGCTTTTGGAAAAATGTGTTCCTAACGAAGAAGTTATTTTCGTTTACAAAATTTGATAACATTTCTCCTCTGCTGTTCCTCATACCCAAACCAAACTTTCTGGCACTCTTCTGATTTGTATTTATTGGTTTAAAATCACATCAAATAAATTACGTTGCTCTCAGCCAACGTACATTAAAGAATAAAATTGAAATGTGGATGGAACAACGCAATTGAACACTTTGGAGAATCTCCAGCGGTTGCTCTTGACATATCCAAAGCATTCGACCGTGTTTGGCACGATGGACTGTTGGCTAAGCTACGCTCTTATGGTATGTCTGAAAAGTTCTGTTTGTGGCTCTCATGTTTCCTCAGAGAGCGTTCTTTGCGAGTGGCGGTCGACGGATTTTTTTCTAACACCTTCACTATTAACGCCGAAGGCTCCATATTGTCTTCTACTCCCATTCTCATTTACATTAACGATCTGCTTGAAAAGACCGGGAATCCAACCTACAGTTTTGCAGATGACAGTACGCTCTCTCTCGCTCGGACATCGGTTACTCAGGCGAATATTCGCAGGCAGCAGGAGGTCGTTCAACTTAACAAAGACCTGGAAGCAATTCTATTTTGGGGTGACAGTAACCAAGTGGAATTTAACGCTACAAAAACCCAGGCGGTAGTTTTTTTCTAAAAAAGTTAACGTTGCTGAACCCGACATAGTAATGTCGGGGCACTCCATTCCCCTGGCATTGTTACTTAATTTGTTGGGCGTTAATTTGGGCATGTCCTGGCATGAATATGTTGCAGGCATAGCAAGGAGAGCTTCTCAAAAGTTGGGAATATTATTTCGCACCAAAAAGCTTTACACTCCACAACAACTGTTAATTCTTTACAAAGCTGAAATTCGACCAACTATGGAATACTGCTCCCATGTTTGGGGTCCGCTTCCAAACACACACTGCATTTGTTGGATTCTGTTCAGAGAATAACTGTTCGTCTGATTGGAGACCCTTACTTGACCGGTGGCCTTGATTCGCTGGAACATCGAAGAACGGTTGGCGACTTGAGTCTGTTCTACAAGTATTTTCATGGAAAGTGTTCGAAGCATGTAGCCTGCTTAATTCCTACCGGAACCGTGCATGTTAGAAATACACGTCGCGCTAATACTTTACATCCGTATGAGGTTCAGCTTGTTACTCCGCGTACAACGCTTTTAAAGCAGTTTTTTATATGGAGACCATCATCCCTTTGGAATAATTTGCCCAGGGCTGTGTTTTCCCATCGAGCACAATTTACAGCGATTCATGAACAACGTGAATCGTTTTTTTTCCGCACATATGCCGCTCCTGGAGCGCTTTAGGGACCTCCCTGTAGCACATGTGCTAGACCCATAAAAAAAAAATTAAAATTTGCCTTTTTCTGAAAAGCCCGCGTACCGAAATTTTACCAAAAATAATGACAATAAACAATTTTGTGATAAGAATAGATTATAACTGAAAAAAATGTAATAATTTTTTTGAAAAGATTAGGCTGACCTCTACATTTCACCCATTAGTGTGAACGGAACTGACAGTATTGGTCAGTGGTTATCAACAATTGTCAGTGATAAAGGTTAATTTCTATTTCCCAAAAAAAAAGTGCAAAAAGGCTTTCCCCGATATTTTCTCGTAAGTCTTTCAAAATTAGACCATTTTAAGTCTATTCCAAGAAAAAAAAAAAACTCTTTTTCTGAAAAGCCCGCGTAACGAAGTTTTACCAAAACTAAGTTTAGTACTGAAAGAATTTTCTTCCTATGTAGAATAGAGAAATAGTAAATTAGGTGAGACACTTAAAAAAATATTCTAGTACACTCGCCACTCTTGTAGGAATCTAACAATAAACAGAACACTAATTTGACATTTTATTTACTTATATTCCACGTAACTGGTTATAACAAAGTTAATTTTGCGATCGCCGGTCGTGTATTAATCGATTATAACCGTAAATTACACTCTACAAGGACTTTCGTAAAGTACGTCATAAACTACCACAAAATTATTACATTTCCTCCTTCGCACACCGTAACTCTAGTGCCTAGTCATTCTTGTTACCATTAAAATCAGTAACTATGAAATAAAGAACATTTATAGCACACGGTTACGAGCAGAGCTCGCAAATCATCTTATATTTAATGTACATTAGTTCTTTTGAAAATGGTAATGTTTCGCCGTTCAATAAGGCACTAATTTATCAGTGATAAATATTTATAGAACTTTTTGGAAAAGCAACAGGGACGTCACAGAAATTCCCTCCTGAGACCAGCGCTTATTTTTCGTCCATTATCAATTTTCAAACATTTCAGTTTATTTCATATTTTATTGGTGGAGGATTTCGTACATTTTCATAAGGTTCCTGCAACTGGTCAGCTAATAGTACTGCAACTACATATGTTGCAAATGCCAACCTGTTAACTAAACACTTTGCTTCATATTCCACTGTCATTTTCCAGATAAAAACACCAACTACTATTTCCAATACGCAGCAAAAATACCTGATATTATTTTTTGACATCGAGATGAAACGTTACTGAAGAGCTTAGTTCAGAGATTAGATTTTTGAATTGGTCAACATCATCATACATGACAGGAACACATTAAACCCAATAGTAGTAGCGAAACTCAGGGGTAACAGTATAAGAAAATATAAAATTGGTTGTTATGTTGGTAATACGCTTGGGTTCAGCTGACTTCTAAAAAAATAAAAATACTATATCAAACAACTATCGAGCAGGTAGGTTCAAAAAGGTTATCAGTCAGTATTATTTGGGATATCAGAAGATAAAACAACCTATATCATACATTTTTTAAACAATGCAACTGAACATTATAAAGGGTTTTGATATGAAACTTCCACAGGTTACAGAGCATATAGGTCGATTAAATAAGTGGTGCTAAAATTTCGCCGATTATCCTAACGGTTTCTTCAGAGCTTCTTTTGAGGACAGAATTCTTCAGAAACTAGAACGAAACTGAGGCCGGCAGGATTATGAGTGAAACGTCAGCATCACCTATTCAATCGACATAGAAGAAGCCCAGATGAATTATAGCTATAATATTATGAAGGATTTCAAGTCGCTGCGTGTAATAAATCCAAGCTAAGGCCTGTATTTATAGTCATTTCTTGAAGTAACACTCAAGTCTGACTTGCTCAAGGCCACCCTGACCTTTTCCTTCACGTTTCCTTTTTATAGATAATTCACGTTGTTCTTGGGTAAGCCATTCCAAAGGGATGATGTTCTCCATATAAAAGACTGCTTGAAAAGCGTTGTACGAGGAGTAACAAGCTGAACCTCATACGGATGTGAAGTATCAGCGCGACGTGGGAGGAATTAAGCGGGCTACATCCTTCGAACACTCTCCATGAAAATACTTGTAGAATAGACTCAAGTCGCCAACCGTTCTTCGATGTTCCAGCGAATCAAGGCCGCCGGTCAGGTCTGGGTCTCCAATCAGACGAACAGCCCTTCTCTGAACAGAATCCAACAAATGCAGTGTCTGTTTGGGAGCGGAGCCCCAAACATGAATCCATGTGATCCATGGAAAGAATAATGTTGGGTGTCAGCATAAGAGATATAATACGTAACTGTATCATACGAGATAAAACCAAAAAAATGGAGCGAATAGCGGCTCTTAAATGACAGTGGATTGGACACGTAGCGAGGCAAGATACGGAAAGGGACGCATAGAATAAGATATTGGAGACCAAGAGGAACGAAGAGAAGCGTGGGACATCCTCAGAAAAGATGGATTGACGATGCAAAGGCAATAGCGGTGGACACGAAAAGCTAAAGACCGGAAAGAACTAGAAGAGGCCTATATCTAACACTGGATGAACCCAGGCTAGCGAAGAAATTCATTTCATTCATTTGGTGGGTGTTAAAAGTTAATATTGTTTATCATTAAACAAATATTTAAGAAGTAAATATTTGTTTTACTCTTTTATTACTAGATTTTAGATTGGGCTAGATTAATTTATTGGCTGTTAGGTAGCTAAGATGCTATAACTATTTTAAATTATTAATTAAGGAAAAACGTGAAAATACGTATTGTATCTAAAGATGTATACATAGCAGGGACCTAATGAACTTAGTCTAGGTAAAGATTTTATTTTATTTTAAAAGCAATCACCGTACGGAATACTAATTGCGCAAGTTCGACCGTTTTTGTTTTAATTATGAACGCCTATACAAGACAGAAGAAGAAGACTCAACTTGGCAGGTGTTAGCTTGAAAGCAAATATGTGTTGATATGATTGTGTCCAAAATTTTCTTGAGAGACATTTTTGTTTTTTAATTCTCTGAATTAATTTAAGAAATTAAAAAGAAAGAAAATTTAATGTATTGTTGTTCTAATTTTGGATGGTTGTAGCTTCTACTTGATGGAAATTTATTATAAATATATAATAAAAGACTGTTTTTGGTCAATTTCCACTGGTTTATTTAAATTGCGATGACGCGTTTCGCTGTCGATGCAGCTTCTTCAGATCTACATTTTACACTGTGTTTGACCTAAATATAGTATCAAAAACTCATACGAACTCGTGAATAAAGTTAAGAATATAACAATACCAGATAATTCTAAATTAGTCTCTTTCGATGTCAAAAACTTATTTCCAAGTGTTCCCTCAGACGAAACAATAATTTTAATAGAGAACCTAATAACAAAAAACAAAGTAAATGAAGGTATAAAAAACCGGTCAAGTGCAAGTTGAACTTGCGCAATTAGGGTTCCATACGTTGCGTTGATTGCTTTTAAAATAACAAATTTTGTTACAGAGGTATAAAATGATCAGTGACTTCACAAAACACACCCCAAATGAATTTTTACCAAAGTTTGTTTCTAATCTTTACAGAAATTCGATGACCTTGAAATTTTTGTTTTTTTTTATATACCAGATAAATTATTAAAGGTAATGCACTCGTGATAATTTTCGTTCAATCTACACCCCATGGAGAATATTCTAGATTTTTTTCAAAATTTTTTTAAAAGTACTTTTCGAGATAAGGCGATTTTTTAAAAATAATACAAAGAAAAGTGCGCACAAGTATTACATTGTATGTATATATATATATATATATATATATATATATATATATATATATATATATATATTTTACTCGTGTTTTCACAAACTTTCATTTGACACCACACTCGATGACCTAGTAAAAAAAAATTTTTTTTCCCTGCCGATTTCACCCCCCAAAACTAACTCCTTAAGTCAAAATTTAACTCTCAAAACTGGATGGCTCTGATGAGACCATTAATTCCTATATTATTACCAAATTTCAACTTTCTATGTCAAATAGTTTCGGAGGAAATCGGGTGTGACAGACAGACAGACACCGAAGTGATCTTATAAGTGTTCCGTACGGAACACTAAAAATGGGCATAATTAATTTATTAAGAACTTTCCTAAGACAAAATTATTTTTCATTTAACAATACATTCTACAATAGTAAGGAAGGGTTAATTATGAGGAGTCCATTAAGTCCATTACTTGCCGAAATTTTCATGGACAGTATTGGAACAATGATATTTAACAACCATAATAACAATAGTAATAATTGTCTATACTGGTATCGATACGTAGACGATATAATTGTATGCTTTACAGCTACGGACAGACAATTAATTCACTTTTTACAGTATATTAATTCTTTACATAGAAATATCAGTTTTACAATAGAAGAAGGAGACGAAGGGAAAATCAATTTCCTAGACTTAACAATCAGTAAAACCAGGAAAAAACATGAATATCACAAACCTTGTCATACAGATACCACAATTCACAATAGTTCTCACCACCCTAACCATCATAAACTTGCAGCTTATCATAGTTTTATACATAGACTAACTAATATCCCCTTATCAGAGGAAAATTTTACTAAAGAATTAAACTACAGTAAACAAGTTAACAACGGTTATTCGGTTACTTTAATCAATAATATCGTTAGGAGAAAACTTAGAAACAAGGCAATCTCAGAAATATACCTACGTTTTAAGGACAGAAATACCACATTTAAATGCTTAACCTATTTCGGCAAACCAACGGAAAAACTGGGGAAATTTTTAAATCAAAAAAATATCAACATAGCTTACAAGACTAACAATACTATACGGAAATATCTTAAAAACTACAAACCACAAATCAATAAAGACAATAAATCAGGGGTTTATCAATTAACATGTGGGTCATGTCCTAAAACATACATAGGACAAACTGGACGTACATTTATACAAAGAATTATAGAACACGAAAAAAGTTTCATCCATAGAAAATCTAATTCAACATATGCTAATCATCTTTTAACAGCAAATCACACATTTAACAAGAATTTCAAAATTTTACACACCCAACAAAAAGGTTTAAAACTAAACCTTTTAGAGACAATGCAAATAAATCGATTAAGGACTACAGGTAGATTTAAGCAATGCACCATTATTGAATTTATTCTCCTAATTCCAAATGTATGTGGATTTTCCAATACTATCAATGTAATTTAATTAGGTGTAATATTATAATTAAGAAATTATATAAAGTTGTGAACACTAAACCTAACTTGCTGACGACACAGCCATCATAGCAGAATCCAGCAGCTACAGAATCATCACCAGTACATTGCAGCGCCACCTGAACGTCCTCGCCCTCTGGTTCGACCGATGGAAGATCCAGCTAAACCCATGTAAGACACAGGCCATCGTCTTCGCCAAAGGCAACGGCACTCCTTATGGACAACTCCAGCTCCAGGGATCCCGCATCCAATGGGCAACCACCATCAAGTACCTGGGAATCCAGTATGACAAACACCTCATCTGGAAAGACCAGGTCTGTGCTGCCTCAAGGAAAGCCAAGCAACTACTGGGAAAGCTGTACCTAATCATCAGCCGGTCCAGTAAGTTGCAACCAAAAATCAAGCTGCTAATTTATAAAACCATCGTGAGGGCAGGACTCACACACGCCTGCCCTACTTGGTCTAAACTCACCAAGACACGCAGAGCTCAACTTCAGGCAGTACAGAACAAGGCCCTGAGGATGATCACGGGAGCCCCATAGTTCGTCCGAAACCGACAATTGCATAGAGACCTCGGTGTGCCAACAATCAAGGCACACATGAGGTCCACCAACATCAAGTTCTTCGCAAAGGCGCTACAACACCCAAACGCCACCATAAGGAGCGCATTCCACGTGCCCGCCAACGCCCGCCATCACTATCCAAGACCTTCTGACCCCATATCCGACGAAGACGATGGCCCTCCCCCACCCCCATGAAGATTGTAACCTAGATTAAGTTTAGAATTAAGTTCTAGATTAGTTTAGAATTAAGCTCTAGTTAAGTTAGATTAGTCAACCAATGTAATTAAAACCCAATGTCCTAGGTTAAGTTAATTAGGATTACTGTATAGAACCTAGGTTAAGTAGTATAGGAATATAAGCTATCATAAATGTAAGTAAGAGGCATAGCCTAACTTAAATTCAATAAAGACAATGACAAAAACCTAACTTGACAGTGTAAAATGTAGATCTGAAGAAGCTGCATCGACAGCGAAACGCGTCATCGCAATTTAAATAAACCAGTGGAAATTGACTAAAAATAGTATTTTATTAAATATTTTGTTGTTCTTCCTAAAAACTTGAAAAAGAAAAATTTAGTAAAAAATCCAAATTTATGATCTTTAAGACTCCGTCCTGTCTGATAATTGCCTAGTTACTCTTAACACAACTCAAACAAGAAACTGCAGAATAAAGGTCATTAAAATCTGAAAGTGCCAAGCAAGCTCACACATTAATAAATTTTTATAACGACTTTAGTGTAGTTCAAACGAGTCGATTCTATAAGCGCTCGTAGTTTAGGACAGTTTTAAAAATCGTACTTTAAAATCGGTTTAGTGTTTTCAATAAATAGTTGTTAGGAAGATAATAACTTTACGAGCGTATCTTGTCGTTTTAGGTTTCAAAAGAAGCCAATAATAAATCTATCAGCGTGCTTTTGTGAAAAATATACCATTAAACTAGTTCGTATCTAACGATTGTGTAACAGTAGATTGTTTCCTTTTGTTTTTCACCATTCTACAACCAAAATGAAAAAAGTTAATTAAGGTGGGAGAAATTGCGGTGGTTCTGCTCGTCGGGTAGTACCTTTTTCTTCTCCTAATTCCATGTACACAGAGCACTTCTGGGCCATGTCCTATTCCGTTCTATATTACCAAGAGCTCGTTCTCCCATGGCATTCCACACCAGTCTTTAATATTTCGGAGCCATGAGTGTTGTTTTCTACCAGGTGTGTGGCGACCCTCTTCTTTTCCCTAAAGGAATAATTTAGGGATGTTATCTCGAAGTCCTCTAAGTATATGTCCCAGGTATGAGACTTTTCTTACTTTCTGTCCCAACTCTTTGTAGTACACGATCATTAGAGAGTTGATTAATCCAGGGTATAGGCAGCAACCTTCGAAGAAATCTTTAATGCGGCTTCAATGGCCAAAACGTAGCATTTAATGATCGGGAGGCGCAGATCGAGTAACATACGCTATTGACAGAGTACATTATTGGTCTCGTGAAAGGTTGTTTTTGCATAGCCTATTCGTGTTTTAGATATACTAAAAAGCGAAGTGGAAGCAGCTATAAAGAAAATGAAACCATTTAAATCTCCAGGTCCTGACGGGATTATCTCAAAAGTAATTCAAGCCACTGGAGAGCTCGGCATCAAAGTGATCCATAAATTAGGTAACAATATCTGGCATACTTAACAATGGCCAATAGACTAGACAAGATGTTCTAGAAAAACCCTCCATAAAAAAGGATCTATTACAAATTGTGACAACTATCGCACAATCACTTTAATTTCTCTAGCCAGTAAAGTCTTCCTGCAAATTATTAATGATCGTTTAGAAATATACATTCGACTACAAATCCCAACAGAGCAAGCCGGCTTTTCAAGAGGTCGGGAAACCAGAGATCAACTATTAAATATTCGTCAAACCAAAAATGGTCTGGTCAGTACTTAATGAAATGTGACATGTTTAAATTAATATTTGAAACTTAACTAACGTTGTTGTTTGCTGACTATCATCTTTTTTTTTTTTTTTTTGATATTTATTCGAAGACCATACGCTTTTCCATACCAGTCTATTTTGTCAAGGATATATTGCAGAACTTCCATGTTGTTAGCCACGTTTGCAGTGTCATCTGCATATCTTATATTATTAATGAGTTTACCATTAAGTTTTATGCCCCTGGTTTGGTCTTCCACCGCTCTTTGGAATATTTTCTCTCTCTCTCTCTCTCTATATATATATATATATATATATATATATATATATATATATATATATATATATATATATATTAAATAGTACTGGTGATGGAATACAACCCTGTCGGACACCTTTTAGGATGCTAAATGTTTCTGTCATTAAGTCGTTGTTTATTATGATTTCAGCTTCTTGATTTAGGTAGAGATGATTTATTATTCGTATCTATTTCGATTTCAGCAAGTCTGTTCATTAAGAGGTCATATTTAACATTGTCAAACGCACATTGGTAGTCTATTAGTATTATACTTTTATACTAGAAGCTTCATCAAAAATAATGCTTATCTGATCCCAAAACGTTTGATGAAACCAACCTATGTCTCTCCACTCTACTTTTTTCTTCGCCTTTAGGGGAACGCCTTACGAGCGTGACTTCTTGGGTATAGTTATGAAAGTTGATTTCATCCATTTGCAAGGGATTTGCCCAGTGTTGTAGATTCTATTAAATTGGTATGTGAGCTATCACAAAAATACAAGGTTAAGATTGCTGTCCAGTCTTGTTTTTCCTATTGCAGCTTACTCATCGGAAACATGGGCCATTAGACAAGCTGACAAAAAAAAAATTGATACATTTGAGATGTGAGCAGATCGCAGAATCCTCAAAGAATCATATACCGAACACCGTACTAATGTATCTATTCTTAAAGAGCCTGGTATAAATGACTGAAATAGAATTGATAGATAGTACCTGAAATAATTTGATCACATTATGAGGAAGATGGAAAGCAGATGATCAAGAGGACGGTCTTCAACAAGATGGTCCGAATAAGTAAGATCTCTTCCTGGCATGGGTACGAGTATGCACGAGTCAAATCCGGTCGTGCAGGCTTGAGATGTCTGGAGAAAATCTGTTGATGTCAACCAGTTTAAGAACTTCGGCGTATACTTTATCAGAGTCTGGGCTTTTTTCATTCTTTATCTGCTCTAACGCCAGTTTCACTTCCGCTTCTAAAATTTCGAGACCGCTAATAGCATTGGTCACATCGTGGTCTTCACGTTCATCTCTGAAAAGAGTCTCTCCATACAGTCCGTCAAATAAGAACGTGACAGCTCTTATTCCTGAAAAAATGTTTCGAGAACTCCAGCATCAATAATCGCCTGGCATCTTCGAGGCCTGCTGTCGACTAGATTTTCTGCATACTCTGCAAATTTTTTCGAATCTCGCGAGATAGTTGAGTCAAAGTCCTCAGCTCCCTCTTTAAAACGGACCAAACATTTTCAATAGGGTTGACGTCCGGCGATTGTGAGGGTTACTCTAGTATCTTATCGTGGGCCAAGCGAGCCGGTTCGCAACGTCATTTTCGTTCAGAACCGACGCGCAAACAAGTGACTCATTTTAGATTTTACGTGATTTCGACGAAAGTTCAGAATCGACTGATACTTTTACTAAACTGCGTCGTAGACAAAGGTACCCTCTACCGATTTTTGGTTGAATCGCTAGAATCACATCTACCAAAAATGAATTATCGCGGGCACGTTCTTACTTGACAGACTCTATCTCTTCCACACATTCTGAAGTTCAGTTTGGTCCAAGACAAGCCTCCCATTCTCATTCTTGAGGGCAGATAATATTGTTTTGTCGCCTGTTCTAGTCATTTGTTTAAGCCTTTTATGTAAATTGAAGCTGTGTGGGTGGTACCACCTAAAAGATAAATAGTTACATATTTATTGATTAGTTTACACATGGTTTATAGCAGGTCACAATTTACAAAAAAAAAATATATGTATGTTCCTGTTAACTGGTACCGAAAACTGTTAATGTTACATCTCTACTTTAAAAACTTTTTTTTTCTTTTTAAATAATGATTACGCATTATCTAAGATTTCAGACAAAATTCGTTATGTTTTAGCGTTATCTTCTAATACATTTAAAACAATTTATTAAAACCACAAACGCCTGGCGTTTTATTATTGTGCAGCCTGTTTCTGTTTTGTTTACAAGTTGACTAGTGGAATAAAATTATCTCGATAATGTAGTCCCATTGAGACCGTCTTAACGGCCGTAATGGCGCGTATGCAGATCGTTAATACCCATTTAAATTTACACTCTAATGACCACGATACAGATAAGAGATACATTTTTTTGTCGAGTGCTAGAATAAATGATAATGAAATTATTTTACATAAATAAAATATTTTTTGTTCTTAAATGGCGTAATAGTAACTTATTAAAAGCTAAGGGAAGTATTCCATTCGTAAAAAATAGCTCCTCTTCCCCCGCATAAATCGCTCTAAAAATGTTGCCAGTGATTTCGAAGTGGGGACTTTAGGATTGATTCAGCCGATACTTGGTGGAGATCCATAACTAGAAGTTTTGCAAGAAGTAAAACACTACTTAAATTTCCACTAATTTTTTTTATTTTTAACACCATGACATATTTCCCTGTACGACAGTTTCTTCAGATGGTTTGTTACAAAATGAGGGTAAAATTATTATAATAAATGGTTGGCTCACAATTTATGGCAGGTAATAAAATAATTTAATTAAAACAGATTTAGTAATGGTGAATTATTTAAGTCTAATTGTTCATTTATTAAGGAATCTGCATTTTTCAACTTGTTTATTTCCAAAGATTCTAGGTAATTAAGTTTCAGGGTCTTTGTGCAAGTATGTAATATTTCAAAGTTTGGGTTGAATTGGTGGTTATTTTCAATTAAATGATGATGAAGCATGTTCTTTTATTCTTTTTGAAAAACTTCTTCCTGTTTGACCTATGTATGTTTTTGAGCAATTTAATTTGTATACTCCGGATCTATTGTCTCTATCTGTTCTAGTTTTGATATTTTTTATAAATTTGCCAAGTGTGTGTTGGATGTTTTAAATGCTGTGTTAATATTTAATTTTCTCAAGAATCTCTTTAATTTAGTGCTGCATCTACTATGGTACATTATTGACTTTACGTTTTTGTAAGGTTCATTATTACTCGGAAAAACTGTACTAATGGCTTTTTTGTAAAGTTTTTTCTTGAGAATATTATCTATTATGGATGGTGAATAGTCATTATTTACTGCTAATTGTTTTATAATATTAAGTTCTTTTTGAAAATCGTCTTGGTTGAGAGGAATATTTATGTTAGTCTGTGAATCATATTATGGAAAACTGCAAGTTTGTGACTTGGTGGATGACATGAGGTATTATAGGTAGTATAGGTAAATAGAAAAAATGTGTTTGTTATTATGTCTTTTTATTGTTAGGTCAAGGAAGTTTAAGCTATTATTGATTTCAATTTAACTGGTGAATTTTATATTTTTATGTATATTTTGAAATGTGGCAAATTGTCTATCACTTCTTGTTAAACAACATAAGATATCATCAACATATCTATGCTAGTATACAAATTTTTTAAACAGTAGGTGTTTGTTTATTTGACCTTCTATGTTATTCATAAATTTTTCGGCCAAAAGAGAACTAAGTGGATTGCCCATTATGAGACCGTCTAGGCTGCTGTATAGGTCGTTATTAAATTCAAAATAATTTTGTTCTAGGCAAACCTTTAAGCACTTTAAGATCTCTTGTTCTATTATTGGGTTAACACTGATTTCAGAACGAAGTTTTTCAGTTAGTAATATAGTTTCCCTACTTGGTATGCTTGGAAAAAGATTTTGAACATCGAAAGAGATTAATTTTGAATTGTCAGGTAACTTGAAATGTTTGATGTTGTCAACTAGTTGTTGTGAATTTTTTATTGCAAATTGAGCTTTAAATTTAGTGTTTTCTATGAGTATTTGAACAAGACGTTTCGATAGTTTATAAGATGGGGCTGACACGAAAGGCCAGTAGTATCTTTCGTAGTGGAAATTTAAGTAGTGTTTTACTTCTTGCAAAACTTTTAATGGGGACTTTAATCTGTAAGATATAGCTGTTTTGAAGTGATTCCTTTAATCGTTCGGATCGTAACGTTCTGGCCACCGCCAGGGCACACACGGCAAAAACAACGCGGGATGTTATTTTTTCTTTGGGATGGAAAGTTCTTTTTCATGCGGCGTATTGTGGAGACAAGACCGCGTTTGATTACTATTTTTGTCGGTCACTACAACATCATCTCGACGATTCTCAATTCCCTTCACTGGAAGACGTCAAAAAAATATAACCGAATTCATCGACTTGAAACTATCGTCTTGTAGCGTTCATTTTTAGTGTTCCGTACGGAACACTTATAAGATCACTTCGGTGTCTGTCTGTCTGTCTGTCTGTCTGTCACACCCGATTTTCTCCGAAACTATTTGACATAGAAAGGTGAAATTTGGTAATAATATAGGAATTGATGGCCTCATCAGAGCCATGTAGTGTTGAGAATTAAATTTTGACCTAAGGGTTTAGTTTTGGGGGGTGAAGTCGGAAGTGAAAAAAAAAAAATTTTTACTAGGTCATCGAGTGTGGTGTCAAATGAAAGCTTGTAAAAACACGAGTAAAAAATATATATATAATATTATACTTGCGCGCACTTTTCTTTGTATTACTTTTAATAATTCGCGAAAAATCGCTGTCCCGGGCCTTATCTCGAAAAGTACTTATCAAAAAATTTCGAAAAAATTCTGGAATATTCTCCACGGGATGTAGATTGAACGAAAATTATCACGAGTGCATTACCTTTAATAATTTATATGGTATATAAAAAAACAAAATTTTAAGGTCATCAGATTTTAGTAAAGATTGGAAACAAACTTTGTTGAAAACTCATTTGGGGTGTGTTTTGTGAAGTCACTGATCATTGTATACCACCGTAACATAAATTTTGACTTAAGGGGTTCGTTTTGAGGGGTGTAATCGGAAGTGAAAAAAAAAATTGTTTTACTAGGTCATCGAGTGTGGTGTCAAATGAAAGCTTGTGAAAACACGAGTAAAATATATATATATATATATATATATATATATATATATATATATATATATATATATATATATATATATATATGTATATATATATATATATATATATATATATATATATATATATAATGTAATACTTGCGCACACTTTTCTTCGTATTACTTTTAAAAAATCGCTGTCTCTACCTTATCTCGAAAAGTACTGATCAAAAAATTTTGAAAAAAATTCTGGAATATTCTCCACGGGGTATAGATTGAACGAAAATTATCACGAGTGCATTACCTTTAATAATTTATTTGGTATATAAAAAAAACAAAATTTCAAGGTCACCAGTTTTCAGTAAAGATTGGAAACAAACTTTGTTGAAAACTCATTTGGGGTGTGTTTTTTATTTTAAAAACACACAACGTACGGAACACTAATTGTGCAAGTTCAACTTGCACTTGACCGGTTTTTTATAATGCGTTTACTTATTAACGCGCTACAGGATCTCTGTAAAAATAGTACTAAAGTTTGGGAATAAATATTCATCTCTCACTTAACACATGGGCTGAAAAGTCCCGGGCCTAACAAAGAAAACACGGTTTTTTGGTTCAAAATTAGCTTTATTCATCAACGTAATCTCCATCAAGAGCAACGCAATCATTCCAGCGCCGCTCTAACATTTCAAACCACTTTTGTAGAACGATTTATCTTTTGCCTCAAAATAGGCCTCAGTTTCAGCGATAACCTCTTCATTCGTGCGAAATTTCTTACCGGCGAGCATTTTTTTCAGGTCTGCGCACAGCCAGTAGTCGCTGGGAGCCAAATCTGACGAATACGGTGGATGTGGGAGCAATTCGAAGTTCAATTCATGTAGTTTTGCCATTGTTTTGATTGACTTGTGACACGGTGCGTTGTCTTGATGAAACAAAATTTTTTTCTTTGCCATATGCGGTCGTTTCTTTGCAATTTCGGCCTTCAAACGCTCCAATAACGCTATATAATATTCACTGTTGATGATATTTCCTTTCTCAAGATAGTCGATGAATATTACACCACGCACATCCCAAAATACCGAGGCCATAACCTTTCCAGCCGATTGTTGTGCTTTCGGGCGCTTTGGACGAGGTTCACCAGTTGCTGTCCACTCAGATGACGATCGTTTTGATTCCGGAGTGAAGTGATGGATCCATGTTTCATCCATTGTCACATATCGACGCAAAAATTCCGGTTTGTTACGTTTAAACATGGCCAAACACTGCTCAGAATCATCAACACGTTCTTGTTTTTGATCAACAGTGAGCAAACGCGGCACCCACTTTGAACAGAGCTTTCTCATAGTCAAATGCTCATGCAATATAAAGCCAACACGTTCTTTTGATATCTTTAAGATGTCAGCTAACTCACGCAACTTCACTTTTCGATCATTCAAAACGATTTTATGGATTTTTTTGATGTTTTCTGGTGTTACCGCCTCATTTGGACGTCCACTGCGTTCTGCATCATCGGTGTCTCTACGACCACGTTTGAAGTCAGCAAACCAACGTTTTATTGTTGTTTCTGATGGAGCGGAGTCCCCATAACACTTTTCAAGCCATTGCTTCGCTTGAACGGTATTTTTTCCCATCAAGAAGCAGTGTAAAATTAAAACACGAAATTGTTTTTGATCCATTGTTTTGAAAATAACAAAAGTAGCGTCACTCTTAGCACAATAACTCACAAACTAATGAATAGAATATCATGAAATTTTAACAGCTGTCTTTTGAAGGTTAGTATTAACTGAAAAAAAGGTGACTGCAATAAAACTAGCGCCATCTATGTGTTAGGCCCGGGACTTTTCAGCCCATGTGTTAATCATATCAGGTGTATAGGAGATTTCAGTTTTGAGTGGCAGTCGTAAAGAGTACAGTGCTTGCTTTTGTTGACCTGTTCCTGTGAAGCTGATCCTAAACCTAAACGTAATTTGTAGTTTTGGATGGAAAACTCATTTTTGGGTAAGTTCCTGTTTTTTTTTCGCTGTTTCGATGTTTTTTTTTTTCGATTCGCCCTAAATTTCCAGTAAAAGAGACCCTTTTTTTACAGGAGGTGAAATGACGCAGTGTGCCTGACTTGATCCTCACCTTAACACCAAATTGTGGAGTTAATAAAGTAAAATTACTGGAAAAACTTAAAACTTATTCAGGTAGTATAATATGCTTTCTTGACAGAGTTTTCTACGAGTTTCTACGAATACAAGTTTTTAAGAGTTGTTTTGTACGAAACCCTGGCGTTTCCTATTTGTATACTAGGCAGGATCCGTTATTACATATTAAGTAGCTAGTGTCCAAATAATAATTAAAAGTGTAAGAGAAAGTAGCTCGTAAAAGTAAGTTTCTGCAAAAAGAAAATGCTACAAGGAGGGTATTCACCGGCTGCCTAAATAGTATTCAAAACGCGAAAAGAGGGGAATATTTTTTTTATCAAGTTGTATTCGGTTCCTAAATTAATAAACATTTTCTTAATGTAAAGGGGTAGCGAATTAATTTTTATACTTAAAAATATCCCCCCACTCACTCCCAAAATATAAAATAAATTCCGAAAATCACCAATTAAGGTTAAAATCAAAAAAAGCTGAAATTTGATAGAAAATACAATCTTGCCGTATACTACAATTAAACATTCTCTCCTTAAGGATAAAGTTGACTATGAAATTGAAACTTGAGGGTGGGATCAGAAAAGCGTTAACTAAGCAAACCTTGAATATGTTTTCAGGAAACGATTATGAATGCGGATCTCTTGTTGATTCTTCATCAGGAAAGCTATGTTGGAGGTTGGAGGGCTAATCATACTAAATTGTTACAGATACTTTAAGATGTCGGCCTTATCTATAACCTCTGATGTCATTGAATGGAAGGCGATCTGTCGATAGTTATGGCATGGTCTTTTTGCTTTTATATGCTGTAGTAGCAAGAAAGAGTTCTGTTAGAGCTCTGGAAAATTGTAGGCAGAAAATGAAATATCGGAACCGAGAGAGGAAAGTTACAAGAAGAAATATTAAATAAAATTAACAATTTTAAAAAATAAATCATTTTAGAAAAGATAGGTTGATAATAAATAAATACCGGGGAGGTCACTGATGCTTGTGAATAGTATGTATATCTCGGAACTAACATAAGTAAAGACGGTAGAACTGAAAAAGAAGTGAAGAGAATAAGTAAAGGAAAGGCGGTCATATGACACCTAAACTCTGTTCTGTGGAACATAACATTACAGAGAAAGCATCTCATTTATAATGCAGTATTTAAGAGTGTCGTGTTATACGGTTGTGAAACTTGGCAACTGACAAAACGATTAGAACAGAAACTAATGCCACACGAAATGGATTATTGGCGAAGATTGGCTGGAGCGCCAAGAATGGATAGAGAAATGAAAGAATGGGGGAGGTAATGAAAGTAAAAACCACGATTATTGCGGAAATTCACCAACATTTATATACCAAAGATGGTTCTAAAGTGGGTACCAAGCGAAAAGAGAAGAAGATCAAGAGCGACATGATTTGGAGGTGTTCAGAGAGAAATCTAAGATCCGAAGATTGGGAAGATAGAAAAGGATGGAAACCGGAGACCGGAACGCGAAGAACGGTATAAAAGAACCGGACTGATGATAAGGTTTATAATATCAATAAATTTTCATTGTGCGTTCCTTATTAATATTTTAATAAAAACAAGTGAATAAAATTTTAGAGTTATTTCATGAATTAGTTATTAATTTATTTTAATTAATTAATTAATGTTTTATTATTATTCCGTAAACTTTTTAAACTCGATTATAAATTTATTTAATTTCAAATAAATTCAATTTGATTAAATTTATTAGCAAATTCTTACTCCCGGTCAACGGTATCAGATTTTTGAAATTAATAGTGTAATAAATTTTCGTTTTAGTATAATAAATAATTAACTTCGATTTAATACATATTAATAAGTTATTGATTTGTTTAGTTTAAGTAAAGGTTATCCAAGACATAGATCGCTTTGACTTAAGAAGAAACTTATTGAATAAAACTTAATGTTACTACTCAGTATATATCACCACTACACCAAACACTTTATTTTTGCACTCGACGCGCGTTTCGCTAACCATGTTAGCTTCATCAGGAGCGATGATTGACTAAAGCTAAAACTACAAATCTACCCTATTTATACTTAGTCTAACCCTTGAATTACTCAAGCGGAACTAATGACATAGGCAAGGCCCTCAGTTCCGGTCAAGTACCCAGTAGAGGGGACTATAAGGAATAGGCCCTCTGTCTTTATTTAAACTACTTTTACATTTTATGATTTCCATACTTTCGTATGCGTTCAACAATCTCCTATCAGATACATTTTTTTATTAATCTTAGATTATCTAATGTTACAGTATGATCAGCTTCAAGGGCATGTTCGGCAATGCTAGACTTTTCTGTTCTATTGTATCTTAAGTGTGCTAAATGTTCTTTAAATCGTGTTTTAATTGACCTTTTAGTTTGCCCAACATACTTTTTGTCACAATCATTACAACTAATTTCATAAATTCCACTTTTCTCACAATTAGGAATCTTATCTTTGGGATTTCCTAAGATATTCCTCAGATTGTCTGATGACTTATACACTAAGGTGAGGCCTACCTTATTAAATACCTTATTGAGTCCCTTGCTATATTTCGGATTATATGGTATGGAGACATATTTGGTGTTATTTTCTTCGCGTGTAAAAAAGGTGGAATTCTGAATATTAAACCTAAATTTATGTCTATTTATTAGCTTATTTACTAAGTCATCGTCGTAACCATTAACTCTAGTTATATTTCTAACACGATTCCTTTCTTTATTGAAGTTTACTCTGTTCAGAGGGAAAGTGACCAAACGATGAACTAAAAAATGTAATGAGGCTAATTTATGTTGTTTGCAATGAAATGAATCATTAGGAATATATTTACCTGTTACTATATCCTTCCTATAGATATCAAATTCTAATCTATTATTATTTTTAATAACTAAAATATCTAGAAAAGGCAATTGTCCTTTGTTCTCAACTTCGTAAGTGAATTTAATGGAATCATACCGGCTATTTAATTTAGAAACAAAATCATTAATATTTGCTCTCTTTGTATCAAAAATCGCGAAAATATCATCCACATACCTATACCATATCCTTGGGAATTACTTACTCATGGGTAAGTTTGAAATCGAAGCCAGTCAAGACTTCGAATATTTCCCAAGGGTATGGTATAGGTATGTGGATGATATTTTCGCGATTTTTGATACAAAGAGAGCATATATTAATGATTTTGTTTCTAAATTAAATAGCCGGTATGATTCCATTAAATTCACTTACGAAGTTGAGAACAAAGGACAGTTGCCTTTTCTAGATATTTTAGTTATTAAAAATAATAATAGATTAGAATTTGATATCTATAGGAAGGATACAGTAACAGATAGATATATTCCTAATGATTCATTTCATTGCAAACAACATAAATTAGCCTCATTACATTTTTTAGTTCATCGTTTGGTCACTTTCCCTCTTAATAGAGTAAACTTTAATAAAGAAAGGAATCGTATTAGAAATATAACTAGAGTTAATGGTTATGACGATGACTTAGTAAATAATCTAATAAATAGACATAAATTTAGGTTTAATATTCAGAATTCCACCTTTTTTACATTCGAAGAAAATAACACCAAATATGTCTCCATACTATATAATCCGAAATATAGCAAGGGACTCAATAAGGTATTTAATAAGGTAGGCCTCACCTTAGTCTATAAGTCATCAGACAATCTGAGGAATATCTTAGGAAATCCCAAAGATAAGATTCCTAATTGTGAGAAAAGTGGAATTTATGAAATTAGTTGTAATGATTGTGACAAAAAGTATGTTGGGCAAACTAAAAGGTCAATTAAAACACGATTTAAAGAACATTTAGCACACTTAAGATACAATAGAACAGAAAAGTCCAGCATTGCCGAACATGCCCTTAAAGCTGATCATACTGTAACATTAGATAATCTAAGATTAATAAAAAATGTATCTGATAGGAGATTGTTGAACGCATACGAAAGTATGGAAATCATAAAATGTAAAAGTAGTTTAAATAAAGACAGAGGGCCTATTCCTTATAGTCCCCTCTACTGGGTACTTGACCGGAACTGAGGGCCTTGCCTATGTCATTAGTTCCGCTTGAGTAATTCAAGGGTTAGACTAAGTATAAATAGGGTAGATTTGTAGTTTTAGCTTTAGTTAATCATCGCTCCTGATGAAGCTAACATGGTTAGCGAAACGCGCGTCGAGTGCAAAAATAAAGTGTTTGGTGTAGTGGTGATATATACTGAGTAGTATCATTGTGCCAAAGATTCCACATTCCCAACTAAAACTTAATGTTGAAAATTAATTAGTATTTACAAACTAAATAAGAAGTCTCGAGAAATAAGTCTAAAAATAAACTTCACCAAAACCAAATATTTGAACAACGAAAGTGAATATAACAGCTAGGAACTATTAATAGAAGGTAAAAGAATAGGAATTCATACATTTAGGACAAAAAATCGAAATATCTTTTTTTTGTGTTCTATGGCGTTGGTGGATACCAAATAGCCAGTTTTTTTCTCACTTTTTATTATATATATTATATATATAAATCTATATATATGTAGATGGGACAAATCACAAACACCCAGCCGATACACGGAATAGAACCGCTAACCTCCTGATTCACAGCTGGCACCTTAACCCACTGCGCCAATCGGTCCGACTAATCGAAATATCAAAAAATAATGTATAGGCTGACTTGGATAAAAGAGTGTCGTTAGCTTGGTCTGGGTTGGGAAGGTTACAATCTACATTTAAATCGGACATCCCAAATACAATAAAGGCCAGAGTATTCGAGTAATATGTACCTCCGGTATTAACATATGGCATTAAAACGTGAGCTTTAAATAAAAGTATAATAAATAAACTCCAGGTAACCCAAAACGCAATGGGGAGAAGAATGCTAAATGTTAGACTCCAAGATATTATTCCTAACATCGAGATACGAAGAAGATCGAAAGTGACAGATGTAATACAACGAATATTTATATTAAGGTGGAAAAATTATTATCTTCTCACCATACCTTGAAACGTACTAATTGAAAAATTTTGAAAAAAATTCTGGTATAGTCTTGATGGTCGTAGTATTCTTGTTTGTTCTTTTAGTTGTTCTTCCTCAATGTCTCATTTATATTCTCTTCCTTCGATTACGATTTTTTGATATCCTATTTTCACCCTATTTTCCATTATTTTTCTCGTTCTCTGCTAAATGTTTCAATTTCTTTTGAATTTCCCGTTCATCTCTTGTTAAATCGTTGTTTATGTAAACTCTCTTAGGTTTCTCAGTTTGTTTTTATTTTTCATTCTAGCTTCTTTATCTCCCGTGTTTCTAAGTTCTGTCTTGTATATAGTCGCTCCTATTTTTATCACATCTTTAATCTGTACTTTTGTGTCCATACTCCTCTCCATAAAATGTTCTACACCCATTTTCAGATCTGGTTGGCTATTCGCTTCAAATTCCATTCCTAATATTACAATATTATTCCCTACGTTGTCTTTTTCCAGTCTACTCGTCTTCAAATCCATACTTCTCATGTTTTCTTTAATTATCTTATTTTCTTCTTTCAATACTTTTTTAGTTCCTTCAGCTCTGGTTGGTATCTCTTCTGATCTTGTTTTATATCCTTTATATCTGACATTAGCTCTCTGATCATTTCTATCAAATTGTCTATTTTATCTACTCTTTCGTTTTTTCTCTTTCTGTGGTGTTCTTATTAGCTTTTTAGTCCTCTTGAATAATCCCATTGGCTGTTCTTTTTCTTCGACTCTTCCTCTTTTCGAGTCTCCTGAGGTATAATCAACGCTATCCATTGTTCTTTCTGTTATAAAAACTTTACGTATGTTCCTCGTATATTCCATTTTCAAACACGGGAGAAAAAAGAAATATATATATATATATATATATATATATATATATACATATATATGTATATATATATATATATATATATATATATATATATATATATGTATATATATATATATATATATATATATATATATATATATATATATATGTATATATATATATATATATATATATATATATATATATATATATATATATATATATATATATATATATTTCTTATCACCGTAAACAGTAAAACGATCAAGGTCATCGCTTATCGTTTCGTTAGCTTTATACAATTTCACAGAATTATTCTCATAAACCTCCAAATTTTTTACTTACTGTCTTGATTCTAACACTACACTCTGCTTTATTTCTAGTCCTCTCGTTTGCAATCGACAAAATAATTAAATAGATGGAAACACTACCGTAATAATGCTCGTTGAACGAGTTGACTATTGCCGGGCGTTCGATTTACATGTACACACTTCGCCATCCGAAAGTCAACTCCACATATATATGTCAGGGACCTAATTAACTTAACCTAGGTAAGGATTTTATTTTATTTTAAAGGCAATCACGGTATAGAATACTAATAGTTTTTTTTATCTTTAGGAAATGTGCATGTGTGGCTGCTATTGAAGATTACGTAGTATCTAAAGGCAGCATTATGCTTAAAAGAAAATCACAACTTTCTAGAAATACGTCTGAGGCGAGAGCGACTAGAATATGTTGCATTGGAGAGTCTAGCGCTGAACGCTCACAGCGGCTTGATAGGCAAAGTATAAGAACAATACCGTCTATTCCTCATATTCCTATGATTCCAACGGATCTACCGATTTATTTCAAGGAGTTTTCGGTGAAAGGACCGTTTGCTGTCGCAATAAACAAGTCCCAGGGACAAACTTGCGAACTAGTGGGAATCCATTTGAGACAGGAACGTTTTTCTCATGGCTGATTAGATGTCGGGTAATCAGTCGGAACTCCAGAAAACCAATATATTTTGCTAGCAGAAAATAGTAAACCTTTAAACATAGTATACAGAGAAGCTAATTAATTAACATAGGTGCCTAATTTAAAAAAAAAAAATGTTTGAAAAGAATAACGCTTCCACGCAAACGAAGTTGCGGGCGGTTGCTAGTTTTCTATAAAGTTTTTACAAATGTGATAATCTGGAATAGAAAGGGTATCGGGAGAAAGAAACAGTTTTGGCTGAGAAACATCAGGGAATGGACTGGCATGAATGTAGGGGAGTTGTTTCATGTTGCGAGGGACAGAGAAACATTTAGAGAAGTGGTCGCCAACCTCCATTAGGAGAAGACATGAGAAGAAGAATTAAATTTAGACACGCGCCTTGATGAATATTAAGAAATTTAATATCTAAATAAGAGAGTTTATGAAGAAATTATGTTAATCGTGCTCGCTAGTATATTCACTGACAGATTTATATTCCTTTAAATTTGTTTAAATTATTTTAGAATAATTTATAGTCGTTTAAATTTAAGTTATTCTTAATAAATGAGATGTGTTTAGCCTCCGTGAAAAATTCTCGTAGGAAAATATATTACTGTCCAAAAGTTCCGAAGCAGTGATTATATTCAATTGAAAATAAGTCTCTATGTAAAGGGTGATTCATTTAGAGGTCCTTTTTTTTAATAAAAAAAAATGAATAAAAACCAATTTTATTTTATAATCTTTATTATCATATAAAAGAACCATTCTTTATAATTATTTCTTAAAGATAATTTCTTTCAAATTTTGTCCGCGACTACGGTTAACAACGTCCATTCTGAAGTTCCAATTTTCAATGACGCGTGTGAGTATTTCGAGAGGTATTTGGCCAATGACTCGAGTAATATTGGCCTCCAATGCCTCAATTGTAGCTGGCTTATCCATGTAGACTTTGGACTTTACATAGCCCCAAAGGAAAAAGTCAAGAGGTATGATGTCACATGATCTAGCCGGTCAATTCACTGGTCCAAAGCGTGAAATGATCTGTTCGCCGAATTGCTCTCGCAGTAAAGCCATGGTTTCACGGGCTGTATGGCAAGTGGCGCCATCTTGTTGGAACCAAATTTCGTCGAGACCACGGGCTTCAATTTCTGGCATCAAACAGTCTGTTATCATGGCGCGATTACGGTCACCATTCACTGTAACATTCCGGCCGGCCTCTGTTTTGAAGAAATATGGACCGATTATTCCACCGGCCCATAAACCACACCAAACAGTTCATCATCCCAAAGACGGGTATTTTGTTTATTCACGAACCCATTTAGCCAAAAATGGGCCTCATCGGTGAACAAAATTTTTCTCGAAAACAGTGGATCTTCTGCAAGCTTGTCAAGAGCCCAACGACTAAAACAGAAACGATTCGGAAGGTCGGTCGGCTTCAGTTGTTGCACTAGTTGAATTTTGTATGCTTTTAAAGAAAGATCCTTACGTAAAATACGCCAAGTTGTTGAATATGACAGGCCAAACTGTTGAGAACGGCGACGAATCGACACTTCACGGTCTTCGCGTACAGTCTCCGCTACCGCCCCTATATTTTCTTCACTACGTGCTGGATGTGGTCTATTCGGTTGAGCATTATCCAATAATGAAAATTGGGTCTCAAATTTATTGATGGTAGAGCGAATTGTGCGTTCGGTAGGCCGATTATCTGGACCATAAGTTGCTCTAAGCGCCCGATACATATTCCTCGTAGAACGCCTATTTTCGTAATAAAGTTGAACAATTTGTAGACGCTGTGCCGGGCTAAGTCTTTCCACTATGAATTGTCAAACACTACTGAACAGGAATGCCACTTCAGTTGACACGACGCATGCGTAATCTGCAATTAAATCCCCATCACAAAAAGTACCTCTAAATGAATCACCCTTTATCTACGAATAAAAATTTGAACACAGATTTCCTGCAATAAATTTTTATTATTTTCCTCTCTAACATGATGTAATTGTAATAAGTTTTCAGGCGTGTTTCTTAGAGTTTTCGTTTTTGTCAATTTCCGACTGCACACGTATTTTACTACCTTTGTATTACCCGATTCCAAAAAACGATTGTTTATTTGCGGTAGAAGAGTTTAATAAATAGCTTCACTTTTTATAAGATCTTAGTAAATGTAGTCAAGCATTTAAAGGCGAGAGTTGTGATTTCTGAATTCCTACTGCTTCAAAATATCGAACGAAAAATCGTTTTTAAAATAACGCCAAGAGTGTCAAACAACGAAGTACCATCTGTACGAGGCTGGTTTGAAAAGTCCGTGCAAAGTCCGAGAGATGGCACCACCGGCGCGTATCGAGGTCATGTTTGGTTAGTAGCATCTCTTGAATGAACGCACACCAAGTTTCAGACATATTGGTCTATTTCTTTGTGTTTGGCATTCGTGTGAATCAAGGAAGTCGAGTGATTTTCAAGAAATGGACGAAAAAGAATTCGTGTGGTGATTAAACATTACTTTATGAAAGGCAAAACGCCTCAGGAGACTAAAGAGAAGCTTGATAAACATTATGGTGACTCTGCACCTTCGATTAGAACAGTTTATAAGTGGTTTCAAAATTTTCGGACTGGCCATATGGGCACAAGTGACGCTGAACGTTCTGGACGGCCTGTGGAGGTTACGACTCCAGAAATCATTGATCAAATCCATGATACGGTGATGGATGACAGAAGAGTTAAGGTGCGTGAGATTGCTAGTGCTGTGGGCATCTCGACTGAACGGGTACATAATAAACTGCGCCGCAAAATTAACGCATAATTTTAAAAATTGAAAAATTGATTTTATATATTTTTTTTAACCGACGCCAATGGATTTAAATTGTGTCTTTATGATATCTTTTCAATGTTTTTAGACTCGGTGTAAATATCGAGTAGATAAAAAGCAGTATTTTCTAACAATATTGAAAAAATGACAATTACACAAAAATTTTATTTTAGAAATTGTTAAAAAAATAATTGATATTACAATAGAAAAAATAAATCAATAACGTGTATTGCCTCCTCTTGCCCTGATTACTGCTTCACATCTTCTAGGCATACTTAAAATCAGGTTTCTAATTGTATCCTGGTCCATATCATCCCACATTTCCGTCAACCTTACTGAAAGCTCATTTAGGTCCCTAGGTGGAGGCAGTAAGGCTCTAACACTTCGACTTAGATTGTCCCACAAGTGTTCGATAGGGTTAAGGTCAGGACTTCTTGCTGGCCAAGGTAATGTTGCAATTTCCACGTCCTGGAGGTAATCTTGTACCACTCTAGCGACGTGCGGGCGTGCATTATCGTGCATAAATAAAAATTCTTGTCCGATAAAGGGGGCATATGGTATCACATGTGGTTCTAAAATGTCCGTTATGTATCGATCAGCTGTTAAACGACCTCCCTGAATTATAACCAATTCTGTACGGGCCTCCAAACTAATGCCACCCCACACCATAACAGATCCCCCACCATAGCTTACTGTTTCGACAATGTTGCATTGGGCATATCGCTCGCCAGGACGTCGGTATACTCTTCTACGGCGATCATCACTAAAACGGCAAAATCTACACTCATCGCTGAACAATACATTGCCCTATTCGCGGTCTCCCCAATTTTGATGTTCTTGTGCAAACTGACGACGCTGCCTTCGATGATCTGCAGTTAGAAGGGGACCAGTTGCGGCTCGATAGGGAGTAACTTCGACTTCTGCCAACCTTCTTCGCACTGTATCTCTACTAATACGGTAATTATACCTGCGGGAAAATTCTTGCTGCAGTGATGTGGTCGTAACAAACCGAGTTTGTATTGCCTGCAATCTCAAAAATCGGTCTTGATTATTTGTTGTCACCCTATGGCGACCTTGTCCAGGTCTTCTTTGATTGCTGTTGGTCTCCCGAAATCGTTCCAGTATCCTGGACACAGTAGATTGTGTCACTCCAAGACGAAGTGCCACTTGAACTTGGGACAAGCCTTCTTCTACAAGCGCTATGGCAACAGCACATTCCTCAGGCGAAAGATTCCTATTTTCACGGGCATTATGGGCCATTTTAACACTACAAACGTTGAACGTTGCCAATACAAGCGTAGAAGCAAATTGCAATTTTATGGAATTTTGTTTATTTACCATTTGTTCTGTATTGTAAACAAATACTGCTTTTTATCTACTCCATACTTCTACATTTTAAATATATCATAAAGACCTGATTAAGAACCATTGGCGTCGCTTTAAAAAATTTCATAAAGTCGATTTTTCGATTTTTAAAATTATGCGTTAATTTTGCGGCGCAGTGTATTTTGCATAAACATTTGGACATGAGAAAGCTATCCGCAAGATGGGTGCCGCTATTGCTCACGCTTGACCAAAAACGGAATCGTGTGAAGTGTTGCAAGGATGGTTTGCAGCTGTTCCAGAAGAATCCGGAGGACTTTAAGCGTCGTTTCGTCACTGTGGATGAAACATGAATACATTACTATACTCCTGAGACCAAACAACAATCTAAACAATGGGTTACCAAGGGGGAATCTGCACCAAAAAAGGCGAAGACCGTTCCTTCGGCCGAAAAGGTTATGGCCACTGTCTTTTGGGATTCGCAAGGGATAATCCTCATCGACTATCTGGAAAAGGGTAAAATTATTACAGGTGAATATTATTCATCGTTATTGGACCGTTTGAAAACCGAGCTGCAAGAAAAACGCCCGCGATTGGCCCACAAGAAAGTCCTTTTCCATCACGACAACGCACCAGCACACACCTCAGCAGTTGTAGTCGCAAAATTAATGGAAATAGGATTCCAATTCGTTTCACATCCCCCTATTCTCCAGACTTGGCTCCCTCGGACTACTATTTGTTCCCCAATTTGAAGAAATGGCTGGCGGGACAAAGATTTTATTCAAACGAGGAGGTGATTGCAGACACTAATGGATATTTTGCAGACTTGGACAAATCCTATTATTCGGAAGGGATCAACAAACTAGAACATCGTTGGACGAAGTGTATTAGCCTAAAAGGAGACTATGTCGAAAAATAAAAAAGGTTTACCCCAAATATATAAGTAGTTTTTATTTTTGCACGGACTTTTCAAACCAGCCTCGTACTCTACATGAGGAAGGGTATAGTGGCGTACATAAAAAGAACATGAACATCTGTAGACCGAAATAGATGTGGTCGGTCTAAAGCCACAACAGAACGTGAAGATCCGTTCATCACAGTGATGTCTAAACAGTTGCTTTAAATAAAATTTAATTGCAGCTGGTCTTAAACCAGTCCCGACTACCACTGTTAAGGGAAGATTGTTGTTTGCAGATCTAGGAAGACGTGTAGCTGCCAGGGCATCGAAACTAACAATCAGGCACAAACAAAACATATTGCATTAGGACAATAGAACAATGGAATAGAGTTCTTGATACAGATAAATCGAAGTTCTAAAGTCTTAGATCTAATAGAATGATATTTGTTTGACAGCTCAAGTAACGAAAGGGCTTTAGAAGTATACCTAATTATCAAGCACGAAGGTGACTACGTTATGCTTAGGGGGTATTTTAGTGGCAGTAAGCCAGGCAGTTTGGGAAAAATAGACAAAAAATCAAATAAGGAAGTATACTTGAAAATTGTGCAAAAGTACAGTCCCTGGCCAAATTATTAGACGCACTGCAAGATTTCATGTAAAATATTAATTACCGAGTGATATTGTACCGTTTTATTATTTTAAATTGATTTGTTTTTTATTTTTATATTATCCAATCAATTACCTATTTATTTGACATAAATAAAACAGCATTAATTTAGAAAAGCATAAGTTTATTAACTTTTAAAGAAAAGTTAAATTAATGTTAGTAAAAGTCAATATTTAGTTGAGCCACCTTTAGCCGCTATCAAAGCTATAATTCTGCGCGGCATGCTACCAATGCAAGATTGTACTGTCTCCTGCATTTGAGGATGATGATTCCACACATGAATAATCTTTTCTAGGAGCTGGGTTTTGTTGGTAATCACATCTTTAGCCACTTCTCTTCATATCAGGGCTTATTACCCGGCCAATCCAACAGAGGGATATTTTTTTCTGCCAAAAAAGCTTTAACAGACCGAGCAGTGTGGCAGGGAGCTCCATCTTGCATGAAAGTGAATGGTTCCCCATTTGGAAACCATTCTCTGAGCTGCGGAATCAACCGATTTTGTAATACTTCTTTGTACTGATCTTGCCTCATTATTCCTTTGACGACGTACAGACGTCCAGTGCCCTTGCCGCTGATGACTGACCAAATCATCACTTTGGTGGGATGTTTAACCGTCGGGACGACACAATCAGGATGAAACTTTTCTCCATGACGACGACGCACATACTGAGCTTTATTCTGCAAAATTTCGAATGTGCTTTCGTCACTGAAGCAGACCTGTCAAAAATAGGAAAAAAATATATAAACTTCCATGTTTATTTGCTTTATTTAACTGAAAATGATAAAATGTATCAATTATTGATTAAATTGCTGTATCTTACCGATCTCCAGAAGTCCACATCTTTGTCTTGCCATTGTTTGGCCCACTTCAGGCGCTTTGCTTTCATTGCAGCTGTTAACTTGGGCTTCCTGGCGGGGCGACAGGCCTTAAAATCTAATTCTTTCAATTTTCTTCGAACAGTGCGCTCAGAAGCATTTACGCTAGCATCCTGGAGTTGTGATTTTATTACCTTTGTGGTAGCAAATCTGTTTTCTACACAAATTTTCTTCAAACATCTCTCTGACCGTGGAGTGAAAATTGGTTTTCTACCGCATCTTTTCTTTCTTTTCGGGCTTAATTCCTTCCCTGACTCAATTTTCTTTTTTATGCGTCGTACACTAGCTTCAGAAACCTCCAATCTTCGTGATATTTCTCGGTTTATAAATGTTTTTCGCAATCACAAGGGCCTTCACTTCAGCTTTTTTTTACGTGGTGAAAGATCGCCTTTTCTACCCATAATGAAAATAGTCCAATTACTTTTTTAAAACACTGCATACAAAATAAACTAATAACTGAGTAGTATAAAACTGTTAAACAAACAATCACAGTCCATAAAGCCACAGAAACACGTCCATACCTGACTCGATTCCGGTTTGTACTTGTTTACGTTCATGTATCACTTTGTCAACACAGTGTTGCCATATGTTAAAAATAAATACAAATATGTAGTCTACAACAATTCTTTTAAATAAAAATCAATAATATTGTAGTTTAAATATACCATTATTGCATAAAAACTCTTAAGAAATATAAAATTACTAAAAAAAATACAGTGTGTCTAATAATTTGGCCAGGGACTGTATGTCATATAGACTAACTATTATCGGTGGCAATTTTGTATTTTAACAAGATCACGACCTTAAATAGATTTCAAAATTGCGTTAAGGTATCTTAAAGGAAAAAAGAGAAAATAATGAATGACCATTTCAATCTTCTTATCTCTTTTCCATTGACTTAGTATTAGATGAGTTAGATCGGAGGGTTAAAAATCGTTATCAGTCAAGCTATGCGCAGCTTTGGGAATACTTATAGAGGCCGTGTGCGAGTGGTGATATAGTGGAGTTGGTGAAATTTTGACAAACTGCCTTAGTGACTGACCAAAAGTCATATTTAACTCGTGTGTCATAGTATCTCGAAGGTCCTCCAAATCTTCATAGCGTTGACCTTTATATATTACATATTTAACATTACAAGATCGCGTTGAAATCTCCGGTTAGACAGGGTGTTCAAGTGTAATATAGATGTCAGTTTTGATTAACTAAAAGAATCATTGTTAAAGAATTTAAAATTAATATGACGTAGAAATTTACTCTGAACAAGCTACAAGCTCCTAGCATCACAAGCAAAAGGTGGGTTCCACTCACACGAACAATATTCCAAGATAGGCTTAACTAACAAGCAGTACAGCATTTTTATAGAGGTAATGGATGAAAATTCTGATGAGCAACGCCTGATGAACCCAAGCATTCTCAGAGACCTAGACGTTACCTCGGTTATATGAGGAATAAAACTAAGTGTCGAATCAAACTCAACCCCCAGATCCCTAACGCTGACCACGGACTCGAGGGAGGTCCCATTTATGCTGTAATCAAAAAACAGTGGATTGCGCGATCTCGAGAAAGACATAGAGAAGCATTTAGAAGTATTTGAAACCATACCGTTTAACTGACACCAGACACTAAGTCTATCCAAATCACCCTGCAATCCCACTCAATCCTCAATCGATCCAACCGCCGTATACAACTTCAAATTATCAGCAAAGAGCAAGAACCTGGAAGACCGAAAGCAGTCGGCCACATCATTCAAGAACAGGTTATATTTATGAGCCTTAAGGCACTCCCCAGTAATGTTGATATACTTAAAATTATTAGCTCGAACCACTTGAACTTTGCCACACTAATAACTCCTAATCCAGTCCAACAGTGAACCCGATATGCCACGGTTATTGAGCTTCTTAAAAGAATAACATCATGGTTGGCCTTAAAGAAATCGGTATAGATGGAATATACCTCAGATCCACTCTCCAAGGCCCTCGACAGGTAGTCCGTATAGCAAATCAAGTTCAATTCAGCAGATTTGCCTCTCTGAAAACCAAACTGTTTACCTGTTATAGATGGTCCCAACTTAGATGCCAATACTTTAGTTACTAGGTTTTCAAATAATTTAGGAACAGTACTCAAAATACTTATTGGCCTATAGTTTGCGATATCAGCCCTGTCCCCTGACTTGAATACAGGGGTGACAAAACTGGTCTTCCAATACAAGATCGCAGTATCGAGTAGCAGCAGCAAGAACACTTGAAAATGCTAAGTGAGATTTTGGTGAAACGTCGTGCAAATTCATATATATATATATATATATATATATATATATATATATATATATATATATATATATATATATATATATATATATATATATATATATATATATATATATATATATATATATATATATATATATATATATATATACAGTAATACCCCGCTTAGCGCGACCCCGTTACGCGCGGTTTCACTATAACGCGAATTTCAAATACCCCGCTTAGCGCGACCCCGTTACGCGCGGTTTCACTATAACGCGAATTTCAAATTTCGCGCTCATGTAGTCATTAACTTCTCTATGGTCGCGGGGGGATCCCCGCTTTCTCTGAATATTCTCTTTGAAGAATTGGGAATTCCCTGTCCTTCGACTTTGTTCTATGGGGATTTCCTCGTTCGTTTCGTGTGTTCATTTGTTCCGTAATGTTAGTTCGGTCGGCTGGCAGTTTTGTTTTAATATTTATTGGAGATACATACATACATAATTTAACCCTACGTTAAAAATGCCGCCTGTAAAGAAAAAAGAGCGTAAAAGCGTCACTTTGGAATTGAAGATGAAAGTGTTAAGAAGAATGGAAAATGGAGGCAAAGCAACAATTGTTGGGAGAGATTTTGGACTCTCAGAATCGACTGTGAGAACGATTTATAAAAATCGGGAAAAAATTAAAATCTCCAGCGAAGGTTCAACACCTATAAGTGCAACAAAACTTTCTCGTTCGAGATCATCTATCTTAGAAAGAATGGAGAAATTACTGTCAGTCTGGATCGAAGATTTGAATAAGAAGAACACACCACTAAGTCAAGATCTCATATGCACAAAAGCAAAATCTTTGTATGAGATGCTGAAAACAAAAGAAGGAGAAGGGAGTGCCACTCCGACTTTTGCTGCCAGCAGAGGCTGGTTCCATCGGTTCAAGCAGCGTTCTAATCTTCACAATATCCACATAACAGGCGAGGCGGCCAGCGCGGACATTCAAGCTGCAGCTGAGTTTCCAGACAAGTTTCAAGACTTCGTTAGACGAGAGAAAATTCCTGCTTGTCTCATCTTCAATGTTGATGAGACCGCACTTTACTGGAAAAAAATGCCATCTCGAACATTCATTTCTAAGGAAGAACGTCAAGCCAGTGGTTTCAAAGCTGCGAAAGATCGACTAACACTTCTGCTGGGTGGTAATGCCACTGGTGATTTCAAACTGAAACCTTTACTAGTGTACCATTCAGAAACACCCCGTGCAATGCGAGGCACAGACAAGACAAGTCTACTAGTTGTGTGGCGATCAAACAGAAAGGCGTGGGTTACACGGGAAATTTTTCAAGAATGGTATTCTAATAGTTTTTGCCCATCAGTCAAATCATACTGTGACAGAAATGGGCTTGAACCTAAAGTTATATTACTCTTAGACAATGCCCCAGGACATCCAACCTCACTTGATACGCCCAGAGACTTAAAAGTGTACGTAAAGTTCCTTCCACCAAACACTACGTCAATATTACAACCTATGGACCAGGGAGCAATAGCAAACTTCAAAGCTTATTACCATCGCCGCACTTTTAGCCAACTAATTCATGAAACTGACGGGGAAGGAAGACAGTCTATGCGAGAGTGGTGGAAGTCATACAACATTATGAAGTCTATTCACAACATAGAAGAGGCTTGGAAGGAAGTTAAAATGAGTTGTATGAATGGGGTGTGGCGTAATCTTTGGCCAGATGTAGTGGAAGCACCTAGAAGAATTGTCCAGATGCAGAGACAAGTGCTTGAAGACATTGCTGCAATGATTGAGGGGTCTGAACTTGAAGATGTCACGGTAGAAGATCTCGTAGAACTTGTAGCAACGCACGACGATCCTATTAGCAATGAAGATCTGATCGAGTTACAGAATAATCCTATCTACGATGAGGAAGAACAAGTAGAAGAGAAAGTTTTATCTTCAGGGGAAATACAAAATGCACTTTCAAAAATTTATTCAGGTTTGGACATATTGCAGAGTATAGACAATAATGATGACCGTGTCTTGACCGTGTGTCAAACAATTAAAAACAGTGTTGGGTGTTATGAACGTATTTTACAAGAACGTAAACAAAACGTTACCCAAAAGACAATAGATGTATTTTTCCGTAAAAAATAAGAGTATGTATTGCATAAAGTGTTCTTAGAATTAAAGTGATTGATTAAAATGATTTGTATTTTTTTGTATTAAATTTTGACTATGTTTAATCATAAACCTCGATATACGCGAATTTCAGTTAACGCGATTTTTTTCGGAACGTATCCCTCGCGTAAAGCGGGGTATTACTGTATATATATATATATATATATATATATATATATATATATATATATATATATATATATATATATATATGCCCGCAGTTCCCCTCGCGTGGACTACATAATTATTGTTTAGGTTTTTTTACAAGAGAGTGCGCTGGCGGCAAACGTTCTTCCGACTTAATTCACCTAAAGTAACAAAATATATACTAAAATCTGAACAAAGAACATATGTATGAATTAAAGAAAAAAACAGGTAAATCAAATAAGTGGTTCTCGAGTGATAAGTGCATTAACAGACAGACAGACAGAGAGACCTTGCTTTTATATATATTATAGACTAGCTGTGTCTACCTGCATGCCCGTCACCAATACCCGAGACCCGCTCTTTGATGAACACTATGACCTACCCCACCCACCATGACAGAAGATTGTAAAGCTAGGTTAAGTTAGCATATTTCCTAGGTTAAGTTAGTATAGGATCACTACTGTAAATGCTTAAGTTAAGTTAGAATAAGTAATCTCTCGTACCATGTAGTAACAATGATCATTAATATAAGCAAGAAGCTATGCCTTGCTTGTAAGCCTATATATATATATATATATATATATATATATATATATATATATATATATATATATATAACATATATATATATATATATATATATATATATATATATGTTATATATATATATATATATATATATATATATATATATATATATATAACATATATATATATATATATATATATATATATATATATATATATATATATATATATATATATATATAACATATATATATATATATATATATATATATATATATATATATATATATATATATATATATATATCTATATATATATAAAGAGAGAAAGCAAAAGATTGCCGTATCTACCAAAATTCTTAAAAATAAAATCTTAGTTGGAGAACTCGGCAATAAGGGCGTGATAAGAGATCACGCAGTTTTCATTAAGCCAATATTTCAATTGGGACCTTCTTCAGGGCAAGAACTGAAAAGGAGAACAAAACATATACACTGATAGAGCTTGGGACAATTTTAATTTGATGATGTTGTATTAAAGTTGCTATTATTATCAAAAACAGTGTAAAATAAGAATAAGATATTAATCATAATAAGGTCAAAACCTCACATGAGTAGTGTGAAGTTGAGTTAGCCTGAATGGCTGTAGATATCATATACATAAAAACGTTGGTTAATCCATAAAAATACACACTATAACACAGTAGATAAAATTACAAAAAACAGATTTAAAACAGGGATGTGATTGAGAACCGTGGATGTTAAAAACATTATTAATTAATTACTTCATCTGAGACAACCACCCGTGGCCACCGCCATAGAGGAAGTAAATGACAAAAACGACAGGAGACAGCTGACCGAACAGAGATAAGGGGCTCGTTTAGAAAACTCAAACAACCAGAAAAGGACGTTTAAAACAAGAAAGAGATAGCCAATTAAGCGACCTAAAACCGGTATGGAACCAAGAATAGGAAAAACACAACCTAATTTTGGTTGAAGAGTGAACGAGAGAGAGAATAATGGGAGCAACAAAGAGGATAATCGTCTATTATATTGATTATTAAATTGTTAATTTCATTATTGATATATATGACTGGAGGGAGAGATTGTTAACAGAAATATATGAAGCTGAAAATTTCAGGAGGTAGTGAAGGGGAATCATTAGTCACTGCCAGTGGAAGGAGGACAGTAATTGTTAAGTGCAGAAATGGTCCAGACCAAATGGAAAGCAACTCTGGAACCCAGGAACAAAGAAACCCGTAAACAGAGAGGAAAGAAGACACTGGGAGTTAACCAGCTAAGAGAGAGATGAC
>CM032446.1:26239006-26399482 GCA_019049505.1 Pachyrhynchus sulphureomaculatus
AATGCGACTGGAAACACCCCGAATGTTTTCGGAAAGCGGGTGTGAAATCTCCTTGTCTATAAATGATGACAAAAATGACAAAAAGTGGGCATTGAAGTGTTTTTGAAGAGGATGCTGCAGGTCAAAAATTTAATAACATGTGTTTTACATTATGGGAAAAATGTATTGGGTGAAAAAGTTCGTGTCGGATTTTCAACATGCACTTTTGGTCGTGCTGATGTTTCTTTTATAATCATATTGTCTGTTATCTAAATACATCGAGAGTTAACATAACCTTAAAAAAAGTTTATTTAAATTAATTTGTGTGCAAGGTTAATATTCAAAATGGAAAATGAAAAGTTACATTTTCGTCATGTTATGTTATATGAATTTAAAAAGAGAGCGAGTGTGGGAAATGCAACAAAAAAAATATTCAAGACGTTTATTTGGCTCGTGCTCCTGCTTTTAGGACAGTTAAAAAGTGGTTTGGTCAACTTCGAAATGATAACCTCAATCTAAACGATAAACTTCGATCTCACGGCATTGGCTTTATCCGTGACTTAGTGAATAATAATCCACAGATTAACACTGAAGAGATTGCTGCGAGACTAAATGTTGACAACTCGACTTCATTTCGTCATTTAAAGTAACTTGGATACACTTCGAACCTCGATATATGGGTTTCCGCACGTTTGACAGAGGAGAACAAATTAAACCGTGTTTCCACACCCATTTCTCTCCTTGCTCGTCAACAAAACGAACCTTTCTTGGATCAAATCATAACTGGAGATGAAAAATGGGTTGGGAATAACAACATAGTGAGAAAAAGAAGCTGAAAGCAGGGAGGTGAAAAAGCAGAATCTATGACAAAGGCTGAATTACATCCAATGAAAGTGTTTTTATGTGTCTGGCGGGATTGCAGAGGAATAATTTTTTACCAGCTTCCTCCACGTGTATCAACAATAATTGCGAAGAAGTACTGTAAGCAACTCACCCAACTCATTATTGAAATCCAAGTAAAATGTCAAAATTTGGTCAATCGAAAAGGCATCTTTCACCATGACATCGCTAGACCACATGCCGCTCAACAGACACTGCAAAAACTTAGGGAGTTAAAATGGGAAGTCCTCCTGCACCGCAGTATTCTCCTGACTTTGCCCCCCCCCAGAGTTTCATCTGTTTCGTTCTCTACAAAATAATTTGAATGGCAAAAAATTTGATTCTATGGAGGAAGACTTTGAAGAGAAACCACTCAGTTTCTACAAAGAAGGAATTCGAAAACGTATAAGACGATGGGGGAGACAGTTATAGAAAATGATGGAGAGTATATTATTGATTAATAAAGACTTTTTCAAGAAAATGTGTTATATTGAATTTGGTTTCTAATCGGACGCAAAACGTTTGCAATCATCCAATATTTAAGAGTAATTACCATGCATTTGTTGTCTAACGTGACGTAACAATATTTGCTTGATCTTTGTAAATCTGGAATAAGTTCATACACACATTGCTTTATTATGCGATTTAAATAGCTACTACAATGTTAATTAATTGTTAATAATTAAGAGAAATACCATTGTACAAGATTTAAACCAAAAAATGCAGGGAAGACGTTTATAGCAACCAGAATTTGGCGGGATTCACAATATCTAGCTAGGTCAAATATATTATTCTACAGCCCTATTTATATAATGTGCAAGAACGGCAATGTCATTGGAAACTCCGGTGATTTCCAATGCAGTAGGCTGTCGGTGCTTATTGGTTCTCTGCTCAATGTTTAGAGGTTGCTCAAATATGTAGTTTTTTATTATTACTATTGTTAACTAAGTTGGGGATGTGGAATCTTTGGCACAATGATACTACTCAGTATATATCACCACTACACCAAACACTTTATTTTTGCACTCGACGCGCGTTTCGCTAACCATGTTAGCTTCATCAGGAGCGATGATTGACTAAAGCTAGACTACAAATCTACCCTATTTATACTTAGCCTAACCCTTGAATCACTCAAGCGGAACTAATGACATAGGCAAGGCCATCAATTCCGGTCAAGTAACCAGTAGAGGGGACTATAAGGAATAGGCCCTCTGTCTTTATTTAAACTACTTTTACATTTTATGATTTCCATACTTTCGTATGCGTTTAACAATCTCCTATCAGATACATTTTTTATCGATCTTAGATTATCTAATGTTACAGTATGATCAGCTTCAAGGGCATGTTTGGCAATGCTAGACTTTTCTGTTCTATTGTATTTTAAGTGTGCTAAATGTTCTTTAAATCGTGTTTTAATTGACCTTTTTTTAGTTTGCCCAACATACTTTTTGTCACAATCATTACAACTAATTTCATAAATTCCACTTTTCTCACAATTAGGAATCTTATCTTTGGGATTTCCTAAGATATTCCTCAGATTGTCTGATGACTTATAGACACTTTCCCTCTGAATAGAGTAAACTTTAATAAAGAAAGGAATCGTATTAGAAATATAACTAGAGTTAATGGTTATGACGACGACTTAGTAAATAAGCTAATAAATAGACTTAAGTTTAGGTTTAATATTCAGAATTCCACCTTTTTCACACGCGAAGAAAATAACACCAAGTATGTCTCCATACCATATAATCCGAAAATATAGCAAGGGACTCAATAAGGTATTTAATAAGGTAGGCCTCACCTTAGTCTATAAGTCATCAGACAATCTGAGGATTATCTTAGGAAATCCCAAAGATAAGATTCCTAATTGTGAGAAAGTGGAATTTATGAAATTAGTTGTAATGATTGTGACAAAAGTATGTTGGGAAAACTAAAAGGTCAATTAAAACACGATTTTAAAGAACATTTAGCACACTTAAAATACAATAGAACAGAAAAGCCTAGCATTGCCGAACATGCCCTTGAAGCTGATCATACTGTAACATTAGATAATCTAAGATTGATAAAAAATGTATCTGATAGGAGATTGTTAAACGCATACGAAAGTATGGAAATCATAAAATGTAAAAGTAGTTTAAATAAAGACAGAGGGCCTATTCCTTATAGTCCCCTCTACTGGTTACTTGACCGGAAATGATGGCCTTGCCTATGTCATTAGTTCCGCTTGAGTAATTCAAGGGTTAGGCTAAGTATAAATAGGGTAGATTTGTAGTCTAGCTTTAGTCAATCATCGCTCCTGATGAAGCTAACATGGTTAGCGAAACGCGCGTCGAGTGCAAAAATAAAGTGTTTCGTGTAGTGGTGATATATACTGAGTAGTATTATTATTGTTATTTGTTTTTTAATTTAGAGATTGTTCAAACATTTTAATTTTATGTTAATTGTATCATGTTCTTTTTTATATGTAGCTCATTAGTATAAACGTTATTCCTGTAATTGGGCCCTGGCCTGTTGGAATTGAATGTATAAATAAATAAATATCATTCAAATTGGAGAATAAACCCGTGAAGTTCTGGTTGCTCTTTGCTGCAAGGAAATCCTTGAAACGCTACAGGACCAACATGTGTGTGGAAAAAGCGATTCACGTTGGTCTTGAATCGCTGTAAATTGTACTCGGTGGGACAAACAGCCCGGGGAAAATCATTCCAAAGAGATGAGGTTTTCCATATAAAAGACTACTTGAAAAAGGTTCTACAAGGAGTAACAAGCCGAATTTCATATAAATGTGTGACGTATTAGCGCGACGTGTATTTCTAGCTTGTACCGCCTTGGGAGAAATTACCAATTACGTCCCTCGCATGTCTTTGGCCAAATGTTGCTAGCCCGCACCGGCTACTGTAGATGTACTGAAAATTATAATCGATAAGTGTGCTGGGAAGCTGCTTCCAAAATTACCCAATAAGATCATCAATCGCAAAATATAGTACATGGCGGAGGACCTCACTAATCAATTTAGTGAAAGAATAAGAGGGAAGGAAACTGGATTGCTGCTGGATGAGGCCACACATAATAAAATTATAGGTACCTTTTAGACAATATTTTCAACTTTCTTTTCATAGAGATTTGCACAATGGGCTGAACCTTCTTATCAGAACTAAGTATAACATTGACATATGCAGCTGTTGGCGCATAGGCGAACTCATCATCATCATTAGCTTATTTTATCCACAGTCGGATGTAAGCCTCCCCAAGTTGTCTCCACTGAGCTGTGTTGTTTGCTTTTTGCATTCAATCGTGTCCCGCTAATCTTTTTATGTTGTACGTCCATCTTGTCTGTGGTCTACCTCTGCATATTTTATGTTCTCTAGGCCCCTATTCAACTATACGGTGGGTTCATCTGTTATCATTCATCATCCTTGCGATAAGACCCGCTCAATTTGACCTCAATATACATATTCGTTGAAGTACATCTGTCACTTTTGCTCTTCTTCGTATCTCAATGTTAAAAATTCGATCTTAAGGTCTAATATTTAGCATTCTCTTCTCCTAAGTTGGGAATGTGGGATCTTTGGCACAATGATACTACTCAGTATATATCACCACTACACCAAACACTGTATTTTTGCACTCGACGCGTGTTTCGCTAACCATGTTAGCTTCATCAGGAGCGATGATTGACTAAAGCTAAACTACAAATCTACCCTCTTTATACTTAGCCTAACCCTTAAATTAGTCAGGCGGAACTAATGGCATAGGCAAGGCCATCAGTTCGGTCAAGTAACCAGTAGAGGGGACTATAAGGAATAGGCCCTCTGTCTTTATTTAAACTACTTTTACATTTTATAATTTCCATACTTTCGTATGCGTTCAACAATCTCCTATCAGATACATTTTTTATTAATCTTAGATTATCTAATGTTACTGTATGAACAGCTTCAAGGGCATGTTCGGCAATGCTAGACTTTTATGTTCTACTGTATTTTAAGTATGCTAAATGTTCTTTAAATCGTGTTTTAATTGACCTTTTAGTTTGCCCAACATACTTTTTGTCACAATCATTACAACACAAATTCTAATTCACGAAAAAACATAAAAGTAGTTAAAGGATTGAAGAAGAAAGATGTCTTCTACTTAAAAGCGGATAAAGAAAATAAAGTTGTTATATTGGATAAGAAAGATTACTTTGAACACGTAGATAATCTTATCGAATCTGGCCCTTATGAAAAGGTAATAAGAAATCCATTACCGAGAATGATATCAGAGGTTAAAAATTCTTATAAAAAAAATGTAAGAACCGTGTCTCCGATTCGCTAAAATTTAAATTAAATGTGAGTAATCCGACCATACCAAAATTGTATTGCTTACCCAAAATTCACAAACTTGGAAAAGCAATGCGAGCCATTGTTTCATCGGTCGGATCACCCACATATTTAATATCCAAATGGTTATCAAAAGAATTTGAGAATTTACCATTAAATACTTTCGCAGTGAAGAATTCGTTAGAATTCATTAATAAAACAAAAAATCTAGTTCTTAATGAAGGCGAAGTCTTAATTTCTTTTGATGTTTGCTCTTTGTTCCAAAGTGTGCCAATTATACAAACTTTACAATATCTCAAAGAATTACTTAGAATGAATGACTTTGAAGACGAAATTATTCGTGAATACTTAAACATTACCTAAACTTTGTATGGAACAAAAATATTTCCAATGTAACAATCAATTTTATGTTCAGATAGAGGGGGTAATTGCTTATCACTTTTCATAGCCAATTTATTCATGAGTAAGTTTGAAATCGAAGCCAGTCAAGAATTCAAATATTTCCCAAGGGTATGGTATAGGTATGTGGATGATATTCTCGCGATTTTTGATACAAAGAAAGCAAATATTGATGATTTTGTTTCTAAATTAAATAGCCGCTATGATTCCATTAAATTCACTTACGAAGTTGAGAACAAAGGACAATTGCTTTTTCTAGATATTTTAATTATTAAAAATAATAATAGATTAGAATTTGATATCTATAGGAAGGATACAGTAACAGATAGATATATTCCTAATGATTCATTTCGTTGCAAACAACATAAATTAGCCTCATTACATTTTTTAGTTCATCGTTTGGTCACTTTCCCTCTGAATAGAGTAAACTTTAATAAAGAAAGGAATCGTATTAGAAATATAACTAGAGTTAATGGTTATGACGATGACTTAGTAAATAAGCTAATAAATAGACATTAGTTTAGGTTTAATATTCAGAATTCCACCTTTTTTACACGCGCAGGAAATAACACCAAGTATGTCTCCATACCATATACGAGTAATCCGAAATATAGCAAGGGACTCAATAAGGTATTTAATAAGGTAGGCCTCACCTTAGTCTATAAGTCATCAGACAATCTGATGAATATCTTAGGAAATCCCAAAGATAATATTCCTAATTGTGAGAAAAGTGGAATTTATGAAATTAGTTGTAATGATTGTGACAAAAAAGTATGTTGGGCAAACTAAAAGGTCAATTAAAACACGATTTAAAGAACATTTAGCATACTTAAAATACAGTAGAACAGAAAAGTCTAGCATTGCCGAACATGCCCTTGAAACTGACCTGTAACATTAGATAATCTAAGATTAATAAAAAATGTATCTGATAGGAGATTGTTGAACGCATACGAAAGTATGGAAATCTTGCCTATGTCATTAGTTCCGCTTGAGTAATTCAAGGGTTAGGTTAAGTATAAATAGTGTAGATTTGTAGTTTAGCTTTGGTCAATCATCGCTCCTGCTGAAGGTAACATGGTTAGCGAAACGCGCGTCGAGTGCAAAAATAAAGTGTTTGGTGTAGTGGTGATATATACTGAGTAGTATTCTCTTCTCCATTGCTTTTTGGGTTACCTAGAGGTTATATATTACATTTTTATTTAAAGCTCTGTTTCAGTGCCATATGTTAATACCGGCAGTACATATTGATCGAACGGCTTTTATTGTATTTGGATGTCCAATTTAAATGTGGATTGTAACCTTCCGAACGGAGACCAAGCTAACTATCTATCTATCCAAGTCAGCCTGCAAATTATTTTTTGATATTTCGATTTTTTGTCCTAAATATATTAATGTTTGTATCTTTCCTATTCTTTCACCTTCTGTTAATAGTTTCTGGCCATTATCCTCAGACTCGTTGTTCAAATATTTGGTTTTGGTGAAATTTTTTTTTAGACCGATTCTCGAGACTTGTTATTTAATTCCATGAGCATTTCTTATAATTCTTCTTTTGTGTTAGCAATCAGAGTGACATCATCTGCGAACCCGTCTATTAGTATTCCTTTATTTTCTCACTTTAGCGACTTAGACATGTCTTCTAGAGTCTAACTAATTCGTTAATCTATATGTTATGATTCTAGTGATTTCGTATAGTACCCATAATAGGCTCATGGGTCTGTAATTCTCGAATGTAAATTTGTTCTCCTTTTTAAAAATAAGCACAATTAACACGTTTACCTAAGGTGTTAGTATTTTACCTTCTATAAGGCACCAGTTAAATAGAAGTGGAAGAGATTGTATGATCGATACCCCTCCATACCTTATCATTTCTATAGTTATTTTGTCGTCCCCTGGTTCTCTTGCATATGTTGTATAGCGTTCATTATTTCATCCGTTGTTATAACGGATGTAAGAGTCCAAAGAGGGGCTTCATGTGGCAGCGACCACTACCTCGTGAAAGGAAAGATAACCTCACGAACAACACGGGAAAGCAAACTGGAAGATACAAGTACACAGCACACAACAAGTGAAACAACAATAAGATATAATACAGACAGCTTACAAAATGAAAGTATCAGAAATCTATACAAGAGTAGACTGGACCAAAAGATACAACGGACGGGATTTGTTAATATAGAAGAAGAATATAAGTATATAAAGGAATGCCTACACGCAGCCGCACTGAAAGCATTAGGGTACCAAGAGAAAAGGGAAAAAAACAGCAAAAACCATGTTGGTGGGATGAAGAAATTAAATACGAAATTGAAGAAAAACGGAAAAGCTATCACAAATACTTAAGTTCAAAGAGCACAAACGACAAAGTAAAATACAATGAATCCCAAGCTAGAGTACGCAAAATGATTAGTGACAAAAAGAACAACCAATGGGAAAAGACATGCTCAAGACTCAACACTTACATAGGAGGAAGAAAAAGCACAGAAAGCTGGAGACTTCTTAAAAATATGAGAACAGAACGGAAAAGAGAAATCTTCTCACCAATAACACCAGTAAAGTGAAACCAATATTTTACAAATATGCTAACAGGAGATAGACCAGAGTTCAAAAGTACCCAACATGGAAACCCAAATATAGTTATACGAGGATCTCCAATAAGGATAACAACATCAGAAGTTAAAGAAGTATGTAAATCGCTAAAAAAATGGTAGAGCTCCAGGACCAGGAAACATCCCAGGAGAGATAGTAAAATACGGAACTGAAAAGCTATTTAGCGCTTTGAGGAACTTATTCCAAAGATGCATTAACACATCAGAAGTACCTGAGGAATGGAAAAATATCATACATATCAACAATTCATAAGAAAGGAGACAAAAATAGTTGCGATAACTATAGGGGAATAACGGTTACAGGATCTATTAGCAGAATATACGGAAAAATACTTAAAAATATAATAGAAACGGAATACGCGGACGTAGAAGCTGAAGAACAGGCAGGCTTTAGAGCAGGAAGATCCACAATAGACCATCTCTTCTCACTGACACAAATCCTAGAAAAGAAAACCGCATTTGATCAGGAAGTCCATGTCTTGTTTGTTGATTTAAAAAAGGCCTACGACAGCGTGCCCCTAATGAGATTGTGGGAAAACACTACAACAAAGTAATGTAAGCACCGAAATAATTAAAGCCGTAAAATCCTTATACCAAGACGCAAGAAGTAGTGTGAAAACCAAATATGGTATAACAACAGGGTTCCCGGTCACAAAGGGTCTCAAACAGGGCTGCTATATATCCCCAACGCTATTTAAAATCTATTTGGAGAGTGCATTGAAGAACTGGAAAAGGAAATGCAGCAGTATGGGATTACCACTGGATGACGATACTACATTGTACACGCTATCATTCGCAGATGACCAGGTAGTAGTCGCTCAGGATATCGATGATATGGAATACATGACACGAAAACTTATGGAGGAATATGAAAAATGGGGCCTAGAAGTCAATATTAAAAAGACCGAGTACATGTGCGTCGGAGGACAACAGCAGGACTTGAAACTGGCCACAGGACACACCATCAAACACTGTGCCAGTTATAAGTATTTGGGAACGAGAATATCTAGGGACGGAACACTGGAAGAAGCAATATTCGAGAGGAATATCCAAGGAAGAAAAGTGATTGCAATGCTTAATAGTATACTATGGGACAAAAACATAACCATTGAAAATAAGAAGAGAATTTACAACTCAATAGTGAAAAGTATAAATAACTTACAGCTCCCAGGTGTGGCCATTAAAGGAAAGAACAGAAAAAATACTTAAAGCTACAGAAATGGATTTATGGAGACGAGCAGCCAGAAAATCCAGAAAAGACCGCATACCAATTGACACGATAAGGCGAGCTTTAGAAATAAAGCACGATATAGTGGACGAAATCAGAACCCAACAGTTGGTATGGTACGGACATGTACAGAGAATGTCACAAGACCGACTACCTAAAAAGATTTTAAATTGGAACCCTCATGAAAAAAAGAAAGCGAGGAAGACCACGCCAAAGCTGGAGAGCAGGAATCAACAAGGAAGTACTAGAGAGAGATCTGGAAGAGGAGGGATGGAGAAACCGGGAGGAGTGGAAATTAGGCATCGGAAGACGGAAGACGTTATAAAACCGATTGATATATATATATATATATATATATATATATATATATATATATATATATATATATATATATATATATATATATATATATTTATATATATATTTATATATATATATATATATATATATATATATATATATATATATATATATATATATATATATATATATATGTTATAACGGGGATTTCTTCAGATCCCACATTTCTTACTAGCACTCTATTTCCTTCTTCTTTCCCGGGTGGAGGCGATTTTTTCGTGTTATATAGTGTTTAATAATATTTTTCTATAGCTTCCTTTATCTTTTGGAGTTGTGCGATCTCTTAGTTATTGTTATTATAAGTTTTATTATTTGACGTATTCTTTTATTCATTGGTTTGTTTAGGTGTTCAAAATTTTGTGCCCCTTTCAAAGTTTCTTCTATTTTCGAGTTTCCGTACTGTCTGATGTCTTCTCTGATCTTTTTCTTTATTATTTTGTCTATTTCTGCCAACTCTAATCCGTAATTTGTAGGATCATTTCTTAATATGTTTCATTAGATTTTGTCTCATTACTTAATTTTTATTTTTTTTCTTTTTTCGATGTTGCTATTTGTTTTGTAGTCATAAGTAGGCTATTGGTTATTTGCGTGTTTAGTTAATCAAATTCTGTTTGGTAGTTTAGGTGTTCTATATGATTTTCCAGTACTTGTCGATATTCGTCTGTTCCGTCCGTCCGTCCTATTGGTATCATTATCATTGTATGCGTGATTAATCTCTTCCTCCTTCAGATTTATTATTTTTTTTCCTCTGAGCATCCGATGGTCACTGCCAATGCTTTTCGAATTCAGAACTGTCGTGTCGATTACAATATTCTTATCATTTGATAAAACATAATCAATTATGTTTCTGTTATACCATAGGCGAACTATTATATTTTAAATCAAAGCGAAAAAAATATATTTTAAACCGAACGTTTCTTATTTTAATGGCAACCACACAGACACATACATGCAAGAAAATTACTACAATTTTTGTCACCATTTCAAATTACAGATGTCCAACAACTTAATCGTCTATTAAACCGAAAAGAACGCACAACTACACTAAAAGAATTTCGATTCCACGATCGGTATCAAATTTCCGAGTATAAAAGGATTATACCACCCAAAACTATGGCACCCATAACAACCATTTTAATAATTAATTAAATAGACACTATAATAAAAGATTAGACTAGACAGTGGCGTCGAAAAATTGAGCATATCGGCTTTTGAAGGATTTACATTTATTTTTGAAAACTTGGAAGAGCTTTAAAACTGTTTGGAAGTAGTAAAAATACAACTTAAATTTTGTCGTAAAGGCCAGATGAAATAATAAGATGCAACTATGAGTCTTCAGGTAGAAATGACACTGTTATTTGTTCTACTTCTCTTATTACTGTATTCGAAAAAGAAACAACTTCTGAGACTTTTTAATTCTCTATGATCCCTAGATCGCGAGAAACATGATTTTTTATTTACATCTGTCTGTCGATCTGTGGGCACAATAACTTTCTAACGAAGTGATATATCGATTTCAGATTTGGTACTCATACATCGTCTGTCCAAAAAGGTCCAGGACTGATTTTTTCTCTGGTCTTTAAGCAGCGCCAGCTCGTAGCAACAGTAAAAGCTTGAAGTCACATCCGTAGTGTGGTTTAAACGCTTTAAGGAAGGACGGGAGTCGCTCGGGGATGATGCAAGGTCAGGGCATCCCAGTACAAGTTGGGCTGACGGAAACGTGAAAATTCGTCATCTTCTGCAAACCGACCGTCATCTTTCAAGCAGATTGATAACAGTGTGTACCAAGTTAGTTCCCCACAGCCTAGCACCCGAGCAAAAACAGCAACGGTACTCGAGTGTTATTTATTTTAATGGGTATGTTTATCTTGTTGTTGGTGAATTTTTGGTTAAAATTATTATTTCACATTTAGATTCGTTTAGCTTGATTTTCCAAAATTTTAGCCATAGAAGTAATTTAGTTAAATGGTTGCAGATGTGTGCTCTAGCACTATGCGAACGTTGCTAGAGCGCACATTGATTATCTACAAACAAATAATAGGACCAGTACTAATGTGTGCGGCACCAATATGGTGCGGCATATCCGTCACACAAACGAAACGATTACGACACACACAAAACCGCATACTAAGATGCGTTACATCCACTGGGCGATACATAAGAATCAACGAACTATACCAAATGACTAATATACAAACTATAAGACGATATATAGAAGGTAGCTAATAAATTCTACAAATATAAACCACAAATATCTAACAAGTAACATCACACAAATTAGACAACTACAACCATTATATACAAGATTACCAATTTATTTCGAGGATCCAAATATGATTTGACGAATTTACTTAAAATCATAAAAAAAATACAGTAAAGTAAACAAAAACATAAACAGTCAAAGAAAAGCATTAGCGGGTAAGCAGGTAACACTAGATTAAACAGGTTATTAAGATATAACTAGACTTAAATATGATATAATAAAATTTAAACTAATTGTTAGGTGTTTAAAGTAAAATAGTAGTGAAGTGTATAGTGTACAGTGAATTTAATGTAAATAATGAGTGTAAATATCAGATAAACATTGTAATATACTGGAAGTAAATAAACAACAAATGAGTAACTGATTGTACATGGGAACGAAAGAGAAAGAAATGAGAGTGAAAGAGATGAATATACGCGGACGAGAATGAAACGATCACAATATTGTCAACAAACTATAAACAAGTAAGTCAAGTTATCTTGATGAAATACTGTATCTGATACCAAGCTGGTTTTTTTCTTTGCATAATTTTTTCCCAGTAATAATAAACAAATAAATAAATACCACAAATACAAACAAAAACAACAAAAATCTTCCAACCAAACAAAGGTAAATAAGTCAATAAAGATGTAAACTGGAAGTGACTGCGAATAATTAAAAAATCATTGAGCAGACCTACTCAAAAAAGGCCAAATAACAAGCCTGCCGAAAGGTATTTTAAACAAGTGAATATGCATGCGCATTGCATTTGTTAAACTTAGAACCAGTAAGTCTGTTTAAATTGTCTAAATAATTAATAATAAAGAGATTTTTGACTTTGACTTTGGAACGACGGAATGCAAAGGATTTTTCTTGCTTTATGATAACTCGCCCGCTTATACGGGTGGGATTGTGGTGCAGTTTTTTTGCGCAAAAAGTGTCCCTACTCCACGATCCTCCTTATTCGCCTAATCTAGCCCTCAGTGACTTTTATTAATCCCAAAAATCAAGCTCCTTATGAAGAGTCAACGCTAAGACAATTTGGACGACATTAAAGACACTGTGACGCACGCGTTAAACATGACCTTAAAAAAAGATTTTTTACAGTTTTACATGGTTTCGAACGTTGTATTGAGGTCGGAGGGGACTATGTAGATCATTTGAAGTAATAAAATGTTCAATTTTAATTCTTCTAAGGCCGTCCGGGAACTTTTTGGATAGTTGGTGTATACCGTTTGAGTAATTATCTGCAATAGTATCTAAAGTCCAAGGTTGCCAAATTGAAATAACTGGAATCTAGTAAATTTGTTGCTGTTGATAATTGTATCTAACATACCTGGCAACCCTGCTTCGTAGTTATTATAAGAGGAAATAGTAACACAGGGTCGAACTTAATGTTGTTGCAGGTTTTAACGAGGACTAGAAAAATGTAGAATTTTTCCAATTTTCCACTGGGACTTTATTTACAACCTTCTTTATCAAAGATATAACATTTAGACTTACAGTTAGTATTGTATGTTCAGCCTTTATTCTTGATTTAAATTGGGTTAAAAATGCAGTAATCTTAAAACATACCCATTTTTTTTGTCACATTGCACCAAACATACATATTTCTTTGAAATAATAAGACCAGTACTAATGTATGCGGCACCAATATGGTGCTGCATATCCGACACAAAAACGAAACGACTACAATGCACATAAAACCGCATACTAACATGCGTTACATCCACTGGACGATACATACCCTTTTTTCGAATGAGTTCTTTTTCACTTTTAGCCAAATACTTTGTTTTACTCATATCTTGTCGAACTTTTCTTTCCGAACATGACTTTTTAACAATATCGCGTACTGTAGATATAGATACTTTCGTCTCGTCACTCCTTTGTTTCCCAGAACTTACATTATTACAGTTCCTTTATATTAGCGATCTCGGACAATTTTTATAGTTTATATTGATCTGGCGCTAAAACGTTATCCGGAAAACTTACTAGAAACGATTCCGGATATCCGCCTCGTTAAAGGTGAGTATGTAGGCATTCTTCCGCGTAACTCTCAATGTGTGAACTCTTTCGCAACTTTATAAAACTGAGCTTAATTCCCCCTCTTGAAGGAACCCTATAATTACTGTTTTTATTTTTTCTAAAGATTAAGTATGGGCCAGCCGCTGCATACGGGCCTACTACTGTTAGATAGTAAAGACAAGAATAATTAAGAGTCAAACGATATATGTTTAATCAAACTTGATTTGTGATTAATATCTCACCATAACCTATCATTTATTTTTGTAAAATGTCGAGTAGCAATGCAAAGATTACACAGGCCAACGATGAAAAAACTTAATAATTTTACCTGATTCCTATGTGTTTTGGTGTGCTGAGTTCGAAAATAATAATAAAAAAGTCGTATCACCCACCAATTTTTCACATTTTAATATTCAAAATGTGAAAAGTTTATTTTTTATCATTCGAATGCTATTAGGTTGGCACTAAAATCAGAATTTTATAAGGTTGGTAGCAAAATCAAATGTTATTAGGTTGGCAGTTTCGATAAATGTCACAGCTGTTTGTTTTCTTCCAGTTAATATAACCTCGCATTGCACTTCCGGTCGACAGTTCGTGGCACGCGGACGCATTTACCTGGTTGGGGCTTCTGAAGGCGAAATTTGGGCGTTTTTGGGGCTTCGGATTGTGGATCGGTGGTCTACCGCTTGTTAGAGGTGCGAATCGCATAGGGTTGCTAAGCGCTGTGAGGAGTGATTCCTAAAACGTCGGTTTAGGTTAGGTGACTGGTGCAGTAGGTGAACACGTGTGGCCGTGTTTTTTTTTGTGCTAACTACGTAATCGGACGGGCGGGCTGACAGAAAAGGTTATATCCAAAACCAGTAGCAGTTTCCCGAGGAGTTCCTTTAACAATGCCTTTGCAATAGATAAAATTTTTCTGAGGCGATCCAGATAGAGTTTGTTTAAGACAACTCTGGGTTCAGGGCTCTGTCTAAACTCTTGAAGGATCATCATATGAATGTGATTAGCTGGAAATTAAGGACAAACATTCAGTATCACCGTGAAATATTCAACGAAGAGGATCATGACTCTAGTCAGATGCCTTGACAAGGCGATCCAATCAAAGAATTAAACAAGTAGCTGGGTAAATGCAAAGAAATGCGATGCCCATTATTCTAATTAGCAGCAGCATAACCTCGCATTGCAGTGTGCACCCATGTGCTTTAATTCACACTCAAAGTATAGCTAATGGTGGTTGTAAAAACTCTCCCAACACTTTTCGTTATATATGTGGTGAGTGTGGAGTTAAAAAACATCAAAGAAACATTACTGACTTTGTAAAAAAAGTATACTTTGCATATTTTGGTGTAGAAATCGGTAATCAAGAAAAATGTTGGGCTCCTCACAAAGTATGTTATGTTTGTGTCGAGGATCTTGGGAAATGGTATAAGAAAGAAAAGAAAGCTTTTAGATTTGCAGTACCCATGGTATGGACAGAGCAAGAAAATCATTCAAATGATTGTTATGTTTGCAGCGTTGATGTTTCTGGATATAACTCCAAAAATAAGAAAGTAATTGTCTATCCTAACTTTACTTCAGCTAATCGGCCGGTATGACATGGACCGGGACTTCCTGTCCCTGAGCCACCTCAGTCTATTGATGACGTTTTACAGTCCAGTCCCGAATTTAAAGGAAGTCGACCGGATGATAATGAGTTTCAATGTTCTCTAGAAAATTTAAAACCACAGTTGTTTACACAAGCTGAGTTAAATGATTTAGCGAGAGATTTGGATTTGACTAAGGAAAAAGCAGAATCGCTTGGTTCTAGGCTAAAAGAAAAACATTTATTGGAATCTGGAACATCTATTCACCATTATAGAACAAGAGATCAAAATCGTAGCCTAATCAAATAAAAGTACGGTTTGAGTTTTTTTCTTTTATGTATCAAATCACTTAGATGTTTAAAAAGTTTTTACAAATATTTTTTTGTTGGCCTGTGTTATTTTTTAGTGTGAGAAAGTTAGATTTAGTATTTATTTTAGAACGTATATTTACTAGAGAAGTACCAGATAAGAAACTTTAGAATTTTTTGTTAAATTTTGCTTTTATTTAGAACTACTGGATTACCATTTTTTTTCTAAATTTAACTAAATTTCAAAAGATGTTAACAAATAAATAAAATAATAACACAGATTTACAAAAAATTTTTTTTGTGTAACATGAATTAAAATACGTGTTTTGTATGGAGTTCGTACTGCTGAATCTGAAAAAATAACATAAAATATGTAGAACATAATGATTTTTTTGTTATACGACATTTTAAAATTTTAAAGAAAATTGCTGAGAATTGTTGGGAAAATAAAATCTCCTTCAATTTACGAACAAAATGTATAAAATTATTGAAGAAAAATTATTTAACATGCACATATTAATCAATATTGAATAACAAGACACTTTTGCAACTTAGGGTTGATGTTTAGTCAATTTTTTCATTCACTTTTTCCTCTTATGTGGAGTAAAAATCTTCTCCGTTCAAGAACCAGCAGTAATCGCCCAGCATTGCAAATTCCCAGCGACCTTGATATCTTGTTTCAATGGTTCTGATATCCTAATGGAATCTCTCGCCCTGTTCGTCACTTACTGCCCCTAAGTTCTCCGGGAAAAAGTCCATATGAGAATGAAGAAAGTGAATTTCCAATAACATTCGGCAACCCATGGCTTTCAGAAGATTTATAATCAAAGTTTCACAAACGCCTTCCAAGCAGCCAGTTCTTTCGGGTTGAGCACGTTTTTGAAGTTACGGTCGTTCGTTAATGACTTTTCTTATGTCAGGACCAGTAAAAATTCCTTCTTTGATATTAGCGAGGAAAAAGGCTGGATAAATAGCCAAACCCATTTCCTTCTCTATCCATGGCTTTCACAAAATTCTTCATTAGTCCTAGCTTGACGTGCAACAGAGGAAGAAGTATTTTCTCAGGATTTCCTAAGGGTGTGTTTAGGACGTTTTTATCTCCCAGATTGTAAGTTGATCTTTTCGCCTAGACTTTCTGCTAAAAGTGTTTTGTGGTAGCTCTACTATCCCTAAGACCTAACAAGCAGTAGTATCTGGTGTAACCTCCGTGTAGACCCATTAGCATAGCAACCACCTTCAAATCCGTACATATTTTCCAAATAGACTATTTGTACTTAATAGCATTTAGTATAGCAGCCATGTTAGCGCATGTTTCTTTCATCAACACTGAGTAAGCAACTGGTATTGATGGTTTTGTATTACCGTTGTGCAGTAGGACAGTTTTTAGGCTATATTTTGAGGAATCGAAATATTATATACAAACTATCGCACTGAAACATAAAAATGTGATGTCCAAGGCTATTTCTGATGGTTGATTTATTAACTGAAAGCTAATAGAATAATAAAAAATATATTTTAGTTGTTGTTACATGTAGTGCAGCGTTTCTCAACCTGTGGGGCGCGCGCCACTAGGGAGGTGTGATTTTACTGTTGGGAGGGGCGCGAGCGTATCGAAAAGAAATTATTATTAAAAACATTCATTGAAAACATTTAATATGATTTATTGAAAGGAAAGCAAAACAAAATACATTCTGACATAAGAAAAAAATAAAATACACATTTACACTGATATAATACACCTATAAATAGAATTGTATTAGTACTGCACAATGTATTTATCTAATGATTAACATATCAATACTAAATTAAAAACAAGTTTTTAATAATTATTAGTGACTCCGTTGGGCCTGTTTTGCAGAGCAAAGATTTTCGAAGGATGGTTTAATGTTAGAAATAGACACTTTGAGTTCTTTTTCTATATTTAGGTGAGATCTATAGTTTGTTTTCAAAGCATCCACCGCAGAAAATCCGGTTTCGCAAAGGTAAGATGTTGAAAATGATAATAGTATACGAAATGCTCTTGTTTTCAGTGCAGAAAATTCATCATTCACCTCTGCCCAAAATTCAAAGTGTGATTTATTATTAAATTGTCTTCTTATCTCGCCACTTGCTGTGAAGTCTATGAAGATTTCTTCTTCGGAAGTTGAGAGCCCTTCGGGAGTATTTTGAAATGGATCCCTAACCCACTCGTAACTTGCTACCAATTTGTTGTCAGTAAGAAAATACTTTTTTTAAATTCTTTGCAACATGGCTAGATGATTTTCAATGGTCTCTAAAACAACTTTCACATGTTGTTCTTCAGCCTTGTATATGTTAACACATTCACCCACATTTGCAAACATTTCTATGTTTTTTTGCTTTACGTTTTTGTTCCACAATTCCAATTTTCTACAAAAGGCATTAATTTTTTCACCTGTATCGAATATATGTGTATTTGTTCCTTGGAGTTGAAGATTTAAGGTATTTACCATAGTTTCTCGAATATATCGACCAAGCTCAGTTTCATCACGAATAAACTATCTCGAAACTTCTCGGCTTCCGGTTGGTTTTCCTTTTCTAGAAAAATGGCGATTTCATTTCTTAATTCATAAACACGTTGCAAACATTTCCCACGTGATAACCATCTTGCATCGCAATAAAATAGTAACGCTGAATGTTAGGCACCCATGTCTTTACAAAGTGCAGAAAAAATTCTAGATTTTAAGGGTCTCATTTTAATATAATTTACTACGGTTACAACTGTAGTGAGCACAATATTCAGAGCAGGACTCATTTCTTTGGAAGCCAGAGCTTCTCTGTGGATCATACAATCTGTTCACACACACAGTGGAGATTTTTGTTTCACAAATGCTTGTACACGTTGAAATCTTTCAGACATTGAATGAGCACCATCGGTACATATTCTGACGCAATTTTTTCCACTCCATATTTGCTTCGTTTATAAAATCATTTAAGATAGCAAATAATGCGAGTGATGTTGCTTTGAGTTCTATTGGTTTGCAGAAAAGAGTTCTCCTAGTGCTGACATACCATCACAAAATCGAACACAGGCAATGAAATGAGCATCTTTATTGCTATCTGTTGCCTCATCAAGCTGAATTGAAAACAATTTGCCACGTAACTTTCCGAAAAGCTGATGCTGTACATCTTCAGCTGTATCACCAATTCGACGGGCAAGAGTATCATTTGATATATGTATGGATAGCAATTGTTTGGCAAAATTATCTCCAAACATAGCTTCTAGAATCTCAATTGCTGCTGGCAAAACAAGCTCTTCACCAATGGTGTGAGGCTTTTTACATCTGGCCATTTTACATGAATCTTTGTAAGAGGCAAGGAAAGCTTTTTCATTTACAAACAAAGTTTTTTTAAAAAATGATTTCTGCTTTACATATGATTTTAATTTTAATTCTCGGGGTTTGTTAAGGTACTCACTATTAAGCGTTTCCAAATGTCGTTAAAGTTTATTTTGTTTTATGATGTCTGCTGCCAAGATTTTTGGGCAAATAACACATAGGGGAATTTCTTCTTTATTTACTTTAGTACCGGTAAACCCTAAATTTAAGAATTCTTGAGAATATTTTCTTGATTTTATTTTCGGAACCACGCTCGTCTGTGCACTTGTTGATGCTTTACTATCGTCTAATGCTCGCTTACGCCCACTTCAAAATTTATCCATGATTCTGTATAAATTTACTGCCGTGAATATTTAATACCTTGAATTTCAATTAACACGTAAATTACAACATACACATTCACGATAAATCAGATAGCGGTAGAAGGATCAACTCGACTGAGATGGGCCGTAATTGACCGAGGTGCAGCATTTATAAATTTTTGGGCAGACTTTCCGAATGTTCGAGATAACTCGGAACTTCTCGCGAGCCGCCGCTACCGATATGGTGGACGTGACAGAGAGCAATAGAGAGGCATCGATTCTAGTTTTTTTTCAACGCAGCAGATATGTGTTGCCAAATATGAATAAATTTACTTATTCTTGGTAGTTTGTAAGGTTTGTAATTAAGGTCATAGTGTAGCTTTAGCATCAAAATATTGAAAATATATTATTATTGCATGCATTGTTATTGTATGAGAGGGAGGGAAGGCGCGATGAAAATTATGTTTGAAATTGGGTCGCAAATACTGAAAGGTTGAGAAACGCTGATGTAGTGTGTATACCCTTGTAATTAGGTATTTATTTAAAATACTTCGTAACTTTTGAAGTGTGCTCGAGATGTTAGCTAAGTAGTACATTAATGTTACGTGTTTGCTGTTTTGCCCTTTTGTGTTGCCACAATTGCTGTTTCGTTGTTTTTTGCTCCATTTCAGAATATGTAACCTGTAATAATGCGCGCCGCTGAACTTAACAATTAATTAAATAAAAACAATAAAATCCACGTTAAACAAAGAACCAATCATAAAACGTCCAGCGTCCGATTGTAAATAATAAATTAAAAGCGTTTCTGTGAGCCGTCTTGGCGTGAATATTGGATATTTTAAATATTTTAAAGCGTTGAGATTTCTTTATATTTGACACGGGGTCATTAGTTAAGTTAATGTATGGAGGAGGCGAGTTATAAATTGTGGACGCCGAGATCGAAATTTTCGATAAAAGCTCGAAAATTGTTGTTGATACAAGATAGTAGTCATCAATGGGTATAGTACGTAAATCTTAAGAATCCTTTGGGGTTTTTGACAAGGGTTTTGTTCGCGAAACGGTTTGTGACAGAGTGAACAAATTAATCTTGTTTTTTTATATTTATCATAGAGAGACGGGGCCGTGAGTAGAAAATTTTTTGGCCCCCATTTTCGTGAAAAATATGCGACAGATGAGTACGTGCCTTCAATTTTTTTTTTATTATAATGGAATTTCGCAAGTTTGGCTCCCTCTCAGGGTCTTCTTCTTCTTCTCATGCCTTCTAATGGAGGTTGGCGACTACTTCTCTAACAATTTCTCTGTGCTTCGTAACATAAAACAACTCCCCCCCATTTACGCAGGTCCATTCTCTGATGTTTCTCAGCCAACACTTTTTCTTACTTTCGACACCTTTTCTACCGTCCACTTTTCTCTGCATGATAGTTTGCAATGGTGAATATTTGTAGTTTCTGAGTACGTGACCTAAATAGGATGGTTCTTGCACTTTTATGATTGTCAAGAGTTGTTTGCCTTGAACTCTCCTTTGTAGAACTTCCTCATTAGTGATCCTGGCTGACCATGGGATTTTTAACAGTGATTGATAGAGCCAGATCTCAAATGTTTTTCTAGCTTCTTAGTAGTAGTATATATACAGTGTGTCCCAAAAAGTTTTATACAAATGGAGAAAAAGTTTATCTTACATATTACAAAAAAAATTTATTCCTGATAAAAAGTGCTGCATCACATGGAAATCCATAATCAAGAATCAAAAGTTTAAAATAGTTGATGGTATACAGGGAAAATAAAAAATAATGATTTATAATGAAAAGTAAAGTGTGTTTAAATTTAAATATGGAGCAAAATATTAATTGAAAATGTTAATAGGAACTAAAAAATTATGCTCGCGTTTAGATTTGTGGCCTTCCTAGTTAAAAATTCAGAAAAACTCCACTAAACACGTCAGTAACTGTCGGATAATTTATTAAATAAAGGAAAACGAAAGAACTTTAGGAGAACAAGAAACTTTAGGAGAGTATAACTGGGAGGACAAAAAACATGCAGATATTACATAACAGAAGAATTAAAAGAACTAATAGAGGAAAAAAATAGATTAGACCAAAAATATTTAATATACAAGTCAGAAACTACCCGAGCAGAATACAAAGAAAAAAAGAGGAGGTACGTAAGAAAATAAAAAAAGAAAAAAATTAATACTGGGAACGAAAATGTGCACAGATTAACACGTATATTGGAGGAGCACAATCGACAGAAGTGTGGCAAACCATCAAAAATATGAAAACGAACAACAAAGAGAGGCCGTAAATTTAATACCCCTGGAAGAATGAAAAAATTATTACGAAATATTACTAACTGAAAACAGACAAGAATTCCTTAGTATAGAGGACAATCAATCAGAAGACACAGAGGGAAAGGACTGGGACGAAATAACCATGGAGGAAGTACAAGCAAATCTAAAAACGATGAAGAATGGAAGAGCGGCCGAACCAGGTGATATATCTGCAGAAATGATTAAAAGTGGGGGTATAACCATGTGGAGAACAATAACTAGCTTAATTAATAATTGTATATCACAAGGAAGAACACCTACCGAATGGAAGTTACATTTCATCAATCTATAAGAAAGGAAATAGAAAAGACCCTAATAATTATAGAGGTATATACAAGCACTATGAACAGACTGTAGGGCAAAATGTTGCAGAATAGAATAAGAGAAACAATTAAAGGAAAGATATCCGAAAACCAAAGCGTATTTACTCCGGGCCGGTCGTGTAGAGACAACTTGTTTAGTTTACAACAATTGATGGAAAAGAAGATCCAAAAAGATGACGAAATACATATGACCTTTATAGATCTTAAGAAGGCATACGATAGTGTATCGAGAAATAAACTTTGGCATGTCTTGAGAACAGTAGGTATAAAAGAATAATAATAATAATAATAATAATTACAGAAATATTCACCTTAGATGTCAATATGGAATTTGGTATAAGTAAATGCAAAGTGCTCCACATCAACAAAGGCCAATGGAAGGGCCACCATGAGACAGAAACCATCAACAATGAAACGCTCGATAACATGTTCGATAAAGAAACATACAAATATCTAGGCTTCCAACAAAGCACCAAACTCAACCACACTCACATCAAAACAGAGCTCAGAACCGAATTCAAAAACAGACTGACGAAACTTTTGCAAACAAAACTCAACTCTAAGAATCTCACTAAAGCCATCAACACGTTCGCTATACCTATACTCACATATTCATTTGGTATCATCAAATGGTCACAAACAGACATAGAAAATATTCACATCCTTATACGATCTCAATTCACCAAATACAGGAAATTACACCCCAACGCATGCAAAGAAAGACTTACCATCGAGAGGAAGGCAGGAGGAAGAGGAATTATAGATATCAGATCATTACACACAAAACAAATACAAACACTTAGGAAATTCTTTCACAGCAAGCAAACCAGCCTCCACACAGCGACAGTGAAAGCAGACAAAAACTACACACCTCTTGACTTAGCCCGGGCAGACCACTCAGCAGATACCCACAGTCACACCCAATTACAACAGGAAAAGATGAAAACGTGGTCAGAGAAAACACTCCACGGAAAACACAGATACCACATAGAACAAGACCACGTAAATAAAAAACAATCATACACCTGGTTACGGGATGGGCAGCTATTCCCTGAGACTGAAGGCTTCTTACTTGCCATCCAGGATAAAGTCATATTAACCAGAAACTACCAAAAGTATATCATCAAAGACCCGACTATTGCAGAGGACAGATGTAGGAAATGCCACCAGCAGAAAGAAACGATCGAACACATAACGAGCGGATGTAAAATATTGGCCGGAACGGAGTACACAGCCAGGCATGATTCAGCTGCCAAAGTGGTTCACCAAGCACTAGCCACAACATACAGACTCATAGAAAAACACAGATCCCTACTACAAATACACCCCAACATCCATACTTGAAAATGAAGATTACAAGCTCTACTGGGATATCGGTATCCATACAGATAAAACAGTCTCCGCCAATAGACCCGATATTACTTTTCAGTGCAAAAAAGGAAAAGTCACCTATCTGATTGACATAGCTGTCCCCAACGACACAAACATCCAAGCGAAATACACAGAAAAAATTTCCAAATACACAGACCTTGCAACGGAAATAAAAAGGCTATGGAGACAGGAAAAAGTCATCATTGTCCCCCTCATTATATCAGCCACAGGCCTTACACCAATAACATTCACACCACATTTAGTGCAATTGGGACTCAACACGGACATACACAGAAACATTCAGAAGTCAGTGATTTTGAAAACATGTAACATTGTCAGGTCATTCCTTAATACGGAATAGTAATAGCGTTTGTGCTGACTTGGTTTTGGCCCGTCAGCCAAACATGGAACCACATTGATCAAATGTGAGAAAGAAGAACTTTTTAATAATAATAATAATAATCTTTATTGTCTAACAGATATACCATTTACAAGACAATTAAGCATAAATAATATAATACAAAGGAGATAGAGATAAAAAGAAAAACAAAGTACCAGTATAGAACAAAAGACACAAATAATATAAAAATCACATAGAAATTATATAAAACTGAAAAATTAAAATTAAAATGATACACTTGGAATAAATATCTATACATGCAACAATTTATTTTTTAAGCATTTGGCAAATTGCGCAAATGACAGGTTGTTCACGTCAATGTCGTTACAAGTACTGTTGAAAACGCTCATAGCTTGAAACAATGGTGTTTTGATGAGAAAATTAGTTGATGCAGTAGGTAAACAGAAAACAGGAGAGGTTCTGACCAATCTATTAGGAACGTGAAAGTTTACTTGAAATAGTAAGTCAGGAGAGTCAATAAGAGATTTACATAATTTTATAAGAAAACAGACCAGATGGTAATTTCTTCGATTCGTCAATAAAGGTAGCTGAAAACGTTCAGTTATAATGACCTCATTGACACCCCTATCAGGATACACACCATCATATTTTAATATAAGAAATTTGGCAAACTTTCTTTGAATATTCTCTACCTGTTTAATATACTTAGCGTGTATTGGATTCCAAACAACTGCACCATATTCAAGCCGTGAAAGCACATAGCTGGAATATAAAGTTTTTAATGTATCACTGTTATAAAAACCACTTGAATTACGTATTATGAAACCCAATGTCCTTATCGCAGTAGTGCATATCCAATTAATATGATGGGCAAATGAAAGTTTAGGATCAAAAATAATTCCAAGGTCTTTGAAGGTATTACAACGTGTAATATCTTCATTATCCAATTTATACTGGAAGTCGATGGTGCTAAATTTATTCGAGTAAGTCAAAAAGAAGCACTTACCGGCATTCAATGGCAGCCTATTCAACTCACACCATTGCTGTAACGACTCCATATCATGTTGTAATGAAAGGCAATCACTAGAGTCTCTTATGGTGCGGAAAAGCTTTAGGTCGTCAGCAAACAAAAGAAAATTACTAGTTATGCCATCACCAATGTCGTTAATGAAGAGTGAAAAAATTAAAGGTGCAAGGTTGCTACCCTGTGGTGCACCACTTGTGGCACTAAACGTTGAGGATTTATGTCCACGAATTTCGACGTACTGCAAGCGGTTACACAAATAGGACTCGAAAAAAGTAATTAGGTTATTGCTGAAACCCAGTCTATCCAGCTTATGTAGAAATATGGAATGGTCAACCCTATCAAAGGCCTTCGAGAAATCATTGTACACAGCATCAACCTGCATTCGTTTGTCCAAAGCATTGCCTGTAAATTGAGCAAAACAAGCCAAATTACTTATTGTACTACGTTTGCTAAAAAAACCATGTTGATTTACAGAAATTAGGTTTTTAACCTGTGCAAAAATACACTGATATACTGACATCTCAAAGACTTTGGCGAATGTCGGTAATAAAGATACCGGTCTATAATTAGATATATCATTTGCGTCACCCTTTTTAAATACGGGAATGATTTTGGCCTTCTTCCATACGTCAGGAAATCTGTTCGTTTTTTAGAGACAAATTGAATATATAAGATAAAGGTAACAACAAAGCATGAGCACAATCCTTCACAATAAAGCTGGGAATATTATCATGGCCACAAGTAAGTTTATCTTTCAATCCTTTCAATGCCGTTAGTATAGTTTGCTCTGGCAAACAATCAAGAGCGATACATAAATTTGAGGTGAAGGCATCGTTTTTGGGGACGCGATCTGACGGCGCACTATATACACTCCCAAAGAAGCCGGCAAATGCATCAGCAATTTTATCCGGCTCAGAGAATTGAAGATTGCCCAACTTAAGCACATCAGGCAAATAAGTTGCCGATTTTTTAGCTTTAATAAACGACCAAAACGTAGTTGGATCATCAGTGATGGAATCCTCTACTTTAGAGATATAGTTTTTATACGCCAAATCGATCAATAATTTAACATTACGTCGTAGTTCATTAAACTCTCTACGTTGACAATCTGAATGAGAATATTTGAGCTTTCTAAAAATTCGGTGTTTACGCTTTATGCCTTTAATGATATTAGCTGTGAACCAGACAGGCAATGTTCTTTTACGAATGACCGATTTAGGTACACACACATCAAATATACCAAACAAATTCCGGTAGAGTAAACTGCACGCCTCATCAACATCCTTCAGAATATAAAGATCTAACCAGTCGATATTTAATATCATTTCATAAAGCGTCGGAAAGTTAGCCTTCCTGAAATTGTACTTAGTTTGTGATAAGTTGACAGGAACATTATGGGATTTAACTTTGAGAGATACTGAAATATCTAAGGGTGGATGATGGCTGTCCTCATCCACCAGTGGAAATTGTTCCCTATGTACCATGCAATTGATGTTAGAAAAAACTAAGTCCAGAACTGAATCATTTCCATTCAGTATGTTATTAAACTGTTCCAGAGCTAGCAAGTTCATAAAATTTCCCAACAACTCAGCCTTCATATCCCCAACTGCACCCTTAGTGAAATTTGGATCGTTAAAATCACCTATAATAAACAGGTTATTATCATACATAAATGAGAGCGCCTCAACACACTCCAATAAGGACGAAAATTCCGCATTTGTTATATGCGGAGGTATGTACAATACTAAAACATATAATGTATTATAATTTAAAAATAGTTTGCTACATACCATGTCGACTTTCATTACATTGTCGCGAACAACCTGGAGATCAACCTGTATTGGTTTCAATTCTCTCTTAATAGCCAGTATCACACCACCACCCCGTGAAACGCCCATCCCATTAAGGTTTCTATCACACCGAAATACAGAGTATCTATCGTCGAAAAGTTCACTTGAAAATATGTTATCTTGAATCCAACTCTCGGTGATAGCGATGATGTCATAATCACTTTCACATACCGAACGATAAAAAGAATCCGTCTTTGTGTTAAGTCCTCTGACGTTCTGATACATACAACTCAAACCATGAGAAGTTGCTGACGAGCTACTGTTAGACATATTATTTAGTTTAAATTAACAATCTTTGGGATACCACTGATATACTTAATTTTGAGGTTAGTTTCACCATTTCGCAGCCGAGAAGTGAGAGTTTCTTTCAAGATTCTGTACTCTTCAATTTGCTTGGGCGTTCTGTCGAAACTTATGGAAATTCGCTCATACATTTCAATCTTCTTCAACTCTTTCACATTATGAATTATGGATTTAACATCGTTAGGTGATTCCAAAATGACCTTCATAGGCCTAATCCCTGTCGGATTCTCTCGACCAACTCGAAAAACCCTAATAGCCTGGGTTTTAGCATCAGGGTAAATCTTCAAAATAATATCGGTCGCCAATGCGACATCCGAATCTCTCCTGGTTTGAATATCCACAGAAGTATCTTCACTGGCACCAAAAATCATAAGATTTTTTGACGCAATTGCCTGTCAGCAAGTTCACGTATGGACTCACTCACAATCGCACCAGGCACATGATTCTCACGCCCAGCATCCTTACTGTTGTTCGATAATTGTGTCTTAATTTCGGCAATTTCCAATTTAAGTTCAGCATTAATCTTGATTTGATCTTCATACTTAGCTAATAAATTAAGATACTGTAACTCCATCCTATTTAATTTATTCATGATATCAGCCAAAGACACCCCACTATCCAAAGATTCCCGATCTTCACCCAGATGCTCAACACCATTCTCATCCATCAAAACGCTGCCAGAGGTCGTGTGAATCGCACCCGGACCAATCGAAAGGCGATTTCGTGAGCGTTGAGGAGTTAAACTTCTCTTGTTCTTTTCCCCACTCTGTCTCTGACAAGAGATACAGACCCATGTTGTATCCTCCGATTTCTTCCACAAGGCAGCCTGTTTATTAAATTCCCTTACTGTGAGACCGGAACACCCCTTGTGAAACCAAGAGAGGCAAATACCACATGAGATAGCTGGTGAATTTACTTTTATTGTTTTTTCACAATGTGAACATTTTACCTCACTAGAATTAAATGGTGCCATATTGAGAACTCATTTACAATGTTCTAGCAGAACACTTCTTTATAATCACTTTTGATGATCGCGACTCGCTGAGATATTAAATAGCAACACACGATAAATCAACCAATCGTGCTGACCGTCCAGTCCAGACCGATTGCCAATGTAAAAAAATAATAGAATCTGAACTGTACACCTTGATGCTAATACAGGTAATTTATGAAAACAGACCAGAATAAATTGATTTTCGCCAAACTCCAATAATTCCGAATAGACGCATTCATAATGCACTGGTTAAAGTTCTCGCACTAAATTTTTGGGCACTAAGTTTATGCAAACAATAACACTGAATTACCAGATCAACAACGTGTGTGATCGGGCAAGGACGGCGCACACAATAATAAGGGGGATGATAACAACAATAAAAGAGTTATATAATGAAAATATAGGATATGTAAAACAAGGACGCTATCTCTTGGAAGCTATCCACATTACAAAAGGTCTAAGACAAGGGTGTTGCCTTTCACCAATCTTATTTAATATATTTGTAGACAACGCTCTAAAGAAATGGAACCGCACTTGCCAAAGCATGGGCATCCCCATTAGTGATAAACACCTATTATCGTTAAACTTTGCAGACGACCAAGTAATAATAACACAAGATGCATTGGATATGGAATATGTATTGAAGAGATTATACACAGACTACAAGGAAAAGACGGAGTATATGGTTATGAACTCGGAAATAGAATTTGATGTCTTAATTAACAACGATACGCATGTCAAACAAGTCAAGGAATTTAAATATCTAGAAGTACTGATTGACAACAAAAATGGTATAGCTAAAAAGGAAATACGTTAGATTTGAAGTTTATTGACAGTTGTTAGGTATTTCCAAAGATATGTTCATTTATTTTCAGCCTAAAATTTGTAGTGATTTCGTTTTATTTTATTCAATAAATACTCCAACTGACGTGTTTACTAGAGTTTTTTTGAATTATTAACTAGGAAAGCCACAAATATAAATTTAAGCATAATTTTTTAGTTCCTGTTAACATTTTCAGTTAATATTTTGCTCTATATTTAAATTTAAACACACTTTACTCTTCATTATAAATCATTATTTTTTATTTTCCCTATATACCATCAAATATTTTAAATTTTGATGCTTGATGATTTCCATGTGATGCAGAATTTTTTATCAGAAATATTTTTTTTGTAATGTATAAGATAAACCTTTTCTCCATTTGTATAAAACTTTTTGGGACACACTGTATATATACTACTACTAAGAAGCTAGAAACATTTAAAATGTGGCTCTATCAAACACTATTAAAAATTCCGTGGACATCCAGGATCACTAATGATTATATATATATATATATATATATATATATATATATATATATATATATATATATATATATGTATTTATATATTTTATAATTTACGTGTTCTTGGAATTAGATTATTAAAACTATTATTGGATTTGTTATATATTTATTGACGTTTCGACCTTCGGAAGAAGTCTTCTTCAAAAATTTGCTCTTAAAGATGACATTAGAAGAATTAAATATAGATAAGTAATTAATCAGTTTAATACCCTTGGAAGAATGGAAAAATTATTATGAAATATTACTAACTGAAAACAGACAAGAATTCCTTAGTATAGAGGACAATGAATCAGAAGACACAGAGGGAAAGGACTGGGACGAAATAACCATGGAGGAAGTACAAGCAAATCTAAAAACGATGAAGAATGGAAGAGCGGCCGGACCAGGTGATATCTCTGCAGAAATGATTAATAATGGAGGTATAACCATGTGGAGAACAATAACTAGCTTAATTAATAATGGTATATCAGAAGGAAGAACACCTACCGAATGGAAAAAAGTTACATTTCATCAATCTATAAGAAAGGAAATAGAAAATACCCTAATAATTATAGAGGTATAGGTGTTACAAGTACTATGAACGGACTGTACGGCAAAATATTGCAGAATAGAATAAGAGAAACAATTAAAGGAAAGATATCCGAAAACCAAAGTGGATTTACTCTGGGCCGGTCGTGTATAGACAACTTGTTTACTTTACAACAATTGATAGAAAAGAAGATCCAAAAAGATGACGAAATACATATGATCTTTATAGATCTTAAGAAGGCATACGATCGTGTACCGAGAAATAAACTTTGGCATGTCTTGAGAACAGTAGGGATAAAAGAAGGGATGATAACAACAATAAAAGAGATATATAATGAAAATATAGGATAAGTGAAACAAGGACGCTATCTCTCGGAAGCTATCCACATTACAAAAGGTCTAAGACAAAGGTGTTGCCTTTCACCAAACTTATTTAATATATTTGTAGACAACGCTCTAAAGAAATGGAACCGCACTTGCCAAAGCATGGGCATCCCTATTAGTGATAAGCACCTATTATCGTTAAACTTTGCAGACGACCAAGTAATTATAACACAAGATGCATTCGATATGGAATATGTATTGAAGAGATTATTTTTTTATTTTATTTTTTATTTATTTATTTAGTAGTAGTATTCACAATACTTTTCAATTTATATTTAAAATAAATTTAACAAACAATTTCATACTCTGATTAAAAACTAATATTTTTTACAAAATTTATTGTTCCTTTTCTAGACATATTTATATTTGTTTCACTCTTTATGTTGTTCGGCATCATATTGTATAAGGTCAGGCCTTTTGAAAATAGAGATTTTTGCATTGCACTGGTATCTGCACGTTGCGGTCTAAAATCTAAGGCGTTCCTCAGGCTGTATGGTTGAATATCCCCAACATATCTTATTTGTTCAATCAAGTATTCCGGTGCATTTCCCATTTTCATTTTCTGGATAAAACATATTGTATTTAGCAGCAGTCTTTGCTTTACATTTAGCCATTTCAGTGCATCTAGCATATATCTTATTGATGTGAAACGATTGCATTTCAAAATAGAGCGCATAGCCTTGTTCTGGAGTTTTTGTAGCCTTGCCTGTTATTGGTCTGAACAGCGTGTGAATAACACAGTTGATCCATATTCAAAATGAGGTTTTATCATGGTGTTGTATATACTTATTGCAGTTAATATTGTTACTTTACTTCTTAAACGTTTGAAAAACCCGATTTTTTTTCTCTATTTTTTTACATACATATTCGACATGTTCTTTAAAGTTCAAATCCCTGTCTATGAGGAGACACAGGTATTTTATATTACTTACTTTTTCTATTATTACATTATTTATTTTGAATGCTCTGTCAGTGTTCATATCAATTTCCATCAATTTTGTCTTGTTTTCATTTAATTTTAACTTATTCATTTTTAACCATTTGTTAATGTTATCCATATCATTTTTTAAATTTTCATGACATATCTCCTCTGTTGCTGCTTCTGTGAAAATTAATGTATCATCTGCATATAATACAATTTCACATTTTTTTAATACATTTTCCATGTCATTTATATATATTACAAAGAGAAGAGCTCCCAAAATTGAGCCCTGTGGTACTCCAAAATCGTTTTCTATTGCATTTGATATTTCGTTATTGCTATTTGTGAATTGTTTACGATTTGTCAGATAGGACTGAAACCATTTTAGCTCTGTGTCTTGAATACCGTATCTAGTAAGTTTTTGCAATAGAATATCCCTATCTACAGTTTCAAATGCTCTTTTGAAGTCAAGGAAAATTGCTAATATTTTATTTTTTATCTTTTTACATTTCCATCTGTTTATAACATAATTGATTGCTGTTTCACATGAATATTTCTTTCTAAATCCTGATTGAAACTTTGATAGTAGTCTGTGTTGTTCCATGTATTCTTCCAATTGATTTTTTACTATTTTTCAATAACTTTTTCACATATGTTTAAAGTGTTAATTGGTCTGTATTCTTCACATTTTAATGTATGTTTTACTTTTTGGATAGGAAATATCATTGATTCCTTCCAGTTATTTTGAAACAACCCTGTCTCTAGTGACTTATTTATAATATTCAGTATAATATTTCCTGTTATGCCCCAATTATCTAGAATAATGTTACCTGATAGTTTTGTATAGTCTGGTTTTTTCTTAATATTCTTAAAAATAGTTTTCAGTTCTTGTAGATTTACTGCACGAAATTTGAATTTAGTGTCAATCTCAGGTATTTCAATTTCGTATTATATATCTTCGATGGAGCATCTGATTTCATTTATACTATTTACATTATACACAGACTACAAGGAAAAGACGGAGTATATGGTTATGAACTCGTAAATAGAATTTGATGTCTTAATTAACAACGATACACATGTCAAACAAGTCAAGGAATTTAAATATCTAGGAGTACTGATTGACAACAAAAATGGTATAGCTAAAAAGGAAATACAGAATAAAATACAAAAAGCCAGGAGGATCATAGGAGCTCCTAACTCAATATGGTGGGATCAAAACATAACTACACAAAACAAAAAGAGAATTGGAAGAACAATGGTAGAATCGGTTTTAAGTTATGGTAGTGAACTGTGGGTAATGAAAAAAGAGGATAAAAGAAAAATAACGACGATAGAGATGGATTACCTGAGAAGAAGCGCCGGAGTGTCCAAATTCCAACACATAACAAACCAAGAAATACGCAATAGAACAGCAACAACAGAAACAATTATACAAATAATAAAAAATAGAGGATTAAAATGGTTTTGGACACCTACTCAGAATGAACGATACAAGATGGCCCAAAAGGCTCTGGACATGGAAACCACCGGGAAGAAATAAAAAAGGACTACCACGTAGATCCTGGAATGAAGATATGAGACAAGCCATGAGGTCACGAGGAATGGATGAAGAGATGGCGGACGATAGAGAGGTTTGGAGAAGGCAAATGGGAACACAACACTTAGTTGTATAATTTTTATATATTACTTGTGTATGTATACAGTTAAACCCAAATATATATATAAAACGAAATTAATTAAAAACTACTGCACTGATTTTAATTGTATCATATTTTTGTTAAAAATTTGACAACATTTTTATCTGCTTTGCAATAATTACATCCATAATTATTTTGAAATTGCAACATTACTTAATTACTACGTACGTAACATAATAACTAAACATATGGATTAATTCTAACTTTATTGCACATGTATGCATCCACCGTCCCTTCCTAAACAGGTGATTGTTCCTCGAGAAAAATCTTTTATTACATCTCTAATTACATCAGGAGTTATAGTTTCACATGTTTCCCTAATGACTCTCTCAAGATGACCAACATCTTGAAATGGCCTTTTAAGATAAACATTTTCTTTTAAGTAGCTCCATAAAAAAGTCTAGAGGGGTGATGTCCGGAGACCTTGGGGGACAAGTAAACTGCACTTAGGATTAACATCGCTCCAGCAGAGAGCTTACTATCCCATTAGACATTCGTCAGAGAAAAGAATTTGTCTAGCCATAAAACTGTGATCTTCCAACTCTTCTTAAAACCAAGCACAAAATTCAAATCTTCCTTCAAAATCTCCTGCTTTTAAAGTACGGGCAAATTGGGGTTTGTATGGTTAAAATTTATTTGATCTTAAAATTCTCGCAACTGTAGTTTTACTCACATTCAATAAAGCTGATCTTTTCCGAAGTGAATCTTTTGGCTTTTCTACTACCGACAGATTTACTTGATTTTGATTATCTTCATTTGAAACCCTGCCATTTTTTTTAATTCATTTTCAATACTTCCATAAATCTTGAATTTACTTATTAGATATCCTACAGTTGTGAAGTGTACAGTTTTACTATTATTAAAGATTTCTGCTACTTCTCTAAAAGTTTTATAATTATCTCCAACTATGAGAACAATTTCAATTTTATCTTCAACGCTTAATTTTACTGGCATTTCTAATTATTGAAAATACAGACAGACGTTAGATTTGAAGTTTATTGACAGTTGTTAGGTATTTCCAAAGATATGTTTATTTATTTTCAGCCTAAAATTTGTAGTGATTTCGTTTTCTTTTATTCAATAAATACTCCAACTGACGTATTTACTAGAGTTTTTTTGAATTCTTAACTAGGAAAGCCACAAATATAAATTTAAGCATAATTTTTTAGTTCCCATTAATATTTTCAGATAATATTTTGCTCTATATTTAAATTTAAACACACTTTACTCTTCATTATAAATCATTATTTTTTATTTTCCCTGTATACCATCAAATATTTTAAATTTTGATGCTTGATGATTTCCATGTGATGCAGAATTTTTTATCAGAAATATTTTTTTTGTATTATATAAGATAAACCTTTTCTCCATTTGTATAAAAGTTTTTGGGATACACTGTATATATACTACTACTAAGAAGCTAGAAACATTTAAAATGTGGTTCTATCAAACACTATTAAAAACCCATGGACATCCAGGATCACTAATGATATATATATATATATATATATATATATATATATATATATATATATATATATATATATATATATATATATACATACGAGGCTGGTTTGAAAAGTCCGTGCAAAAATAAAAACTACTTATGTGTTTGGGGTAAACCTTTTTTATTTTTCGACATAGTCTCCTTTTAGGCTTATACACTTCGTTCAACGATGTTCTAGTTTGTTGATCCCTTTCGAATAATAGGATTTGTCCAAGTCTGCAAAATATCCATTAGTGTCTGCAATCACTTCCTAGTTTGAATAAAATCTTTGTCCCGCAAGCCATTTCTTCAAATTGGGGAACAAATAGTAGTCTGAGGGAGCCAAGTCTGGAGAATAGGGGGGATGTGAAACGAGTTGGAATCCTATTTCCATTAATTTTGCGGCCACAACTGCTGAGGTGTGCTGGTGCGTTGTCGTGATGGAAAAGAACTTTCTTGTGGGCCAATCGCGGGCGTTTTTTCTTGCAGCTCGGTTTTCAAATAACGATGAATAATATTCACCTGTAATAGTTTTACCCTTTTCGAGATAGTCGATGAGGATTATTCCTTGCGAATCCCAAAAGACAGTCGCCATAACCTTTCCGGCCGAAGGAACGGTCTTCGCCTTTTTTGGTGCAGATTCCCCCTTGGTAACCCATTGTTTAGATTGTTGTTTGGTCTCAGGAGTATAGTAGTGTATCCATGTTTCATCCACAGTGACGAAACGACGCTTAAAGTCCTCCGGATTCTTCTGGAACAGCTGCAAACCATCCTTGCAACACTTCACACGATTCCGTTTTTGGTCAAGCGTGAGCAATCGCGGCACCCATTTTGCGGATAGCTTTCTCATGTCCAAATGTTTATGCAAAATATTATGTACCCGTTCAGTCGAGATACCCACAGCACTAGCAATTTCACGCACCTTAACTCTTCTGTCATCCATCACCATATCATGGATTTGATCAATGATTTCTGGAGTTGTAACCTCCACAGGCCGTCCAGAACGTTCAGCGTCACTTGTGCCCATATGGCCAGTCCGAAAATTTTGAAACCACTTATAAACTGTTCTAATCGAAGGTGCAGAGTCACCATAATGTTTATCAAGCTTCTCTTTAGTCTCCTGAGGCGTTTTGCCTTTCATAAAGTAATGTTTCATCACCACACGAAAATCTTTATATTTTATAATTTACGTGTTCTTGGAATTAGATTATTAAAACTATTCTTGGATTTTTGTTATATATTTATTGGCGTTTTCGACCTTCGGAAGAAGTCTTCTTCAAAAACTTGCTCTTAAAGATGACATTAGAAAAATTAAATATAGATAAGTAATTAATCAGTTTGTCGTGTATCATATTTCGGGGTTAAAACCAAAACCCCAAATAATAAAAAAAGTAACATAGTCTACGAAATCAAGCGTAATAACTGCGAAGGAATATACGACGGGCAAACAAGCCAATACCTAGAAAATAGAATCAAAGGCCATCAATACGACAAAAAAAAACAGTACAGCTCTTACAAATCATGAAATGAATAAAAGTCATATCTTTGACTTCGAAAACATGAAAAATTATCAAAATCGAAATAAATACAAAAAAAGAGAAATACTGGAATCTATACATATACAGATGACACCCACTGCAATAAACGAAAAAACAGATGTAAATAGCCTAAACCCTATCTACCTACCAGTCATATATATGTGTTTTTGTAAGTGATTTAAAATTAACACCCCAATACAATGAACTACTTTCTAAGGTAAGGCCCTCATCAATTTATATAGTTAAGTAAGTGTCTTAAATTAAAAAAAAAGCTACAAATATTTTAACCCCGAAATACACGACAAACTGATTAATTACTTATCTATATCAAACTCTTCTAATGTCATCTTTTAGAGCAAATTTTGAAGAAGACCTCTTCCGAAGGTCGAAATGTCAATAAATATATAACAAATCCAAGAATAGTTTTAATGATCTAATTCCAAGAATACGTAAATTTTAATATATATATATATATATATATATATATATATATATATATAAATATAAAAATATATATATAATATATATATATATATATATATATATATATATATATATATATATATATATATATATATAAATATAAAAATATATATATAAAATATATATATATATATATATATATATATATATATATATATATATATATATATATATATATATATATATATATATATATATAAATATAAAAATATATATATAAAATATATATATATATATATATATATATATATATATATATATATATATATATATATATGTATATATATATATATATATATATATATATATATATATATATATATATATGTATATATATATATATATATATATATATATATATATATATATATATATATATATATATATATATATATATAACCGGGTAACAGAAGGGAATTATTTTATCTGTGTTTAGCAGGGTCGACAGGTAATATATTATATATCTCCTGAAATAAAAGTTTGTACGTTTACAGTTAAAAATTTAAGATGTGTTGTTGCCCATGACATCCCACGAGCAAGAGAGTAAATAAACTTTTATAGGACCTTTCTAGAATTTTCGGATTCGTTTTCAGCGACTCGGAATACATATGGAACCTTGCACTGTTTAGTAAAAATTTGTGATCCTGTGTTATCTATGACGTGTTCCTGAGTTTCTAATCTAAATAATAATATTTTAAAAGTTTATAATTAGTCGATATTATTATTATTATTATATTTTTCATTGACAAACATATTTAATTATTACAAATGGAATAAATATACTAAACAGAAGGTGAATTTTACTGCTCATTGTGGGTTCTTACTGGGCAAAATTCTTTTGTTATTGTGTGGGTATAAAAACTGTGGGGTGGGCATGTCAAAATTTAATTACGAAATTTCCCATTTTCGTCGAAAACGATCAAAAAATTAATGGTAGCATAAAAAAGGACGACAGCAATAAAAATCATTACCCAACCTATCTGTCTGGCAAGTTAGAAGATACTAATCGGAAATTAATTTTTATATTCGTTGACCCGTTGCACCACGCTGCGAATGGGACACTTTTTCAGATTCTGAGGATTTTTATCTTTTCTTAATGACCAAATAAACTGTAAAACAGTATTTCACATTTTAAGAAGTTTAGGATCTAGAATTATGAAGGTATAGAAATTTATTCCCAGCCACTAATTTTTCAAATAACCTTAAGTATTCCTAATCAGATTAAAAATTTAGTTATAATACAAATAAATGAAAACAAACAAAGCCCCGGGTGAAGACAATATTGAAATAGAGGGAATTAAACAAGGAGGACAACAAATTATCAAAGCTTTGAAAATGTGATTTAATAAATGCCTCCTGAAAGGAATAAATCCATCGCAATGGAATAATGCAACTATTGTCATCATGCATAAAAAAGGAAATACTTCAGACCTTAAAAATTATCAACCCATTAGCTTCCGGAGTCATATATATAATTATTCACTAAAATACTTACGAAACGCCTAACAAATAAGTTTGAGTTTTTTCTTTCAAAAGAGCAGGCAAGTTTCCGCACAGGGTTTGGAACAAACGACCATCTGCTTACAGTTAAATCCTCATTGAAAAATGTATAGAATATAATAAGCCTCTGATGCTCATATTCGTGGACTTCGAAAAGGCTTTTGATTCTGTAAACCAGCTGAGACTCTTGGGAGCGCTTGCTAAATGTGTGTAAGTGCACCAGGGTGATACACTCTCTCCCAAGCTTGTCGTAACACTTCTAGAAAGTATGCTACAACGAATAAATTGGGAAAAAATGAGGCTTAACATTGACTGCGAGAAGTTAAAGCACCTTTGTTTTACCGAGGACATTGTCTTAATAACAGACAATATGCAAGAAGCAGAAACTATGCTGTACATGCTTCAAGAAGCTTCAGGAAGGGTTGGTTTAAAAAGTAATCTATTCAAGACTCAGTTTATGACAAATGTTATATTGAACGACCCTACAAAACTGAATAACGTGGAGATCGAGCAAGTACACCGATATAAATACCTAGGACATGAAGTCAGCTTAGGACTGGGCTATATATTTAAATCTTCCGATGTATTTAAAAGGAAAGTTTTTGATAGATGCGTAATACCTGTTCTTACGTACGGAGCCGATACTCTATATTTCCAAGCATTAGAAAAAATTATTTTATTAACTACACGCTTTGTTTTAAACTCTTTTTTCTAATCTTCTTCTTATAATGCCATCTTCATTATTGAAGTTGGGCTATAATCACAACGAATTCTTCTCTATCTTGGACAATGGACAAGTATGGCCTTTTCAGTTTCGTATATTTTTCAGCCAGGCACATTTTCGGCGTCCTGGATCCCTCTTTCCTTCAATTTTACCTTCCACCAACAATCGGAGAAGCGAGTATCTTGGACCCCTATAGATATGTCCCAAGTAGCGAGTTTTCTGTCTTTTAACTAATCACAGCAATTCTATTTCTCTACCTATTCGCCACAATATATCTTCGCTCCTGACATGTTCTGTCCAAGAGATCTTCAATATTCTGGGCATGACACACATTTCGAAAGACTCCAAACGATTCAGATCCAGATCTCAACTCCATATAAAACCACCGGATATTTGTTTATATAGACTTTTACAAAACCATAACGAGTATCCAAAGAAACAGTGGAGTCTGTGACGAGGTGTCTCATTTTGAGAAAAGCCGATCTGGCTATTTTATTGCGAACTCATGTCTTAAGTTCAGGATTTAGATCTTTGGTAATCCAGCATCCCAGGTACTTAAATTTGGTTACCTGCTCTATTAGTTAATCGTAAAAGCGAATATTTGTTAGCAATCTAGGTGTTCTTGAGATGCTCATTATTTGTGTTTTATTAACGTTTACTTTCATTACCAGAGCGTCATTTTCCATAAATATAATGTTCATAAGACTCCGAAGTCCATCTGCTGTACCTGCTATAATAACGGTATCATAAGCGTATCTCAGGTTGTTGATGATTTTGCCATTAACTTTGATACCGTTTGAAGAGTATGCTCAGAATATAGATTAAAAAGGAGCGGAGAGAGAACACATCTTTGACGAAACACCTCTTTTTATTTTGATTTCCTTTATTTTTCCGCTATTTACTCGTATCGTCGCTACCTGATCCCAATATAAGCGAGTAACGATTCTGGTTTTATCACGGCCCATATTCTGAAGCATCCGTATCAATTGTAGATGTTTGATTCGATCAAAGTCTTCTGTAATCGATGAAACAAAAGTAAACGTCATTCTCTTGATCTCTACATTTTTGCAAAAATACAACCAGACCGAAAAGTGCTCTAGTTCCAGATCCTTGCTTAGATCTAAATTGCTTTTCGCTGACATCTTGTTCAAATTTGTTGCGTATTCTACAGTGAATAATCTTCAGTGTTACTTTCAGAGCGTGGCTCATTTGACTTTTTGGATAACGATATGAACACAGGTTTAAGTCAGTCTTTTGGTATATTTCCTTTATTGTAGATGAAATTTATGCAGCTGAATAAGATTGAAATATTTTCTTCATTTAAAAGTTTAAATATCTCTGCATAAAGATTATCTGGTCGGGGAGTTTTTCCAGTTTTCGCACGCCTTATTGCATCCTTAATTTCCGCTGGGAATATGTTAAAGGATATTCCACCTCCAATGAGTTCAGGTAATTCCCTTCCGTTATTAAACGTGTTTTTAACGTATCGGGTCTATTCTTCTTCTAGCTCTTTTTGTTCGGTTATTATTTGATTACACAGCCCCACAAAAAAAAAGTGGGGTATACTTTTGATGCGATATATCAGATCCGTAGTATTTTTGCCCGCTGATCACGAATTTGACGTCAGAATATCGCCATCACATCTCAATTTTTTTCTAACCTCAAAAAATAGGTAAAAATTAGTAAAAATTAAGAAAAATATACTCCTAAAAAATTGATTCAAGCTTTTTCATGAATCCAAAGATGTATTAATATGTATTCGGACACGCTAAGCTAATATTCATCGGTTGGATTGAGCCATACAGTTCTGTTTTCTTTCTAACCTCAATAAATCAGACAGATATAGTGCTTCTCGAATGCAAAAACGAATTCAAATTAAAATTCAACCGATCCTTACTAAATTTGGTACACGGGGATTTTTTGGGTCGCTAATCACGAATCTGAGGTTGGATTTGCAAAATTCAAGATGGCAGATGTTTTCGCGCCATTTTGAACGCCGAGAAAATTCATCGGTCGATTTTTATTCTTCTACCTGCATCCAGGGCACCTCCACGTGGTGACGGTGGGCAACGGTGTTACTCCACTAGTCGGCAGAGTCCCTGGATAACGGGTTAGATGCCGTCATGGCAGGTAGAAGGAAGAGAATTACGATGCAGGGACTCGGAAACCCAGTATCGTCGGTTGGTCAGGGTGGGAAAGCGGGCCCGCAGCCGTCGTCATCCAGCGACCGTAGCTCTTCATGTGTGGGTGACTTGGCTCATGTAGAGTATAATGTTACAAGAAAACGGTCTCGCGGTACAAGGACTTTTCATAAGTGCGATAAAAACAGTGATTCATTTTGTTATATTTGCTGTCAACACGTATTGAGTAAAATGGGGTCACCGATAACGGATAAGATTAAAACCTTATATAAGGATTGTTTTAACATTGAAATACAGCACCAGGATACAGATTGGGTTCCCCACATCATTTGCAGTTCTTGCAAAATAATGTTGTACATCAATAAGAAGGCGATTAAATATTCCAGACCAGCAATATGGAATAGACCATACAGTGAAAGTGATTGCTACTTTTGTATGAATGCTGTATCTAGGCATAACCGAAAAAAATCAAAGCACTATTACTTATAACGATGTTTCGACAGTAACAAGACCAACTAAACTAATTCCGCCTCCTGAACCACTTGATGCTGATGTTATGGAAACAAATGATTTCTTCACCTTATCAGTTCATGCCGAAAACATTGAGACTGTCGAAAAAGATTCAAACACTGTTACTAATGAATGTTCTAGTGACAACCTATCATATACTAGTGACACAGATAAAGAATTTCTACCATACAACCGTAAACCAGAACCAATACTCGTATCACAGTCAGAACTTAGTGATCTAGTCAGAGATTTAGGCTTATCCAAAGATGGTTCAGAGCATCTTGCTTCCTTTTTAAAGAAAATACATTTACTTAAGCCAGAAGCTACGATTTCTTATTATAGAAACAGAGATGAAGAATTTCGAAAATATTTCACAATGGACGAGGAATTGTCACTTTCATATTGTACCGATGTAAAAGGTCTAATGGATGAATTTCAAAATAACTCATACGATCCTGAAGAATGGAGACTGTTCATTGATTCTTCTAAACGGAGCATTAAGGCAGTTTTGCTGCATAATACCAACGTTTACGCTCCCATTCCGATTGCTCATTCCACAGTTATGGAAGAGCAATATGAAAAAATGAAGCAGCTTTTGATAAAAATAAAATATGCTGATCATAACTGGAAAATTTGTGGAGATCTGAAAATTGTAACAATATTGCTCGGCCAACAGTCAGGGTTTACACTTTATCCCTGTTATAAATGTCTGTGGAATAGCAGAGACAGGGAACGTCATTATAAGAAAAAAAATTGGCCAACAAGAGAATCGTTCACTTCTGGTGAAAATAATGTATTGTTTCCACCATTGGTAGATCCAAGAAAAGTTCTTATTCCCCCGCTTCACATTAAGCTTGGACTTATGAAGCAATTCACGAGAGCATTAGATACAAACGGCCCATGTTTCAAATATTTGCATAAAAAATTTCCGAAATTTTCTGAAGCTAAAATTAAGGCAGGCGTATTTGACGGGCCACAAATAAGAAAAATTGTTTCAAGATTCATTATTTGTTACTAAAATGAATAAAGTTGAAAAAGCTGCTTGGCTTAGTTTTAAAGAAGTCGCAACAAACTTTTTGGGAAATAATAAAAGTCCTAAGTACAAAGAAATAGTCGAGAAAATGGTAAAAAATTTTCAAACATTAGGTTGCTTAATGAATCTAAAATTACATTTCCTGGACTCCCACATTGATGATTTCCCAGATAATCTTGGTGACTACAGTGAGGAGCAAGGGGAACGTTTTCACCAAGATCTGAAAATCATAGAAAATCGGTATCAAGGACGATGGGATGACCATATGCTGGCGGACTATTGCTGGTCGCTAAAAAGAGAAACAAGTCCTCAAAAGCGTTTGGGCAGAAAGCCTTTGAATAGGTTATTCGCGGAAAAAAGAACAAGATACAGCCAAAAAAAGGAAAGTTAGGCGCGGGTCTAACCTTCGCAATTCTAGGGCTTAAGGGTCTACTATTTGAGAGTATATGGTTTAAAAGTCCTGGTTTTGAGTTTATTGGGTCTCATTTTTAAAGTTACAGGGTTATTGAGGTCTATTTTCTGAGGTTACAGGGTGTGGGAGTCTAAAGTTTCAGGGTTTAGGGTTTAAGAGTGTCAGGTTTGAGGATTCCCCAACTGTATACCAAATTTGGTAGGAATCGGTTGGTTTTCAAAAATTTTGTTCGCCATCTTGGATCCGCCATTTTGAATTTTGCAAATCCGACCTCAGATTCATGATTAGCAACCCAAAAAACCCCCGTGTACCAAATTTGGTAAGAATCGGTTGAATTTTAATTTGAATTCGTTTTTGCATTCGAGAAGCACTATATCTGTCTGATTTATTGAGGTTAGAAAGAAAACAGAACTGTATGGCTTAACCTAACCGATGAATATTAGCTTAGCGTGTCCGAATACATATTAATAAATCTTTGGATTCATGAAAAAGTTTGAATCAATTTTTTAGGAGTATATTTTTCTTAATTTTTACCTATTTTTTGAGGTTAGAAAAAAATTGAGATGTGATGGCGATATTCTGACGTCAGATTCGTGATCAGCGGGCAAAAATACTACGGATCTGATATATCGCATCAAAAGTATACCCCACTTTTTTTTTTTTGTGGGGCTGTGTTATTATCATTAACTAAATATGTTGATGTTCGTACAAACTTTTGTCCCGTAACATCTTTAACTTTCTTATAAATATTTTTTTCTAATATCAACAATAAAGGATTAAGAATGTATTCTATTTACACCCAAAATTATTTATTCTTATCTCTCTCTTAACTTCTAATAGAAGACAAATAATCAACTATGATCCCAACTACTTTACAAGTAGTAATTCTTCCCGAACTAATCTAAATCAATGCCTCTATTTCCGTGCTTACACATTGCTTGTCCTGTGTCTCGTTTTGTTAACCTCTGGTAAAACAAATGGGCCTTGATACCATCAGATACACGGAACACCCATCGTGTCAGGTGTGAGATAAATAAAAAACAATCTCCGGAGATTCTCTTTTATAGGCTGACTTAGTTAAAGTATGGTGAATTAACACAATTATGTTTTTGCGAATAATTACATTGTACATCATATTTTAAATATGAACTAAAACAGCATATTCGTTATTTAATTTCATAAAATGTACGAGGGTCGACTTTTAAGTTTCTACAAACGACCACTACATGGCGCTATTGAGATGTAACATTACCATTGTTGTAAAATTTAATAGAAATTGGCCGAGCAGTTTGTTTACAGTGAGAGTTAAAAAAAAACAGTTTTGTGAACAAATGCAAATTTCACGTAAAGGTTTTCGTTGGATGATTTTTTCACGATGTTAGTAAAGGCCTAACTCAACAACAATGCTTCGAATCGCTTCGTTCAACTTTTGGTAATAAATCACCATCAGAAAAGACTGTTTACAATTGGTTTGAAGAATTTTGTGATGGTCGTGTTCCCGTCAGCGATGAATTTCGTGAAGGTCGATCAAAATCGATTCTTGTTCCAAAAAATATCGATGCTGTGCGCAACGTGATTGAAGAGGATCGACCTGTAACTTGCGTGGGATGAAGGGATCCTTGGGCATAACGAAGACTGCTGTCATTCGTTTTTGCATGAACATTTAGCTGTGAAAGAGATCTGTTCTCGTTAGATTCCGCGTAATTTGACCGAAATTCAAAAACAGGCTCGTGACAATTGGTGTAAGGAAATGCTCAAAAAATTCGCAACATCGTAACAGGAGACGAAACTTGAAAACATTCGTACAAGCCGGAAACTAAGCAACAGTCAACTGTTTGGGTGTTCCAAGCTGAACCGAATCCAATAAAGTGGTTCGTTCGTAAAGCAATTCCAAGAAAATGATCGCTTCTTTCTTTGGTTATACCGGACATCTTACAACCATTGCTTTAGAGGATCGAAGAACAGTTAATGGTGAATGGTATACAACAATTTATTTGCCAGAAGTCATCGATGAAATCAGGAGAAACAGTCGAAAACGTCGCATCATTCTTCATCATGACAATGTCTACTCTCACACATTACGTCAAATAATAGATTATTTGACGATGAAAAACATCGAATTAATGCCTCATTGCCCGTATTCACCTGATTTATTGCTTAACGACTTCTTCTTGTTCCCGAATGTCAAAAAAAATGCGTGGACATCGACTTTTATCACCTCAAGAAGCTGTTGAATACTTCCAAAACCATGTTTTTGAGGTACCTTCAGAGTAACTTCAGAGTGGAAAAAATGTTTCGAGAATTGGTTCTAACGCATATACAAGTGTATAAAGAAATTTTTTTTTTCTTTCGTTGTTTTTGTAAAAATTTAAAAGGTAGCCCTCATATAGTACTCCTTCAAAATAAAGTCATCTGAAACGTTATTTACGAATATGGTAGATAAAAAATAACCGGACAGATTTTTATCCATATTTTTTATCACTTTTACCACCCAGAACGTTCTCTTTCCGTAAAAATTGTTGGTACGCGATAAAATCTCTCCTTGGTGTTCTACAAGAATGCAGAAAAGTTGAATAATTTCATAATTTTGCTGCTCGTAACGGGTGCACACACACGCTCGGAATGGATGCTAAATTACAATTTTTACAACGTTTAAAGTTATGATCATGAGTCTTTTCGTAGGCTTTAACATAATTAACATATATACCTTTCTTGTCTTTATGGGGAAATATGGGCTTAATTTATTACGTTCATAGAGAATGGACGACACATTCGTTAAATTGCGTTTATTTTCCTTGGTGGTCTATTAGCATTTTAATGTTGTAGTATTTTAGATACTTTGAATTGAAAAGGTGTCTGATTTTCTGGTAACCAGTTTTAGGATTACGGGGTTATTCCTCATAAACGAGGATGGAACGAACGAAGTTTTAGGATTATGGAGTTATCCCTTATCAATGAGGATGGAACGAATTACATATTCTTCTTGTGTAGTAAGTGCTATTCCTATACCTCGAAAACAGCGCAACATCAAGTGAATCTCGTGAAAAAGGTGAACTAAACCTGAAACAAAAAACACTTCAAAGTCGGTCAAAAATTAAGGTTATGGTAACTGTTTTCATCGATTTCCGTGCAGTCGTGCACAAAGAGGCCCTTCCCATTGATCAAATAGTTAATAAGGAGTACTATTTTTGTTTAAATTCGGAAAGCAACCTCGAATGTCGCAGAACAATTTTATAAATTTTGCATCGTGATAACGCACCGTCGTACAATATAGCAATTATTCGTTAACGTTTTAACCAAAAATGAAACGATGATCGTTCCACAAGCACTGGATGTAGCATATATGGCACGATGTGACTTTTTCCTGTCCCCTAATCTGAAATAATCACGTCATCTATAGAAGCTATAAAAGATTCTTGCCTTTAAACCAATACCAGAAATCGAGTATAACAAGTGTTATGAAGATTAGAAAAAAATGTTGGCATAACAATAAAATTACTTAATTACTTTGTTAACCGCCACTAAATATATTCTTTGTCAAGATTTACAAATGCGTTATTACGATTTCGTAGTACTACATTTTCAAACGCTTAACTAAGACTAAAACAGATCTTTAGTATTTGTGTTTATATAATGAAAAAATGTGGGTATATTAGGTGCTATAAAAGTTGGTAAAAAACGGAAATTCCGTCGTCTACTTGACTATTTAGTAAATTTATATAATGGTTTTAGATTCTAAGAAATTAAATGTTAACCCTTTAGGTGCCGTGTGGAGTATTGATAAACAATTAATACTGACAGATGGTTGGCCTGTTTCTAAAAAATGCTTAGTAAAGTGTGATTTTTCATTTTTTACCCTATAAGATGCGTTATGTTCTGCGAATCTTATTTTGAAATTCGGTCCCGTTTGGCCTGCATAACAGCTATTGCACTCTTGACAATTAAGTTTATAAATTTCTGATTTATTATTACTCAGTATATATCACCACTACACCAAACACTTTATTTTTGCACTCGACGCGCGTTTCGCTAACCATGTTAGCTTCATCAGGAGCGATGATTGACTAAAGCTAAACTAGCCTAGCCTAACTCTTGAATTACTCAAGCGGAACTAATGAGATAGGCAAGGCCGTCAGTTCCGGTCAAGTAACCAGTAGAGGGGACTATAAGGAATAGGCCCTCTGTCTTTATTTAAACTACTTTTACATTTTATGATTTCCATACTTTCGTATGCGTTCAACAATCTCCTATCAGATACATCCTTTATTAATCTTAGATTATCTAATGTTACAGTATGATTAGCTTCAAGGGCATGTTCGGCAATGCTAGATTTTTCTGTTCTATTGTATTTTAAGTGTGCTAAGTGTTCTTTAAATCTTGTTTTAATTGACCTTTTAGTTTGCCCAACATACTTTTGTATTTCTAAAATAATAATAGATTAGAATTTGATATCTATAGGAAGGACACAGTAACAGATAGATATATTCCTAATGATTCATTTCATTGCAAACAACATAAATTAGCCTCATTACATTTTTTAGTTCATCGTTTGGTCACTTTCCCTCTGAATAGAGTAAACTTTAATAAAGAAAGGAATCGTATTAGAAATATAACTAGAGTTAATGGTTATGACGATGACTTAGTAAATAAGCTAATAAATAGACATAAGTTTAGGTTTAATATTCAGAATTCCACCTTTTTTACACGCGAAGAAAATAACACCAAGTATGTCTCCATACCATAAAATCCGAAATATAGCAAAGACTCAATAAGGTATTTAATAAGGTAGGCCTCACCTTAGTCTATAAGTCATCCGACAATCTGAGGAATATCTTAGGAAATCCCAAAGATAAGATTCCTAATTGTGAGAAAAGTGGAATTTATGAAATTAGTTGTAATGATTGTGACAAAAAGTATGTTGGGCAAACTAAAAGGTCAATTAAAACAAGATTTAAAGAACACTTAGCACACTTAAAATACAATAGAACAGAAAAGTCTAGCATTGCCGAACATTCCCTTGAAGCTAACCATACTGTAACATTAGATAATCTAAGATTAATAAAGGATGTATCTGATAGGAGATTGTTGAACGCATACGAAAGTATGGAAATCATAAAATGTAAAAATAGTTCAAATAAAGACAGAGGGCCTATTCCTTATAGTCCCCTCTACTGGTTACTTGACCGGAACTGACGGCCTTGCCTATATCATTAGTTCCGCTTGAGTAATTCAAGGGTTAGGCTAAGTATAAATAGGTAGATTTGTAGTTTAGCTTTAGTCAATCATCGCTCCTGATGAAGCTAACATGGTTAGCGAAACGCGCGTCGAGTGCAAAAATAAAGTGTTTGGTGTAGTGGTGATATATACTGAGTAGTATCATTGTGCCAAGATTCCACATTCCCAACTTAGTCTGATTTTATTATGTTTATTAGTTTTATCTTTGGCACTGAAAAATATATTGATATTGAATAATTTTTGAGCGGGTTTTAAAGCTATTCTTGTTTTTTCGGCTGTGAGAACCGAACCGAGATGGGACCAAAATATGTCAGAGGTATGAATGTTTTTCTTTCTTGCTATTCTTTTACGGGGTAAATTAAGTTTGCGGCTTATTAGGGTATTAATTATTTTAGGTTGGAAGCCGTTATTGAGTGCTATATTTCTGACTGTATCCAGTTCTTTTTTTAAATTATTTTTACTAAGAGGAATATTAAAGGCTCTATGGATCATAGATTTATAAGCTGCCAGTTTATGAGAACTAGGGTGTATTGAGTCAGCTGGGATGGTGACATCTGAAAACGTTGGTTTACGGAAAATATCGGATTCTAATCTATTTCCCTTCTTTGAAATTGTAATATCTAAGAAATTCATTTTATTTTCTGTTTCCTTTTCCAATTTTAATTTTATGTTGGGTGTATATTATTTAGATCATGTCCATGAAAACATACTAAGATGTCGTCCACATATCTAAACCAAAAGATAATATTTCTTGCGTGTTGAGTTTTTAGAAAATTATTTTCCATTTCTGACATAAAAATGTCTGCTAGCAAAGGACTAAGTGGAGAACTCATAGTAAGACCCTCTCTTTGTTTGAAAAATTGATTATTGAATTGGAAATAATTTTCGGTTATGCAAAACTCGAAGAGCTTCAATACATCTTGTTGTATTGTTATATTGATGTTTTTTTTTTTGTAGCATAGTTTCAATAATTTTGAAACAATCTTTATTTGGGATATTGGAGAACATATTTGTTACATCGAATGAAACCGGAAGGACATTATTTGAAATGGAGATATTTTTGAGTTTATTTGTGAGGTTAATAGAATTTTTTGGGTTGTATTTTGAATGTGTGGATGTGTTGCTAGGTTTTTTTAAAGTAGTGTTGCTGTACGATACTACTTAATGGTGAATTTTCGTTGTGTATTTTTATCAAGCCATAAAGCTTTAGTAATGTAGGGTTTTGGTTTATTATTTTAAACTTTTCTCTTTCATCCACAATCTTCAGAGTCTCATTTAACAGGGTCTTGAGTTGTTTTTGACTTTTATCAGTTGTATCTTCTTTTAATTTTATTGGATTTTCTTTTTCTAATAAATCATTTACTTTTTGAATGTACTGGTTTTTATCAAGGGCTATAATGGAGTTGCCTTTGTCTGTTTTTGTTATTATTAGGTTATTCTCTTTTATTTTAGATTGGATGGATGCTATCGTTAGTTGTTACTTATTACTGCAGGTAGTGTTTTTCATTATATGTTTCATTTTTTCTGTTTTAATATTTGGGTTATCTATGTTTTTTTTTTTGTGGCTGAGTCAATTTCGGATATTAGTGTTTCAGTAGTATTTTTTATATTAAAGTTAGGATTATATTTTGGTCCTTTTTCCAACAGTTTTTTCTCATTTTCTGTGAAATTTGTACTAGAGATATTAATAAATTTATCATAGAGGGTTTTTTGTTGAGTATTATTTGAAGTTTCGGTATATTTTTTATTCTCTATTACTTTTTTAAGTTTTTTTGATTAAGTAAATTTTGTGAATAATTTGACTAATCTTTAATCTAGTATATCATCAAAAATATCAAATTTTAGCGGGTGGCGTTTATACGCTAATTCAGAGGGCAATACCTTGATATAGATAGAGGCAAATTCGGCCAATGTGGACATCTTTGCCCCAAGAATACACGGAAAATCTAGTCGAAAATATATCTTGAAAATGTCAGGCGATCATCGACGCTGATGGGGATTGCGCATGTTAATGGTGATCATTTACGGTCGGATGATGTAAAAAAACCTTTAAATAAATACATTTTTTAATGAACAATTTGCGACAGGTTCTTACTTGACTGACGACTGTACAAAGGAGGAAGAAGAAGAAGATAATTGTATGGTATAAAGCCATGCCCTCTATGTATTTCAAGGCAGACTTTACAACTATTTAAAGATAGAAATACTGCAAAGTGCGGGCGATCAAGAATTCACTTTGCTTCGTCAGTAGCCGGACCACACAAAATGGCGTACGTGATAATTCTTTCATTTTTCGATGATTAAGAAACCAAAACATGGCCGTAAGCTTTTCCTGTGGTCATGTCAATGTTGGTTTTATTATGACGAGCGGTTATGCGTTGTAAGTTTTTAGTTACTTTGTACTGTGCGTTTTTGTATATATGCGTGGGAGTTTTGCAAAATTTGCAGTTTAAGCAAACGCTTAGAAATGAAAATAAAGGATATTAGTTTCATATTACGGTACTGGATTTAGTGAGTTATTCCGATTAAAATATTTAAGCTGATTTGTGAATTATTTTAATTTATGAAAAGCGATTTCTTTTATGGCCTAGTGTATATGAATACAAGCAAAAATTCCATAAAATTGTTGCGTGAGCATAGGTTCTGTAGAATTCAAAATATAATTTATAAAACGGCCCCAATTAAACCAATATAAAATGGCTAGTTTAATGTGCATAAAAAATGTAGAAATGAAATGAGGGATTATTTTATTGAATAATTTGGATCATACTCTAGTTTCTTCAGCAAGCAATGGGATTTTTGTTCGTTGCTTTGATAGCAGCAAATTCTCAACCAGCCTAGATTGGTTCTTGTCTCAGCCGATTTTCCTGATCTGAAGCAATCCTGAATTGACACTCTGCTCCGTCGAAAATGTTTCATACAAAAAAACTACTGTTAAAAAAGCTAAAAATAAAAACTTTTTAACAAAAAAAAATCTTTAAAGTAAATAAACAGCCAAGTGCAAGTCGGACTTGCGCAATTTGTATTCCGTATGTTGACTGCTTTTAAAATAAAAAAAATTGTTACGGAGGTATAAAATGATCAATGACTTCACAAAACACTCCCCAAATGAGTTCTCAACAAAGTTTGTTTCTGATCTTTGTTGAAAACTGATGACCTTGAAATTTTTGTTTTTTTTATATATACCAGATAAATTATTAAAGGTAATGCACTCGTGATAATTTTCGTTCATTCTACACCCTGTGGAGAATATTCCAGAATTTTTTCAAAATTTTTTGATCAGTACTTTTCCAGATGAGGGGGTGGGGCCGCGATTTGTAGCGATTTTTTTTTTAAATAATACAAGGAAAAGTGTGCGCAAGTATCACATTATATATATTTTTGAACTCGTGCTTTAACAAGCTTTTACTGGACACCCCACTCAATGACCTAGTAAAAATATTTTTTTTTTAAGTTTTTTATTTGGAGATTCACCATTTTGTGAATTTTGGCACAAACAAAATAATCGTAGTCTATTCTGGGGCCATAGTCATACTTTTTCTAAGGATATATATATATATATATATATATATATATATATATATATATATATATATATATATATATATATATATATATATATATATAGTCGACACTGTTTATAGTGAAACTCTATATAGTGAAAAACTCTTTATAGTGCAATTTTTTCAAGACCTAGAATATTTTAATGAAATTTCATGTAAAAAGCCCTGCATATGGTGAATCTGTAAAATAGTAACACTCTATATAATAAAATTTTTACCGGAAATGTATGTATAAATTTTTATGCGTTTATTGAGATCTTGGCCATTTCGGGTTTCCCATTTTTATCTAACATTAGCACGAATTCCATTTTTATGACGCATTCTTTTGAAAAGGTTCTTAACGCGTTTATAACGCCTAATGGTTGGCAATAAATCAGGTAGATTTCTGTGAGAAACCCGGGGAATAACCCATTTTATAGAAACCCGGGGAAAAACCCATTTTATAGTCGAGGCCTAGTAATTCGCAAATTCAGGTTCAGTTTCTTTTTGTTTAAGAATCAAGTAAGATGTTCAAGCGAGTGTGTTTAAGTTTAGCTGAGAAAATTTAAGTTTTGGAGGAAGTGGATAAAGGCTGCAAAAAAATTGATGTTGCTGCAAAACTTGGGTGTCTCTCCAAGTTGCGTCTCTCTGATAATAAAAAGTCGCGACAGTATCAAGAAACCTAGTTTTCCAAGCAGTCGAAAACGAGTACGGGTGAGTACTTACGAGGATGTAAATGAAGCAGTTTTACGATGGTTTCAAGTGGCCCGTACGCATCAAAACGTACCAATATCGGGAAATTTAATAAAGCAAAAGGCTCTATCTACAATTTGCTAAAGAATTTAACTGTGTTAATTTTAAAGCTAGTGAAGGGTGGTTGAGTGCCTGGAAGACTCGCAATTCAATTGTTTTCAAGACGGTGTCTGGCGAGAGTGCAAGCGTTAGTCAAGAGGACTGTGACATTTGGACTGAAACTGTTTTAAAAAGTGCATTGAAAAAGTACGAGCCAAAAAACGTTTTCAATTGTGATGAAACCGGTTTGTTTTTTAAATGTTTGCCAAATAAAACTTTTGCTTTTAAAAGTGATAAATGTTTTGGTGTTAAAACAAGTAAAGACACTTATGATTGGAGCAAACATGGATGGCTCAGAAAAACTGAAATTACTGCTCATAGGTAAAAGCAAAAATCCCCGTTGTTTAAAAGGAGTTAAATCTCTGGAGTTAGATTACGCCAATAATAAAAAGGCATGGATGACTTCTGAGATTTTCGAAAGATGGATCAAAGAACTGGACACGAAAATGAAAAGCCAAAAAAGCGAAAAATTGTGATGTTTATAGACAATTGTCCTGCACATCCAGTTACTGTAAGTAAAAAATTAAGGAATATTGAATTGATCTTTTTTCACCAAACATGACCTCCAAATTGCAACCTATGGACCAGGGTATTATAAAAAACATAAAACATCATTACCGAAACAGAATTGTTCACAAAATTGTTAATGCGATTGATAACCTTCCAGTCCAAAAATTGATTACCCTTAAAGAGTGTATAACCGAAGTCGCTAAAGTATGGAGTGAAAATGTTTCTCGGAAAACTATCAAAAACTGCTTTTCTAAAGCAGGTTTTACGGAAAAAATTGACGAATGGGAAGAAAAAGACGAAATGTATCTCACTACCTTAAAAAGGCAATGGGGTATTCTACAAAAAACTGCTACCGTCGACGCAAATTTTTTACTTGAAGATTTTTTAGAAATCGACAATGATGTTGGCACGACAGATCTCCCAACTGACCAAGACATAATTGGCGATATAAAAAGTATAGAAGATCATGAAGAAGAAACTGAAACCGGGGAATGTCCTGCTAAATTTAGTGAAAATGCAATAAGAAATGCATTTGACATTGTGCGAACTACTCTCAGAGACCAGGAAAGTGTACCTGATCAAATCTTTATGCATTTGAATAAATGCGAGAATTTTGTTGAGCAACAATTATTTTTCAAAAGTAATGTTCAAAAGAAAATAATTGATTATTTTTCCTACTACGTATGTACGTAGTATGTACATATGTATTAACAGATTTTGTATTATTCTTTTTATTTCGTATGTAGTACATACATACATAAAGTCCGTACGTTATATATTTACACGTGCGTCATAGTTTTCAGGCAATATCCCAGATTTTTTTGTCTCTTTTTACCAATACCTACGATTTATTGGTGAAAAGAGACAAATAATATAGTCGTCTGTTATATGGCCTGAAACTATGACGCACGGGTAAAGATATAACGTACGGACTTTATGTGTGTATTTAGCCCTGTACATGCTATGTACTATTTAAACTTTCAAATGTTTAATAAAATTTTTTCTAATAATTCAATTTTGCAATTTTTTTTTGTTGCTTGTACCTTATAAAATACAAGTAAATGATTACCAATATAAAATACATACATAGCAATATATACGGATTTTTTCTTTATATAGTGAAAAACTTTCTATAGTGAAATTTCGGTCAACATTTTGTTCTTTCACTATATAGAGTCTTGACTGTGTATATATATATATATATATATATATATATATATATATATATATATATATATATATATATAATATATATAAAATGCAACGTCTCTCTGTCTGTCTGTCTGTCCGTTAGTGACTTTATCACTGGAGAACCACTTATCCGATTTACGTACTTTTTTTTTAAAACATACATATGTTCTCTGGCCAGGTTATAGGCTATATTTTATTACGATAGGTAGCATAAGGAATGAGCAGTGACGATAATAGTGAATAAAGTCGGAAAAAAAGTTTATATCTAGCGCGTTCCCTTGCAATACACAGTCCAAACCATTAAATATGGAACAATATTATGTAGCAGAGAATATCTATAATATATATAAAATGCAATGTCTCTCTGTCCGTCTGTCTGTCTGTCCGTCCGTTAGTGTGCTTATCACTGCAGAACTACTTATCCGATTTACGTGCTTTTTTTTAACCATACGTATGTTCTCTGGCCAGGTTATAGGCTACATTTTATTAGGTGACATAAGGAATAAGCAGTGACGATAATAGTGAATTAAGTCGGAGAAAAGTTTGCCGCTAGCGCGTTCTCTTGCAATACACTCCCTAAAGCATTAAATATGGAACAATATCATGTAGCAAAAAATACAATATATATAAAATGCAACGTCTCTCTGTCTGTCTGCCTGTCCGTTAGTGCGCTTATCACTCGAGAACCACTTATCCGATTTACGTGTTTTTATAAATTTATACATATGTTCTATATAATTCGATATAAGCCTAGATAATGGGAGATAAGGTGAGATAATTGGAGATAAGGAGAAATAATGGGAGATAAGTCGAGATAAGCCTCGATAATGGGAGATAAGGTGAGATAATGGGAGATAAGTATAAATAATGGGAGATAAGGAGAGATACTGGGAGATAAGCAGAGATAAGTCTAAATAATGGGAGTTATGGTGAGATAATGGGAGATAAGGAGAAATAATGGGAGATAAGGAGAAATAATGGGAGATAAGTCGAGATAAGCCTAGATAATGGGAAATAAGATGAGATAATGGGAGATAAGGAGAAATAATGGGAGATAAGGAGAAATAATGGGAGATGAGCAGAGATAAGCCTAGATAATGGAAATTATGTAGAGATAATGGGAAATAAGGAGAAATATTGGGAGATAAGGAGAAATAATGGGAGATATTTTATTACGTTGGGTAACATAAGGAATAAGCAGTGACGATAGTAGTGAATCAAATCCACGCGAGCGGAGCCGCGGGCCCGACTAGTATATATATATATATATATATATATATATATATATATATATATAAATATATATATATATATATATATATATATATATATATATATATATATATATATATATATATATATATATATATATATATATATATATATATATATATATATATATATATATATATATATAAATATATATATATATATATATATATATATATATATATATATATATATATATATATATATATATATATATATATTTATATATATTTATATTTATTTCAGACGTTCTAGTGAGCAGCAATCGTGCACGCCAGCAGATCAAAATGACTTCATGAAGCTGCAGAAAACCCTTATAAAAATCATTTAAAAAATTATGTAAAAAATTTTTTCTTAGATTTGAAGACTTAAAATATATGTCAGAAAAGTTACGGACTCAAAAAATGTTTTTTTAATAATTTATCATCCCATAAAAATTATTCAAATTTTCGACCGAGAAAGTGTAATGTTCCCTAAATCAAAATTTAACTTTCAAAACTACACAGCTCTGATTGGGGCATCAATTTCTATTTTTGTGCCAAATCTTAACTTTCTATCTCAAATAATATTGGAGAAAATCGGGTGTGACGGACAGACGAACACCGAAGTGATCCCATAAGTATTCCGTACGGAACAGAGTCATCGGTGTTTCATTACAGAAATTTTAGTTTTTCAGGATTTTTTCAGAAACGACATAACCAGTTTCAATAAAATTTGTATGGGACCATCGCGAATGGGTTCTCTTTGGAATAATTAAGAACCTCCTCCTTTTTGAAGTCAGTTAATAACTTTTAAATAACTTATATCACTGCGCGATGGGTCAAATTGCTTTCACTCATTTTTCGGCACCACAAAACGTAACAAACACGTACAAATATGACGTAACTTTCATCGCTAGAGAGACCTTCATATGTAATACATTATTTGTACAACACTTACTTTCCATGTATATTTTTACAAATAAATAATTGTATCTCATTAATTTGAGACACGGCGTGGGCGGCACCGTTAATTTTTGCAACATAACCCGACACACAGAATCAAATTCTTCACTTTGTCGACACAATTTATCTTCACCTACCTCTTTCAACATCAAAACGAAAGCAAATATCTACACCTTTTGTTAAATAAACACGCACACACAGACACATTTTAAAAATAAATCAACACCGTGATGGCTCTTCAAAGACCATTAAAAATGCGTCAACGGCACTTTACCTGTGGCGCTTATTTGAAAGTGTTTCGCAGCTTTTTACTTGCTTTTCGTAAATTTTACACGCATTGTGCGTTTCGTCAGCGGTAATAATTTCGACGAAGAAGCACTTATATATTAAGTAAGTGTCCGCGATAATTCATTTTTGGTAGAGCGATTCAACAAAAAATTGGTAGAGGGAACCTTTGTCTACGAAGCATTTTAGTAAAAATATCAGTCGATTCTGAACTTTCGTCGCAATCGCGTCAAATCCAAAACCAGTCACTTGTTTAGCGCGTGGGTTCGAGGCAGTCTTTCTTTGTTCCCATCCAAAGAGGCCTAAAATGATATATTCCGCGACTGCTCAATGTATTAAAAAGTCGGTATCGTTTGTGAAGAAGTGAGTAAATCATTCTAACGAGACGAAAAATATCGACGACTTGCCAAAACGTGGCAAAGTCACTCCGGAAGTCGAAAAACGAATCGTGTCTTTGTTTTCACGGGACCCGAAATTGACACTGCGTAAAACCGACAAAATTAAGAAAATCGGGGAAATGTGTCCCTTTTGTGTGTCATTTTCGTGCTCATGATGTCAAATTCCGAAGCATGTTGAAGAAACCTTTGTTAAGCGAAAATCAGGTCGCGAAGAGACTCGCATGGGCCCACGATAAAATACTAGAGTGGCCCTCACAATCGTCAACCTTATAAAGAGACAGCTCAGAGGTAAGACTCTGAGGACTTTGACTTAGTTGTCTCGCGAGATCGAAAAATTTGCGGGGTATGGGGAAAATCTCGTCGACAGCAGGCCTCGAAGATGCCAGGTGAATATTGATACAGGAGGCGATTGGCCAACTTACTAAGGTAATTGTGCCGTTGTTAGTACACCAAAAAATATATTGATGGCAAAAAATGTTCTTGAAACACATTTTTCTAAGAATGCGAGCGGTCACGTTCGTACTTGACAGGCACGGCATTTTTCTGCGTAGATTTGGATGTCATTAGTTAAGAAGCTTTACTAACTAGCCTTGTAGCTTCTGGTGGTCCGTTTGGTGGTGATGGTACTCTAGATTTCCTTAGGAATAATGGCGTTAAATAGTTTGCCTCGCATATTGCCAGGTGTACTATGGAAGATACTGCAAGCCACGAAAATATGTGCGCAGTTTTCTTATTAGTATTATCACAAGATGGAACAAAATGCCGCTGCAAAACGAAGCCGGCTGGCTGCTGCCGGTTCTGCAAAATGTGCCTCGTCGAGTTTCTTAGTTGTATTCTTCTTCTTCTTCTGCAGCTTATTCTGTCCATCGTCGGACCTAAGCCTCCCTCAAGTTATTCCAGCCTTCTCTATTGTGTTTTCCCCATCCACTCGTGCCCTGCCATCCGTTTTATGTCGTCCGTCCACCTGGTCTGCGGTCTTTCTCTACTTCTCTTATTCTCTCTGGGTCTCCATTTATGATCCTACGCGTCCATCTGTTATCTTGCATTCTCCCTACGGGTTCAGCCCAATTCCATCTCAGGGTACGCAGTTTTTCTATTACATCGGTTACGTTGGATCTTCTTCGTATTTCAGTATTATGTATATGATCTCGTAGTTTAACGTTTAGCAACTTTCTTTCTATGGACCCTTGTGCCACCTGCAGCTTATATACGATATTTTTATTGAGGGCCCAAGTTTTTGTGCCGTACGTTAAAACTGGCAACACATATGAGTCAGAGGTCTTTGCTTTCAGCGTGTTTGGTATTTACGACTGGAGTACGTCTTGTAGTTTTCCGAACGCCGACTAGGCCAGTAATATTCTTCTTTGTAGGTCTGCTGTCAGATTGTTCTTTGAAAGTTGGATTTTTTGCCCCAGATATACAAATGCATCCACTTTTTCTATTATTAGGGGTATTAAGTCTAACAAAATTAGGGAAAATATTCGCGAGGCATCTCTGAGAAACCCGACGAGGCACATTTTAACAATCTGGTGGTAGCCAGCCGGCTTCTTTTTGCGGCGACATTTTATTCCACGTGTTCGTCTTTCTGAGTCGATAGCTATATTTTACGTGGTGTTATATTACCGATTACTTAGCATACACTGAGGAGAGCTTTTTCTTCTGGAACTTGAATTTTAAGTTAGGAATTAACGAAAGGTTAGACAGGTTCGTTTTGCGGCGACATTTTTTTATGTGTGTTTGTCTTTCTAAGGAGATAGCTATATTTTATGTGGTGTCATATTAGCAATTACTCAGCATACACTGAGGGGAGGGACATTTTTCTTCTAGAACTTGAATTTTAAGTTAGGAAATAACGAAGAGTTAGACAGTAAAATAACGACTCCCGTGCGAAACCGGGAGAGGTCGCTAGTAATTTTATATATTACAAACAGGCATGTTATGACTCTGTTGTTCTTGGGTTTGCTGGGATCCCACCTTTTTAATAACATATCCACGTTTCCCTCAGTAAGAAACTGGTTCCGCAGTGCTAAAAAGAAGAAAATCTTTGGTCGAAACTGGTTAGAGGGTAACAAGCTCTAATTTGAACAGTCTGATATTCTTCCTGGGGGTAGTTTTATTTCACAATCATAGTAGTTCAGGTTAGCAAAGTACTCCTTAAACGTGTTATTACAACTTAAGACTTGTCGCCAGTTGATATCTGTGATATGAAACAACATTTCTAAGTAAACCTATGTTCTTTAATCGACAAACCCGACGTAGCATTTTAGTAATTTACTTTATATTTGATTTTTATAATTTTGTTTTCTCGTTGTTTCATCAACAATCATTGGAGAATTATTTCATCTTTAAATAGAGCACATTTATCTTCTAAATGATGTCCGCCCCGTTTGTTTGTTCTCGAGAATATGGAAGCTGAAAAAGGACTGCCTTTGTTTAAATAGAAAAAGTTAAAAGTTTTGTTTACATTACACAGACTAGAGGTTGGGAGATGCACTAAATGGATATTAGAACTTTCTTTATTGTTTTACTGCTAATATAGTCGCCAATTTAGGAATTATCTAGCTAGGTTGAAAGGCCTAGTGCCCAAAATTTTAATTTGGTGTTCAATTATGTATATATACCAGGTGTACAAGTATAAAATGCGGATTTTTTCATGTTAAATTCGGAAGAATGATAAAAAGTGCTTTATTCAAAGTATGCTCCATAGCTTGTTATACATTTTTCCCATCTTTTGGGCGTGAATATCACGCCAGTAAAAATCTTCCCCTTTTGCTGCGAACCATTCATCGAGCCATTTTTTCACATTTTCGTACGAACCAAAGCGCTGCTCAGCAAGTGCGTGACCCATCGATTCAAACAAGTGGTAATCGGAAGGAGCCAAGTCTGGTGAGTAAGCTGCAGGGGGTAGAACTTCCCAGCTGAGTGCTTCCGACGTGTCGCGAACTGGTTTTGACGTATGTGATGGAGCACTGTCATGAAGAAAAGTGACTTTGTGTTGCCTCTTTCGGTATTCTGGCCTTTTTTCAAGCAGCGAACGGTTCAAATCGGTCAATTGTTGTTGGTAACGTTTAGTATTAACCGTTTGTCCAGGTTTTAACAGGTCATAATAGACCACGCCCCTCCGGTCCCACCAAACACAGAGCATCGTCTTTCTGCCAAAGCTATTCGGTCTTGCGCCTGGGTCTACCCATGATTTTTTGCGCTTGGGATTCTCAAAGTAAATCCACTTTTAATCCCCTGTAACTATACGATGCAAAAACGACTTCCTTTTGTACCGAGCGAGCAAAATATCACACGTGTTTTTGCGCTTTTCCATTTGCCTGTCGTTCAACTCATGTGGTACCCATCTACCGGTCTTCTGAATCTTTCCCATCTCTCGTAGCCGATTGGTAACAGCTTGTTGACTAACGCCCAATTGCTCGGCGAGTTGTTTTTGTGCTTGCGAATCATCTTCGTCCAAAAATGCTTGCAATTCCACATCTTCGTATTTTTTTTGGCGGTTTTCCACGTTCCTTGTCTGCAACATCGAAGTCACCACTTTTGAAACGCCGAAACCATTGTTCACACGTATCTTGCGATGGAGCATGTTTACCATAAGCTTCTCGAAGTAACCGGTATGATTCAACAGCAGTTTTCTTCAAATGAAAACAAAAAATTAATGCTGTCCGCGAATGCGGAATTTGTTCGGTATAAATTTCGACATATTGAACACAACACAATACTATGCGCACACTTTTCCAATTTATCACTCGTGCGCCTCTGACACTTGATGACACGACAAAATGGCGCAGTGTCAAATCTTTATAGCACAAACTGCATTGGTGCACCTGGTATATATATATATTAGGGTGGAGTGAAAAAAAAATGGCCCAAGAACGGGTAGTGGTCAAAAGTGTCTGTTTAGCCTCAGGAATACGAAGCTAAAAGGATTTTAGTAGCTTTAATAGATATATGCAAAACTTTTGAGGTTAAAATTTCGCCCTGAAAACTTAACCAATTTCAAAATGCTTTTAGCCTCGTATTCCAAACGGAAACTTTTGAGCTCTACCCGTCCTTGGGTTATTTTTTTCACTCCACCCTATTATATATATATATATATATATATATATATATATATATATATATATATATATATATATATATATACATATATATATATATATATATATATATATATATATATATATATATATATATATATATATATATAGGGTGTTATGAAACTCGTTTATATATTGAAACTAGCAAATTATTGCATCAAAAACAAGTGCACAAAGATAATTAGAAATGTCACTTCTCAATAACTCATGAAGAAATGGACCCTGAAGTTTTATGGTTTTTCAGTTAGTACCCCAATGATTTTATGTCAGAAACAAGAGACTGGCATCTTGATAATAACCTGTACTGTTACAGTGTTGCTGTGCTTAATATTTTTTTTGTTAATATTTCATGCAGTAATTAATTAATAAATAATAAAGTAATACAACTTTACCTATTTCAGTTTAGAAAAGCTTCTGATGCTGTAGAAACAAACTACGTTTGATGTTTAATGTTTTGATTAAAGAAAACTAATATACAAAAGAGCCGAAATCTAACTTACACAAATAATTTTCTATTTCAGGTCGAAATTTTTGGTACTCACTATATTTCCGTTAAAAAAAAATGGTTTAACTTTATTGTAGTGGAATTACTAGCACGATACCGTGTAAAAAATCCTTTTTATAACTAACTGGTAAATCCAGTAGCGCATAAAACAGATGTAAATTCCTTTCTATATAAAATAAGTAACACAAATTTCATTATTCATTTTTTTTAAGCTGACATTAACTTACTTACAAACTTTACAGATGATCGACAAAACTATAGAGTTGTCAACTGTCGCGATAAAAGCTAGTGCTCCAGTTGGGTTATAAAACTGGCTCTTCGCTGTTATAGTACCACGGCACCGGTTCTTATTCGGATTCATGACGCCATTGGTTTTGGTTTCATTTCTGTCATTTTTTTAAAGTATAAAAACTTTTTATTCGTACACAGATTCAATTTTTTTACAAATACATTTAGATTTAGGTTAATTGATCTGAATGGCTTCACAAAGTGAAAGTGAAAGAGAGATAGCTGACATCGTGAAGATACAGTAAACATAAAACACAGCAGTGACGCTCAAGAAAATTTTTAGGTCTTGTTCTTTATCACGCATGCGTCCCCTATCATACCAACAACATGGCTATCAGCGCGGTCGCGGGTTGTGTTTACATCTGGATTGCAAGGAGAATACTTTTATAACGTTATCCGAAATTCATTATTAATAATTTTCCAATAGGTAAATGACTCGTTTAACGTTATAATTGAAAATAATTATAAAAAAGATGTCAAGGGAAAGTTTTTGTTAGTGCTTGTAAAAATATCTGTAGTATCTCCAACGGAGTTAGTTTTTTTAGATTTCTCAAAGATCCTAAAAGGTAATGTATTCATAATTCTTTATTTCTATTATAAAATATATTATATAAAGATTATGATAATTGTGTTTGCATATTAGAGATACATCTTATTTGTAAAACGGTTGATATATTATATTATTGTTAAGTATCGGTTTATGTTATTCCACTTGTACTTTTTTGTTTGCTAGAGTTAAGTCATATTATCTGTTAAAATTCACTAAACAAAGTTTCATAACTCAATCTGGGCATGCAAAAGTAGTAATTCTCCAGCACGAATGGGTTTGAATAAATCAGTTTAATTTTTTTTATATAAGTAGTATACAGGTACGAAAAATCATTAGTGGTATAAAAAATTATTATATTAGATTTAACTAATGATAAAATGGAGCAAAAAGTGTGTTCAGAAGAAAGACGATCTCATCTTAAAATAATAATTATAATTATTTTTAATCTCTACAGATTATTGAGATTCGCTGAAATAGAATGAGAATGATTGTTGACATGATACGCGCGAAGCTGAAGGTGTGGAGATATATATTCTCAAAAATGAACATTTTTTCCCTCCGGACAATAGTTGAGAAATATAAATTCAAAATGAGACATTTAAATGAATAACGTGCAATAAAGCATTGAAGCCAAATGCATTTTTTCTTTGTATTTTATGTGTTTTTCCCAGTTTTTTTTGTATATCTGTTTTAATAAGAACTTGATAAAAAAATGTTCCTAAAAAAAGACTTAGGATTTTTCTTGAAAGAAGGGATTTGAATATTTCGAAAACTCGCGTGCATCATACAAGCAATAAGGCGACAGATTGTGTGATCGTTACAAACTTGGACCTTTTGAGATCAAAAGTGCCGAGTCGGACTGTCGCTAGTGTGTTACATTTTATGCAATATAATGCAAGAGCATATTTTACATGAATATCTGTTTTTTTTTTATGGGTCTAGCACACGTGCTGCAGGGAAGTCTCTAAAGCGCTCAACGAGCGGCACGAGTGCGGAAAGAGCGATTCACGTTGTTCTTGAATCGCTGTAAATTGTACTCGGTGGGAAACACAGCGCTGGGCAAATTATTCCAAAGGGATGACGTTCTCCATATAAAAGATTGCTTGAAAAGCGTTGTACGCGGAATAACAAGCTGAACCTCATACGGATGCGAAGCACCAGCGCGATGTGTATTTCTAACATGCACCGCTTTGGGAGGAATTAAGCGGGCTACATCCTTTGAACACTTTCCATGAAAATACTTGTAGAACAGACTCAAGTCGCCAACCGTCCTTCGATGTTCCGGCGAATCAAGGCCGCCGGTCAATTCCGGGTCCCCAATCAGTTGGTCGAATTTGGGCTTTGTAAAGAATTAACAGTTGTTGTGGGGTGTAAAGCTTTCTGGTTCTAAATAATATTCCCAACTTTTGAGAAGCTCTCCTTGCTATAGCTGCAACATGTTCATGCCAAGACATATTTGCTCCCAAACTAACGCCCAACAAATTGAGCGACGATGCTAAGGGAATGGAGTGCCCCGACATAACTATGTCGGGTTCAGTAACGTTAACTTTTTTAGAAAAAACTGCCGCTTGGGTTTTTGTAGCGTTAAATTCCACTTGGTTACTGTCACCCCAAGATAGAATTTCTTTCAGGTCTTTGTTAAGTTGAACGACCTCCTGATGTCTGCGGATATTCGCCTGAGCAGCCGATGTCCGAGCGTTCAAGGTGAATGAAGAGACAAGCGTACTGTCATCTGCAAAGCTATAGATTGGATTCCCGGTCTTTTCCAGCAGATCGTTAATGTAAATGAGAAAGAGAGTAGGAGACAGTATGGAGCCCTGGGGCACACCGGCGTTGATAGTGAGGGTGTTAGAAAGAAATCCGTCGACCGCCACTCGTAAAGAACGCTCTCTGAGGAAACATGAGAGCCACAAACAGAACTTAGCCAACAGTCCATCGTACCAAACACGGTCGAATGCCTTGGATATGTCAAGAGCAACCGCTCGAGATTCTCCAAAGTGTTCAATTGCGTTGTTCCAAACATGTGTTACATAAGTCAGAGCTATGTTCCCGAAGGGTGTCGCGCACTCTCACGATTGATCAAAAAAAGCAACGTGTCGAGGATTCGAAATGCTGTTTGACACAGTTTCGACGTAATCCAAAAGAGTTTTTGCATCGATTCGTAGCAATAGATCAGACATGGATCCAACACTACACGCCTGAATCTAACAGGTAGCCCACAGAGTGGCTGGAACGCATGAAAGCCGACCGAAGCGCCCAAAACACAAACATCAGCTGGAATGATTTTGGTAAGCATTTTTTGGGATACGCATGAAATAATATAGATCGACTATCTTGAGAATGGGGCAAACAATCACCGGAGATTACGTTGGTTTATTAGACGGTCTGGATGGTGAAATCCGGAAAAAAGGCCTCATTTAGTGAAGAAAAAAGAGTTGTTTCATCAAGATAATGCACCAGGTCACAACTTCATAAAATCGATGGTGAAATTGGACCGATTGGGTAGGAATTGCTTCCTCATCCGTTCACCAGATGTGGCGCCTAGCAACTATTACCTCTTTCCAAATTTGAAAAGATGGCTCCAGGGAAGGAGATTTGGCTCAAATGAAAAAGTCCAATGGGAAAGTGAGGCTTATTTTAGAAATCTCGACAAGTCCTACTATATGAAAGGTATCCAAGTGTTGGAAGTTCGCTGGAATAAGTGTATCGCTTTTGAAGGAAATTACGTTGAAGGATAAAATTGATTTTTGACAAAAAAAAATGTTTTTCTATAAAGGTGTCGGGACTTTTCACTCTATGTAGAATCAGCTGAAACCACAATAGCATGGTTTCTGAAGAAAATTTTGAACATCACAAGAAGAAAACTCTTTTCAAGAATACTAGCGGTCACGTTCTTACTTGACATACTATATTTTGAACAAATTATAGGCGTAATTTGTAAATATTGTAAATAGAATTCAAGACAGTAGTTACAAAAATAAGACGACTAAATTCAAAGGGGTAATAAAATAATAATAACGTATTAGTTAACAAATAAACTATTTCCTCGACAGTAGATATGAAACCTGTTGAAATCAGATTGCAGATCATAACAAGCGTCAGCCTAGCTATTTTCTTGCAGACTTTAAGGTCATTTGCGAAGAAAAAAAATGATAAATGGTCTGAGATGACTGCCTTAGGGTACTTCCGATGTGGCGAAAAAACGTCTGATTTAGGGCCCGCAAAGTCAACAAGCTGTTTCCTGTCCACTCGGTCAGCCCTGAACCAATGCAGGACAGTAGCATCCATACCCACCCCAGTCAATTTTTTTAACAATTAGTGATCAATTTTATCAAAAGCTTTATTGAGGTCGGTGTAGATAAAATCAACCTGGGTTCTATTACACAACTCTACAAAAAAAATTTTTTGTTTTTGTCCTAAAATTTATTTTATGATTTTTCTATTCATTATGCTCCAAAATAAAGGAAGTACCCATATTCCATATAAAGTTTGCTTTTGTTTAGTTATGATATTCATACATTTTTTTGAGTTATCGTAGAAATATTAAATAGTTCTGGTATATTTAAAAATACCGCGAAAAAATAAAGGGGTCGTAACTTTCATACAGTGTCTACAGATGTTACTTAAGTGATAAACAACAATTGACTGTTTTGTAGAAGACTTAAAGAGGTTAAAATGTTGTCGAGAAAGGGTAAATATGATGCTGATGCATTTTGTTATATATGTGGTATATTTATTAAAGCACGATATATAAAATTTTATTTAAACGCATGTGAAAAATTTGTGAAGCCTACAAAGCCTATTTCAACTGCCCTGTTCGGAATCTAGACAAGCCCTGGGCTCCACATGTTGCTTGTAGTAATTGCAAAAGATGTTTAGAAGGTAAACAATTTTTAGTAAAAAAAATATAAATATGTTTATTTTTATCTTTATTTATTTCATCGAGAAACGGAGTATGAAATTCGCAATATCGAGAATTTGGCGAGAGCCAAGAGACCACGTTAATGACTGTTATTTTTGCGTAGTAAATCCAGCTAAAAGACGTAGAGGGAAAAATGCGAAACCCATCGAATATCCTGGCCTTGCTTCATCTTCGGCTCCAATCTCACATAGCCCACAACTTCCATTACCTGAACTCCTAAAAAATTGTCTCAGTCAAGCTCATCTCAGAGTTCAAATAAAAATATTGAAGATGCCGAATTTGTACTGTCACAGGAACCACCGAAACCCCATTTTCTTACCTCAGAAGACTTTAATGACTTAATAAGAGATTTAAATTTGCCGAAGAGTAAGGCAGAGCTTTTGGGTTCTCGTTTGAAGCAATGGAATTTGCTTATTGATGTCAAAATAACAGATCAACTGTCACAGGAACCACCGAAACCCCATTTTCTTATCTCAGAAGACTTTAATGACATAATAAGAGATTTAAATTTGCCGAAGAGTAAGGCAGAGCTTTTGGGTTCTCGTTTGAAGCAATGGAATTTGCTTATTGATGTCAAAATAACAGATCAACGAAGTCGGCATGAGACATTTGCTACGTTCTTCAGCAAAGAAGATGGACTTTGTTATTGTAACGATATAAGAGGTTTGTTTGAAGCAATTGGGATGCCCTGTGTTCCCAGTGAATGGTGTTTATTTATTCACAGCTCGACGAAAACCTTTAAAGCCGTTTTATTACATAACGGAAATAAATTTCCATCTCTTCCAGTCGGTCATTCTGTACATCTAAAAGAAAACTATGGAAGTGTTAAAATTTTACTCGAAGCTTTAAAATATCAAGAGTATAAGTGGCAGTTCATTGGAGATTTTAAGTGGTAGGATTTTTAATGGGACTACAGGGTGGATATACAAAATATCCGTGTTATCTCTGTTTGTGGGATAGTAGAGCGGATGCTCAACACTATGTTCAACGATCATGGCCACTAAGAACGGAATTTTGTGTTGGAAAACAAAACGTTAAATGTGAACCTATTGCTGAACCTGAAAATGTATTAATGCCGCCTTTACACATCAATTAGGGCTTATGAAACAATTCGTAAAAAAGCTAGATGAAAAATCTAAAATATTTTTAAAAAACTTTTTTCCAAAGTTGTCAGAAGCAAAGGTTAAAGCTGGAATTTTTGTCTGTCCACAAATTTAAAAAATTTTTGTAGTGAAGAATTTCCAAAATTACCCACTAGTGTTCAAAAAAAAAGTTGGAATAGTTTTTAAAGCAGTAGTCTCTGGATTTTTAGGGAATAACATAGTTGAAAATTACCAAGAGCTAGTTGAAAACATATTAGAAAACTTTAAAACCATGGGTTGCAGAATGTCTCTAAAAGTACATACTGCATGCTTATTTAGATTTGAAAAAATGTGAAATTGTATTATATGCAGATGATACATTAATTTTCACAGAAGCAGCAACAGAGGAGATATGTCATGAAAAATTTAAAACATGATATGGATAACATTAACAAATGGTTAAAAATGAATAAGTTAAAATTAAATGAAAACAAGACAAAAATTAATGGAAATTGATATGAACACTGACAGAGCATTCAAAATAAATAATGTAATAATAGAAAAAGTAAGTAATATAAAATACCTGGGTTTCCTCATAGACAGGGATTTGAACTTTAAAGAACATGTCGAATATATATGTAAAAAAATAGGGAAAAAAATCGGGTTTTTCAAACGTTTAAGAAGTAAAGTAACCATATTAACTGCAATAAATATATACAACACCATGATAAAACCTCATTTTGAATATGGATCAACTGTGTTATTCACATGCTTTTCAGACCAACAACAGGTAAGGCTACAAAAACTCCAGAACAAGGCTATGCGCTCTATTTTGAAATGCAATCGTTTCACATCAATAAGATATATGCTAGATGAACTGAAATGGCTAAATGTAAAGCAAAGACTGCAGCTAAATACAATATGTTTTATCCAGAAAATGAAAATGGGAAATGCACCGGAATATTTGTTTGAACAAATAAGATATGTTGGGGATATTCAACCGTACAGCCTGAGGAACGCATTAGATTTTAGACCGCAACGTGCAGATACCAGTGCAATGCAAGAATCTCTATTTTCAAAAGGCCTGACCTTATACAATATGATGCCGAACAACATAAAGAGTGAAACAAATATAAATATGTTTAGAAAAGGAACAATAAATTTTGTAAAAAATATTAGTTTTTAAACAGAGTATGAAATTGTTTGTTAAATTTATTTTAAATGTAAATTGAAAAGTATTGTGAATACTACTACTAAATAAATAAATAAATAAAAAAAATTCTCTTAGTTCTTAATTCATGTGTCCTGCAATGTTTTAAATTCGATCGTACCGAAAAATTCCAATGTAACATTTTCGAAAATATAAATAAAACTCAACTTACCGATCTCTTTCCGATGACTCCGATGTATCCGTTCGTGCCCTCTTGGCCTAAAATATAAAGAAATTATTTGTTAACGGAATAACAAAATAGGCTGTTGTAGAATTTTAATTTGATATTCAGATTTCTAGCCTATAAGAATGTGTCATTTTCAAACTGACATTAATGCACAACCGTACATATATTTATAGAAAACAACATATTTGAAAATCTATAAAATATTTTCTATCTGTTTTAACATGTCTCATTGGTAGAATGTTTTTGTCCCTCACACACATATATCGATTTGTTACTAACTAAATGAACAGTCGTCCGTCCAATAATAGTTTTAGTATCGTACTTGACGTGAAGCCCTATTTTATTAAAATTTATGGACTATAATATCCTAGCGAACAGCCAGACATAGTCGTCAATTAGTGGAAACAAATTATTATTATGACGATATTCATGTGTATTTCTTTTTACGCCAATTCATTGACCTTTATGTAAAATTTTTTTTTTTGTTACTGAGCTGTCAATAGGAAATTTAGGATAAAATAGAACTTTTTGTTATATAAAATATCCTCTTATATATATATATATATATATATATATATATATATATATATATATATATATATATATATATATATATACCCCTGGACAAAATTAACGCAACAATCTGAAAATTAATTTATCTTTTTCTTATGTCAGTTTTAAAGTTTATCGAGTTTTTGAATAGTAGGCTATGCATATTTTGTTTCGTTATTCATGACAGAAATCAAAACAATTCGTTTAGATTTACAGTTTTAAAGAATTTTTTAGAAGATAAACAATTTTCTGTAATAATGCGATAGATTTTCTTTAAAAGTAAGCTTATAAAATTGTTCCCTTTTTCAAAGTAATACGTTTTTGTGGTAGACTGTTTTATTTTTCACCCCAAAGAATTAGAAAAATGAATCGAACAAGGAATTTAACTGAACACGAGGTAGTGCGAGCCTCAGTTTTATTGGATGAGGGATATTGTCATAGTTATGTTGCCAATTTGTTAGGCAAACATCGTTCCACAATAAGTCGTATGATAAGACGCTTGAATGAAGTAGGAACTTACTCTAGAAGGCTAGGGCAAGGGCGAAAACGATGCACTAGTGACCTAGATGAACGTTTTATAAGACAATATGGTTTAAGAAACAGGACTGTCATTAGTTCTATATTAAGAAACGAACTCGAAGCTGTTCGCAATATCACAATTTCTTCTAAAACAGTTAGAAGACGGTTAAATGAAGCTGGATTAAACAGTAGGAGACCACCCACTGCGCCCTTGCTTACTGGAGAGAACAGAGTTGCCAGGTTACGTTTTGCTCGAAATCACGAAAACTGGTCTGTGGAGGATTGGAAACAAGTTTTCTTCACAGATGAAACTAGGGTTAGTCTGAAACATCCAGATGGTCGTGAGCGAGTATGGCGAAGACCAGGAGAGAGGTTTGCTTCTTGCAATATCTCTGCAAGGATTCCATTCGGCGGTGGCTCTGTTATGTTCTGGGGTGGCATCTGCTTTGATGCTCGCACAGAGTTAGTTCCTGTCCGTATGAGATCCATGAATGCTGACTACTATCTTGAAAATATTGTAATAGAACATGTGATGCCTTTCGGACATTTTGTGGGGCCCAATTTCCTGTTTATGCAAGACAACGCTCGACCTCACGTGGCTAGGGAGGTACTCGATTATCTTAATCATGTTGATATACCGATTATGCAATGGCCACCAAAAAGCCCGGATCTGAATCCGATAGAACATGTATGGGATCACCTTAAGAAAAATGTGTCATATACCTGCACCTAAAAACCTGAGGGAATATGAAAATGCAGTTAACACAGAATGGGAGCAAATTCCTCAAGATTTTATCCAAAATTTAATTAGAAGCAGGCCTAGGCGCATAAACGCTGTCATCCGAAGTAGAGGAGGCAACACACGCTACTAGTGGCCCAGTTACACCATTAATTTTGCTACTAGTGTCCCAGTTTATTTTTTTCATTATTACATAATTTCAACGATTGTGTTATTAGGTCTTAACAATAATTTTAATTCGAATCTTATAGAGAAATTTGGTAGCTAATTCACTTTTAAAGTATCCGAATAAGTTTTTTCTAACTTTTTGTGTAACCAATGTTCATAAAAAATTATTAAAATTAATTCATTATAGAGATTTGTATGATTTCATATATTGTTGCGTTAATTTTGTCCAGGAGTGTATATATATATATATATATATATATATATATATATATATATATATATATATATAGAGAGAGAGAGAGAGAGAGAGAGAGAGAGAGTCTGTCGCAAAAATAAGAAGAATGATTTTTTCCTGCCGGCGCGGACGGTTGGAGTGGGCAATTTGTGGTGGCAGGTCTTGGGAAAGCAACATGACCCGCGTCGTTTGCCTGTGAACATTAAATTGTGCGGATCGCTGCTAGACTGGACTCCTGTTCACAAATTTTGTGTTCAGCGCGGAAAATAGGGTTCAGAGATCATACCCACGGTTAAGGATGCTTACAGGGATGAAGCAATGTTCCAAGGAATGGCTTTCCGCTAGCACAAGATGTTCCGGGAGGGCAGAGAGGAGGTTGACGACGAGGGACGCCCTGGACGTCCGTCAACGACATAGGGTGACGAAAATGTGCAAACAGTGAGAGTCATTCCGATCGTCGCTTGAGTTTCAGAATGTTAGCAGCAGAGTGCAATATTCCGAAAATCACAGTGCATCGCATTGTTACAGAAGATTTAGCCATGAGAAAGGTGTGTGCCAAGATGGTCCAAAGCTGCCCCAGCCGCCCTACAGTCCCGATGTAGCACCATCGGAGTTGTTTTTATTTCCAAGAATAAAAAGGAGCTTGAAAGGCAACCACTTTGGAACGCTGGATAACGTTAAAGAGGTCGTGACGAGGTGCCTGAACGAGGTCGTCGCCACCTTCCAGAAAGCGTACTGCGACTAGCAGAGGCGATGGCAACGGTGTGTCGATGCACAAGGTTGCTATTTTGAAGAATTTTAGTAACTTGTACTTTGATCTGCAATAATTTTTTTTCCCCTATTTATTCTACTTATTTTTGAGACAAACCTTGTGTATATATATATATATATATATATATATATATATATATATATATATATATATATATATATTATGTTTTTGTTTCATGTAGCACGTGTTTGGAAGAACGCAACAGAACACTTCATCTCGAGCGGCTGCATTTGATATATTCAAGACATTCGACCGCGTTTGGCATCAGGGATTGTTGGCTAAGTTACGTTCTTATGACGGGTCTGAAAAGTTTTGTTTATGGCTCTCGTGTGTCCACAAAGAGACTTCTTTACTAGTGGCAAATCATACTATCTCCTACTCTCTTTCTCATTTACATTAACGATCTGCTGAAAAGGATCGGAAATACAATCTATAGCTTTATAGATGACAGTACGCTGATTTGTTTATTTACTTTGAAAGCTCGAATATCGGTTACTCACGTAAATATTTGCAGATAGCAGGAATTCATTCAGCTTAACAAAGACCTGAAAGAAATTCTATCTTGGGGTGGCAGTAAACTAGTACAGTTTAACGTTACAAAAATCCGGGTGGCAGTTTTTTCTAAAAAAAGTTGCCGTTGTTGAACTCGACCTAGTTATATCCGGATATATCATTCCTCTATCATCGTTACTCACATTGCTAGGCGTTAATTTGGGAACAAATATGTCTTGTCTGGGGGTATTATTTTCAACGAGAAAGCTTTACACTCCAGAACAACTATTAATTTTGTATAAAGCTCAAAATCGACCAACGATGGAATACTGTCCCCATGTTTGGGGCTCTGCTCTCAAACATACATTACATTTGTTGCATTCTATTCAGGAGAGAGCTGTTCGTCTGATTGGAGACCCACACTATGCAGTTGGTACCACAACAGTCATTTTTCAGACATATCGATCCTGTGCGACCTGACTTGACTCGTGCATACCCATACCAAGGAGAGATCTTACTTGGTTGGACCACCTTGTTGGAAACCGTCTCCTTGATCTTCTACCTTCCCCGTTGCTACAAGCTTTTCCACGGCATCCACTTTCCTCATAATGTGACCAAAATATTTCAGGTATTGTCTATTAATTCTATTTGAACTTCCCTCATTTATACTAAGCTCTTTAAGAATAGATACATCAGTACATTGTTCGGTATTTGATACTCTGAGCATTCTTCGATAACCCTACATCTCAAACACATCGATTCGTCTTTTATCAGCTTGTTTAATGGTCCATGTTTCCGATGAGCAGGGTGCTATAGGGATGGAACCAATACTTCGCAAATATGCTAACAGAAGATAGACCAGAGTTTAAAAGTACCCAACATCGAAACCCAAATATAGTTATACAAGGATCCCCAATAAGGATAACAACATCAGAAGTTAAAGAAGTATGTAAAACGCTAAAAAATGGTAGAGCTCCAGGACCAGGAAACATCCCAGGAGAGTAGTAGTAAAATAGGGAACTGAAAAGCTATTTAGCGCTTTGAGGAACTTATTCCAAAGATTCATTAACACATCAGAAGTACCTGAGGAATGGAAAATATCATACATATCAACAATTCATAAGAAAGGAGACAAAAATAATTGCGATAACTATCGGGGAATAACGGTTACAGGATATATAAGCAGAATATACGGAAAAATACTTAAAAATAGAATAGAAACGGAATACGCGGACGTAGAAGCTGAAGAACAGGCAGGCTTTAGAGCAGGAAGATCCACAGTAGACCATCTCTTCTCACTGACACAAATCCTAGAAAAGAAAACCGCATTTGATCAGGAAGTCCATGTCTTGTTTGTTGATTTAAAAAAGGCCTACGTCAACGTGCCCCTATTGAGATTGTGGAAAACAGTACAACAGAGTAATGTAAGCACCGAAATAATTAAAGCCGTAAAATCCTTATACCAAGACGCGAGAAGTAGAGTGAAAACCAAATATGGTATAACAACAGGGTTCCAGGTCACAAAGGGTCTCAAACAGGGCTGCTGTATATCCCCAACGCTATTTAAAATCTATTTGGAGAGTGCACTGAAGAACTGGAAAAGGAAATACAGCAGTATGGGATTACCACTGGATGACGATACTACATTTTTAGCGCTATCATTCGCGGATGACCAGGTAGTAGTCGCTCAGGACATCGATGATATGGAATACATGACGCGAAAACTTATGGAGGAATATGAAAAATGGGGCCTAGAAGTCAATATTAAAAAGACCGAGTACATGTGCGTCGGAGGACTACAGCAGGACTTGAAACTGGCCACAGGACACACCATCAAAAATTGTGCTAGTTATATGTATTTGGGAACGAGAATATCTAGGGACGGAACACTGGAAGAAGCAATATTCGAGAGGAATATCCAAGGAAAAAAAGCGATTGCAATGCTTAATAGTATACTATGGGACAAAAACATAACCATTGAAAATAAGAAGAGAATTTACAACTCAATAGTGAAAAGTATAGTAACTTACAGCTCCCAGGTGTGACCATTGAAGGAAAGAACAAAAAAAAAATACTAAAAGTTACAGAAATGGATTTCTGGAGACGAGCAGCCAGAAAATATAGATATAGTGGACGATATCAGAACCCAACAGTTGGTATGGTACGGGCATGTACAGAGAATGTCACAAGATCGACTACCTAAACAGATCTTAAATTGGAACCCTCATGGAAGAAGAAAGCGAGGAAGACCACGCCAAAACTGGAGAGCAGGAATCAACAAGGAAGTACTAGAGAGAGATCTGGAGGAGGAGAGATGGAGAAACCGGGAGGAGTGGAAATTAGGCATCGCAAGACGGAAGACGTTACAAAATCGATTGATAAATATATATATATATATATATATATATATATATATATATATATATATATATATATATATATATATATATATATAGGGTGCTATGGGGAATATAAGGCTGGATAGCAGTCCTAACTTTACGTTGTTTGTGACAGCTGAATCTATCCAGATCTTAATGAGTTTGATTGTCAAGTTTCTAGTCATAGCCAAACGTCTTCTTACTTCCGCTTCACAGTCATCATTGTTATTTCCCAAATAGTTCAAATGGTCTACAACAGTGAAACCAGCAGTTTCATTTATGTGTGACAGATCTTCATTACGAGGAACAATCCTTACTTTGGTTTTCGCTCTATTAATTGTTAATCCATAGTTTTTGCTAGTGATTCCCATGCGCTCCATAATTGATTCTGGGTTTTATATTGAAATTGCAAGTATAATAGTATCATCCGCATATCTAAGGTTACTTAGCCTTTTTCCATCGATTGTGACACTTCCACTCCAGCCATCCAAAATAGACTTCATTATATGTTCACTATATATGTTAAAAAGTAAGAGTGACATAGACGTAAAGTTAGGACTGCTATCCAGCCTTATATTCCCCATAGCACCCTATATATATATATATATATATATATATATATATATATATATATATATATATATATCTATCTATCTATCTATCTATCTATATATATATATATATATATATATATATATATATATATATATATATATATATATATATATATATATTTATTTATCAATCGATTTTGTAACGTCTTCCGTCTTACGATGCCTAATTTCCACTCCTCCCGGTTTCTCCATCTCTCCTCCTCCAGATCTCTCTCTAGTACTTCCTTGTTGATTCCTGCTCTCCAGTTTTGGCGTGGTCTTCCTCCCTTTCTTCTTCCATGAGGGTTCCAATTTAAGATCTGTTTAGGTAGTCGATCTTGTGACATTCTCTGTACATGCCCGTACCATACCAACTGTTGGGTTCTGATATCGTCCACTATATCGTCTTATGGTATGCGGTCATTTCTGGATTTTCTGGCTGCTCGTCTCCAGAAATCCATTTCTGTAGCTTTTAGTATTTTTTTTGTTCTTTCCTTCAATGGCCACACCTGGGAGCTGTAAGTTATTATACTTTTCACTATTGAGTTGTAAATTCTCTTCTTATTTTCAATGGTTATGTTTTTGTCCCATAGTATACTATTAAGCATTGCAATCGCTTTTTTTCCTTGGATATTCCTCTTGAATATTGCTTCTTCCAGTGTTCCGTCCCTAGATATTCTCGTTCCCAAATACTTATAACTAGCACAATTTTTGATGGTGTGTCCTGTGGCCAGTTTCAAGTCCTGCTTGTCCTCCGACGCACATGTACTCGGTCTTTTTAATATTGACTTCTAGGCCCCATTTTTCATATTCCTCCATAAGTTTTCGTGTCATGTATTCCATATCATCGATGTCCTGAGCGACTACTACCTGGTCATCCGCGAATGATAGCCCTGTCTGATGCCGACTTCAACGTTAAAGGGATCGGAAAAAGAATTATTCAGCTTAATTCCGCCATTTCTGTTCTTATGCAAGGATCGAATAAGGTTTACAAGAGTATAGGTGTACTCATGCTGACATGTATATTTACTAAATGTCTAACTCCTGTTCGTAACAACCGTATGTGTTTTTAATAATAGAAAGTGGTCTAGCCTAACTAGTTAACAATACTCGTAATAGATATTGGGGTTCTAAAATTAAGAGTTCTATGAAACTGAAAGACAATATACCGTGTGTTCCATTTACGAAGTATAAACATTATGATATATGTTAAAAAACGCGTTGTTTATTTTAAGTCCGTAACTCATTTAAAAAAAAAAATAAGCGAGTTGAAAGGGTGGTCCATTTATAATTAATAACGCTATAATGGTGTCCAGAAGTTTATTAACACAAAATCTCTTAATTAACTTTCGCCATTAGCTAAAAATAACCGGTCAACTGCAAGTTGAACTTGCGCAATTAGTGTTCCGTATGTTGATTGCTTTTAAAATAAAAAAAATTGTTACGGAGGTATAAAATGATCAGTGACTTCACAAAACACACCCCAAATGAATTTTCAACAAAGTTTGTTTCCAATATTTAATGAAAAGTTATGACCTTGAATTTTTTTTTTATATACCAGATAAATTATACAGGGGAACAGCTGTTTTGGTGTCGAGGTTTCTTGAGCTGATTCTATATCAATTTGATGTCCTGAATTCAAATAACGTATTCATTTGTACCTAGGAGCTCAAATTTTTAAGATATACAATTTTAGAGAAATATAAGTTACATTATTGTAACTCAAATCCGTAAGTGTAGTAAACAAAAGTAGATACGAAATTTTTATTTTAGTTATATGCTATGTCGTACTTACAAACAAAAAAAAAAAACATTGAAGAAATGAAAGAGTCACTCAACACTTGGAAAGCTTCTTTTCCGCGATATTCTTGAATGTTTTTTTAAACAGTCCCTTTTTAAACTCCAGCAGTAATCTGCCATCATGTGCATGTCCCATCTTCCTTGGTAGCGGTCCTCCATAACTTTAATATCTTGGTGAAATCTTTCACCTTGTTCCTCACTCATGTCTCCTAAATTTTCTGGAAAACGGTCTAAGTGGCTGTGTAAATAGTGTATTTTAATACTCATATTGCACCCTAAGGATTTGAAACTATTAAGCATCTTGTTAACCATTTCAACATAGTTTTGAGCTTTATGTTTGCCTAGAAAATTTTCTACAACTGCAACAAATGATGTCCAAGCTTCTCGTTCAACTTGATTCATTGAATTTATGAAGGCAGGATCCTTAATTAATTGTCTTATTTGTGGGCCGTCAAATATCCCTGCTTTGAGTTTTTCTGTGCTCAACTGATGCATTTTTACCCCTATATATGCAAAACAAGACCCATTCTTATCAAGAGCCTTTACAAATTGCTTCATTAAGCCCAACTTTATATGTAACGGAGGAAGTATGATTTTTTCTCTTCCAACCAAAGCGTCGTTAATGACATTCTTTTCCCCAACGTCCATGTTTTCTCTCTGAGGCCAATCTTTTCTAACCCAGTGGTGTGTTTTGTCCCTACTATCCCAGAGAGGCACAAGAAACACGGATATTTCGTGTAACCACTTTGCTGCCCAAGAAGAAAGTTTACCATTTTTAAGTCTACACAAATCATCCATTGATGTTCGTAATACTTTATCTTCTGCAAGACCAAAGCTATGGTATTATATTCTTCTTTCAGTTTCGTTGAGTGAGCTAGTGGTATTGAACCATATTTATTCCCATTATGTAGAAGGACACATTTTAAACTTCGCTTTGAACTGTCAATAAATAGGCGCCAATCATCTGGAATATATTCAGAAAGTCCCATTTCTTTCATGAGTCCCCTAATTTCGTGACAAAATACAAGATTGTCTTCTTGAGAAAAGAATGGTAGCAGATCTTTTTCTCTTGTACGGTAAAAGGTAATTTTGGTTCCTTGTTCCAGTAAATTTTTGTCGTTCAACCTAGAAGCCAGTACTTCAGAAGCTTTTTTCGATAAATTGAGATCCCTGGTGAGATCATTTAATTCATTTTGATTGAAGCGTTGAGGAACTGATGACGTCCCCTCATAGTCACTGTTAGTTTCATTAGCATCAGAACTTTTATTAGCATCAGAAGAGCGATCAGAGGGAAAATATTCGTCATCAGAGATATGTGGTAGCTGATGAAATGTTGGAATCGGTATCTCATCTGAGTGCGGGATAGGGCGTATTGCCAAATGCTCTGTACAAGTTTTACATACGAGATGCGGGGCCCACGTTTTGTCCTGATCACCAAGCTTAACTCCAAAGTATCCAAGATACGCTCGCTTTACAAAGTCAGTAATAGTTTGTCTGTTTTGTTGAAACATGTATTCTCCGCATATATAGCAAAACACATCAGGTTGATTTACACAACTTCTTCTTGAACTGGAACCTGAACTCATTTTAATTCTGTTCAATAACACAAAAACACTCTTTTCTTAACATAAAATAACACGCCGAATTCGATCTACTCTCATTTGTAAGAACGCACAAACTGAGACTTACCCGAGTTAGGTGATTAAAAGGGGTCAGTTCAGGTACCTGATAGGCAATGGTTCCACTATTTATAGATTTACCTAGAATTTACTCAATTACAGACTGACAATAAAACCATTGTACCTACATTAATGAATATATAATAATTTTAGAACTCTCATAAATGAATATACTGAATAAAAACCACATTGGTAGATAAGTTGATGTATCTAAAAAAGTAGAGCTGATAGAGAAAAACGGATTGCATGTATAGATTTAGCGTCCCAAATATAGTTAAAATCAGCAATAAAATCCCAGGCACCAAAACAAAAATATTCTTTTGTTACCCTGTGTTATTAAAGTAATGCACTCGTGATAATTTTCGTTCAATCTACACCCCGTGGAAAATATTCGAGAATTTTTTCAAAATTTTTTGATAAGTACTTTTCGAGATAAGACGGGGGGACAGCGATTTTTCGCGATTTTTTAAAAATAATACGAAGAAAAGTACGCGTAAGTATTACATTATATATATATTTTTTACTCGTGTTTTCACAAGCTTTCATTTGAGGCCACACTCGATGACCTAGTAAAAAATTTTTTTTTCACTTCCGATTTCACCCCCCAAAACTAACCTCTTAAGTCAAAATTTAACTTTCAAAACTACACGGCTCTGATGAGGCCATCAATTCCTATATTAGTACCAACTTTCTATGTCAAATAGTTTCGGAGAAAATCGGGTGTGACAGACAGACAGACACTGAAGTGAACTTATAAGTGTTCCGTACGGAACACTAATTAACCATCAAACAAAGCACCGACACAGAATAAAACAGTTTTAGGTGACGATCGCTATATATGTACATAGAAAATCCATATATATTAATACAATTTTCAAAAATTTTATTTATTATTACTTTAATAAGAATAAATTTAAATTTGAAAATTGCGTTATAAGACAGATTTTTAAATGAACAATTTTTAAGTGTTTTTTCAACATCATCAGGTGGAAATCTTTAAATCAATAGTAAATTTCATAAAAACTTTTAAAATTACGTAAATATTTATGTGCTAGGTCCGTTTTATTAATTGAGATATCGTTTAATTTTACAGTCGGTCAAGTAAGAACTATAATTTGTAGTCGGTAAAAGAAATTTCTCTTTTTTTGAGGTTATTGTTGGTACCCCTGCAAACAGTATATTGTTAAAAGAGATTCATTTATACCCTTATCTATGGTTAAATGGTACGAGGGCTACCTATTTTGGGAATATGGACTCTTTGGCACAATAACACTACTTAGCGTCAGTACGAGGGCTACTTTTTAAGTTTTTACAAAAACAATGAAGGAAAAAAAAAATTTGATGCAAATTGTATGTGTTCGAACCAATTCTCAAAACATTTTTTCAACTCTAAAATTGGTACCTCAATAACATGATTTTGGAAAGATTCAATAGTTTCATTAGGTGATGAAAATTGCTGGCTACGCATTTCGGGAACAAAAAGAAGTCGTTAGAGGATAAATCAGGTGAATACCGGCAATGGGACATTAATTCGATGTTTGTCTCTGTGTTTCGAGGATGTGGCCCGTTTAATTCCTCCCAGTATGTTAGAAATACACGTCGCGCTGATACTTCACATCCTTATGAGGTTCAGCTTGTTACTCCTCGTACAACGCTTTTCAAGCAGTCTTTTATATGGAGAACATCATCCCTTTGGAATAATTTGCCGAGGACTGTGTTTCCTACCGAGTACAATTTACCGCGATTCAAGAACAACGTGAATCGCTTTTCCCGCACACGTGTCGCTCCTGTAGCGCTTTAGGGACGGACCTCCCTGCAGCACGTCTGCTAGACCCATAGAAAAAAAATTAATTGTTTGACGTGCTGTCTGAGAGCTGGTACTGTCGTGATACAGAATGATGGGGAGATTTCGGTTGTTTTTGCTGATTTCATCGATAAATTCTGGCAAATGAATTGTTGTATACCATTCAGCTTTAATTGCTCTTCGATCCTCTAAAGCAATGGTTGTAATATGTCTAGTAAAACCAAGGAAATAATCAATAATTTTCTTGGAAGTGTTTCGCGAACGAACCACTTTTGTTGGTTTCGGTTCATCTTCAAACACCCAAACAGTTGATTGTTGCTTAGTTTTCGGCTCTTAGGAATATATCCAAGTTTCGTCTCCTGTTACGAAGGTGTATACGGATTTTGTATGTCCTCGGTCGAATTTTTTGAGCATTTTCTTACACCAATTGGCACGAGCCTCTTTTTGAGTTCTGGTCAAATTATCCGGAATCTATCGGGAACGGATCTTTTTCACAGCAAAAGCGAATGTACTGCAGTCTTCGACATGCCTAAGGATGCCTCTGTCTCACGGTAAGTCATATGCCGATCCTCTTCAATTAGATTGTGTACAGCATCGATGTTTTTTGGAATAACAACCGATTTTGGTCAACTTTACGAAATTCATCGCTGACGGAAGCACGACCATGACGAAATCCTGCAAACCAATTGTAAACAGTCTTTTCTGTTGGTGATTCATTACCAAAAGTTGAACGAAGAGATTCGAGGCATTTTTGTTGAGTTAGGCATTTATTAGAATTGTAAGAAATCATCCAACAAAAACCTTCACGTGAAATATTTGTTCTCAAAACTGTTTTTTTTTTAAACGCTCACTGTAAATAAACTACTCGGCAAATTTCTGAGCTGCCATTGTTTTAACAATAACAAATGTCAAATTTTAGAGCAATGGTAATGTCACATCTCAATAACGCCATCTGGTGGTCGTTTGTAAAAATTTAAAAGGCGGCCCTCGTACATAGTAGGTGTATTTTGGTCCTTTTGGATTTTGAATAAATTCGTAATGAAAAATGGCAGAGAGAAAATTTCTCTAAACACCGACTTCTCGTAAAAAAAACATATTTATAATACTCCCTTTTCACGATCAACTGTGTTTGAAATATTTTAATTTTCCAAGCCGTCATTCATTTTTTTTCGTAACGTAACTGACAGTTAGTTAACAGTTGGTTCATTTTTATTGTACTGACGTCATGATTTTGTCGCCTTTCTTATCAGTACAAAAACTAAAATAAATGTCAAATATACTCCCGTTAAAATATGCTTGACATGCATTGGCCAGAAAGAAAAACAGATGAAAATAATACACAAAACGAACGGGACGTTATATAGTATCGTAACGATCCCCGGGCGATATATCATTTGAAAAGTGCCAACCTTGCAACGGGGCAATTTATCTGTTTCAGATGTAGAATGATTTCGAGAATGACTTATAAATACCATCGGAGAAGTCCATATTTTGTCTTAGTCACAGTCGTATTAAGAGATTTATGAGATCGCCGATAAGTTAATAGATTTGAAAATTATTTTTGTAAAAATAAAATACCAGTTTATCCCCTCAAAATATTAGTTTTAGTATTATAAGGAGTGCGAATTAATTTTGAGGGATTTCTAAGAGAGGGAGTAACTTGGATTATATCGCATCGAGACATACTATTGCTATATTCATGGTGAAGCATCTTCTTTAGACTTTAATTTTTAGTATATGTTTTTTGAGCATTGAATGTGTCCCAAAATTCACGCAAGATTTGAATTTGGCGCCATTTGTATGGTAAAGTGTTGCCAACAAAACAAGAAACACAGCCTGACAGCTGACAGTTCAGGGTTATTAAAAATAGAGCGCTACACGAAAGAACAACGTGTTTTCATTGTTGAGCAATATTTTACAAATAATGAAAGTTTGGCAGCTACAGTTCGGAATTTTCGTACAAAATATGGTCGGAATAGTGATTTAACCTCATCAACTATGAAGAGATTAATTGAAAAATTCAGGGAGACTGGATCAATTAGTGATCTTAAACGCTCTGGCCGTCCTTCAACAAGTCGTTCGACACAAAACATTGAAGCAGTTCGTGAGAGTGTTGCTGAAATTTCAGGAACATCAATTTGGCACCGTGGTTAAGAATTGGACATTTCGAGAAGCTCTTTACAGCGTATTCTCATGAAAGATTTGCATCTTTATGCTTATAAAGTTCAATTGACTCAAGAACTGAAGCCTACTGACCACGCACAACGAAGAGAGTTCGTTGAATGGATTATGGAACAACAACAAGTGGAAACTGATTTTTCGAAGACCATCATCTTCAGCGATGAGGCTCATTTCCATCTTGAAGGCTTCGCTAATCGACAAAATTGTCGCATTTGGGATTCAGAGAATCCACACGTGACTGTTGCGAAACAAACGCATCCACAAGGTGTCACTGTTTGGTGCGGATTTTGGGCTGGAGGCATCATCGGACCATTCTTCTTCGAAAATGCGGTTGGCCAGGCAATAACAAATAATGGTGATCATTATCGCGATGTGAAAATCCAGTTTTTTGTGCCTAAATTGCAAGATATGGATATGGACGACATGTGGTTTCAACAAGACGGTGCCACATGCCATACAGCCCGAGAAACAATTCAATTACTGCATGAGTCATTTCCTGGTCGTGTAATATCCTGTTCTGGTGATCAGAATTGGCCGCCCAGATCATGCGATTTAACGCCGTTGGACTTTTTTTCTTTGGGGTTTTTTAAAGTCTAAAGTTTATGCCAAGAAGCCCACGATCACCCACGACTTGAAGAAGGAAATTAAGCGGTGTATCAACGAAATTCAGCCACATTTATGCAAAACGGTCATGGAAAATTCCGACAAAAGAGTGCGTATGTACCAGCAAAGCCGTGGAGGCCATTTACCCGATATGTTATTTCATACATAACCAACCCTATACTGTATACGTATGAATCAAATAAAATTACAATTTTTAATTAAAAACCTGTGTTTTCTATCAAAATTACTTCTTGCGTGAATTTTGCGACACCCTTTACGTGCCAATAAAATACCATTTGAGGGAATCGTTACTTTTCCTGTTTAACTCGGAGAAAAGCGCTGCTAAAAGTCAGCGATTGCGGTCGAAAACCTATGGTGATTATAATCCATCGAAAAAAACATGTGAATGCTGGTTTCGATGCTTTAAAAGCGGTGAACTATCAACATCCTCGCCAAAGCCGAATATTGATGGCTCCAAGCTTGTACTGTGTATCTGATGGGATCAACAGGGTGTAGTGCATTGTGACCTGCTCCATGCCAACGAAACTATTACTGGGGAACGTTACCGACAAAAATTGATGCAATTGAGCCGAACATTGAAGGAAAAACGATCGCAATATGCCAAAAGACACGACAAAGTAATTTTTTAACATAATAAGGCTCGGCCACATGTCGCAAAACCCGTAAATCGAAACGCTAGAAGCGCTTGGATGGGATGTCCCATCTCACCCTCCGTACTCACCAGACATTGCTCCTTCTAATTATCACTTGTTCCGATCCATGACGCACGGCTTGCCTGGACAGCGCTTCCATTTTTATGAGAATACCAAAAAATGGGTTGATTCGTAGATAGCCTTAAAAGATGAGTCATTTTTTCAACGTGGTATTCATATGCTGCCACAAAGATCGGAGAAAGTAGGCGCTAGCGATGGACCACACTTTAAATTATCAATTTGTAACCATTTTTTAACAATCAAGTGATATTTTTACAGAAAAATCCCTCAAAATTAATTTACATACCCAATAGTAGTTTTTATTTAAAGATCGCATTAAACTTCAGTTGTCAGCAAATGATGACCATTGATCTTTAAACATTGTTGAGATTATTTTCTTTGACGTTGAAGTGACACATATATATTCGTTCATTCCTAATCCTCCGTTTCTAATCCATCAAAACGGATTCACCTGACATTTTGTTACTTATTCCGGCTTCAGATAGTCGTATATTATTAAAAATACTACTGGATGGGAAACATCTCACAGATTACTTGGTACACGGCACAACAGTGACTGGAAAAATTTTTCTTCATTATTAACTAAACTTCGCTAAAAAATTGTGGACAAACAACGAGGAAAAGGGTCTGAATGGGTGCTGTTTTTTCAAGATAATAGTCTTTCTCACAAATCGCTGTTAGTTTTGCAAAAAAAATAAATGAATTAAGCTTTGAACTGATTGATCATCCCCCATATCCCATGATTTAGCACCCTTGGACTATTATTTATTCTCAAAACTAAAAAAAAAAACAAATTTCATTCAAACGAAGAAACAACAAATGTTGGCGAAGACTGGTTTAGAAACCAATACTAAAATTTTTGCGATTAATTGAGTTATAAAGGAAGAAGAGAAAAAACCAAATACACCATCATAGACTACTTTAATTATCGTAACAACATATACAACTCGAAAATCTTCCACTATAAATAACAATAATTTATAACAAAAATAACCGGTCAAGTGCAAGTTGAACTTGCGCAATTAGTGTTCCGTACGTTGATTGTTTTTCAAATAGAAAATTTTGATACAGAAGTATAAAATGATCAGTGACCTCACAAAACACACCCCAAATGAGTTTTCAACAAAGTTTGTTTCCAATCTTTACTGAAATCTGATGACCTTGACATTTTTGTTTTTTTTTTTGTATACCAGATAAATTATTAAAGGTAATGCACTCGTGATAATTTTCGTTCAATCTACACCCCGTGGAGAATATTCCAGAATTTTTTCAAAATTTTTTGATAAGTACTTTTCGAGCCAGCGATTTTTCGCGATTTTTTAAAAATAATACAAAGAAAAGTCCGCGCAATTATTACATTATATATATATTTTTTACTCGTGTTTTCGCAAGCTTTCATTTGACACCACACTCGATTACCTAGTAAACAAATTTTTTTTTCACTTCCGATTTCACCCCCCAAAACTAACCCCTTAAGTCAAAATTTAACTTTCAAAACTACATGGCTCTGATGAGGCCACCAATTCCTATATTATTACCAAATTTCAACTTTCTATGACAAATAGTTTCGGAAAAATCGGGTGTGACAGACGGACAGACAGACGGACAGACACCGAAGTGATCTTATAAGTGTTCCGTACGGAACACTAAAAATTACATTTTTCGGCTGGTCATAAGTATTGGGCCAACTTCAAATTTCACAATAAAAAAGTATAAGACATAGCAAAAAAATCAGTATAACTCAGAAGAAAGTGGTAATAAAAGATACATTCTTATCAATAATTTGTAGCCATACCCTTCGAAGCTAATACGGGGGCACATCGTTAAGGCATCGATTCGATTAATTTGTGATATTGGCCCATTCTTCTTGAACTCTTTTCCAGAGTGCACCATTACTGGATTTAGCTTTTTGTTCAATAGATGGCTTTAACCGCTTAACGGGAAAAGTCATAATTCTTTCTCTTAAAACCACTGACGTACGGACTGATTTTAGAATCGCTGGCATTTCGGCGATGTCCTTGTTTTTCCAACTGATTTCCTGTGACACTAGTACTAGTACTTAAACTGGTATTTTGAGGTTGATTCTGTTCTGAATTGTTAATGGAAATGAATTTGTCAAAATGGGCAAAATGTAGCTTCGTCTACATCTTTGTTAAAGAAAATGGGGTGAGTTCGCCTGACTGGAAACCCAGAAACTTGATTCCTTGGAACATCAAAGAACTGTTGGCGACTTCTATTCTTCAAGTAATTTCATGGAAAGTGTTCGATGGATGTAGCCTGTTTAATTCCTCCCAGAGCGATGCATGCTAGGAATATACGTCGCGCTAATACTTCCCATCCCTATGAGGTTTAGCTTGTCACTCCACTACAACCCTTTTCAAGCAGTCTTTTATGTGGAGAACATCATCTCTTTGTGTGGATGAAGGACGGAAGCGAATCCAGGAAGTATTATCAACTACAGCTAACGGTCAATCAAAAAGTAAAAAAACGAAGAAGAAAAATTACTGGATGACCGAGGAGATTTTAGAACTGAGGACGAGAGAACAAAAAAAACGTCAAAAGTACAAGGAGCTGCATAACTTAATACAGAAAAAAAATAAAATAGCAAACGAGATATGTTGGACCACGCAATGTGAAGAATGGACAGAAAATATGATAGCTGTCACAACATGCACAAGAAAATAAAGGAAGTAACCAGACATAAGAAGAACTGAAATTATAATAACAACATGAGATGAAAATAGAGACGTATTAATGGAATTGAAGGATAAGATGAATAGATAGATTACTTATATCTAAGAACTTTTCATTAATGAAAGAACACGTTACGATGTAATGGAAATTAATGATGAAAGCATAGGAATCTTAAAACCATAACTAATGCATGCCCTAAGTAACATGAAAACTGGTAAAGCTGTTGGTTCTGATCGTATACCTGTTCAGTCTTTTCGATGAGGAAGCAGTTGGCATCCTTCTGAATATTTTCAGCACTATCTACGAAACTGGTATAATCCCAAAGAAATGAGTGATATCTACATTCGTACTGATACCAAAGAATGCTAGTACAATATAATGTTCCGTTTTCGTGACATCAATAAAAGCCAACCGTGCCTTTTTTTCTATGAAACTTAGACTGGATAGAAAAGAGGGATCATCAGTTAAAAGAACAACGCAATTGAAAACTTTGGAGAATCTCGAGCGGTTGTTCTTGACATATCCAAGGCATTCGACCGTGTTTGGCACGATGGACTGTTGGCTAAGCTACTCTCTTGTGGTATGTCTGAAAAGTTCTGTTTGTGGCTCTCATGTTTCCTCAGAGAGCATTCTTTACGAGTGGCGGTCGACGGATTTATTTCTAACACCTTCACTATCAACGCCGGTGTGCCCAAGGCTCTCCTACTCTCTTTCTCATTTACATTAACGATCTGCTGGAAAAGACCGGGAATCCAATCTACAGCTTTGCAGATGACAGAACGCTTGTCTCAGCAGAAGGTCGTTCAACTTAACAAAGACCTGGAAGAAATTCTAACTTGGGGTGACAGTAACGAAGTGGAATTTAACGCTACAAAAACCCAGGCGATAGTTTTTTCTAAATAAGTTAACGTTGCTGAACCCGACATAGTTATGTCGGAGCACTCCATTCCCCTAGCATTGTCGCTCAATTTGTTGGGCGTTAATTTGGGAGCAAATAGTCCTGGCATGAACATGTTGCAGGCATAGCAAGGAGAGCTTCTCAAAGGTTGGGAATATTATTTCGAACCAGAAAGCTTTACACTCCACAACAACTGTTAATTCTTTACAAAGCTCAAATTCGACCAATTATGGAATACTGCTCCCATGTTTGGGGCTCCGCTCCCAAACATACACTGCATTTGTTGGATTCTGTTCAGAGAAGAGCTGTTCGTCTGATTGGAGACCCGGAACTGACCGGCGGCCTTGATTCGCTGGAACATCGAAGAACGGTTGGCGACTTGAGTCTGTTCTACAAGTATTTTCATGAAAAGTGTTCGAAGGATGTAGCCCGCTTAATTCCTCCCAAAGTGGTGCATGTTAGAAATATACGTCGCGCTAATACTTCACATCCGTGTGAGGTTCAGCTTGTTACTCCGCGTACAACGTTTTTCAAGCAGTCTTTTATATGGAGAACATAATTCCTTTGGAATAATTTGCCCAGGGCTGTGTTTCCCACCGAGTACAATTTACAGAGATTCAAGAACAACGTGAATCGCTTTTTCCGCACACACGCCGCTCCTGGAGCGTTTTAGGGACTTCCCTGCAGCACGTGTGATAGACCCATAAAAAAAATAATAATTTTCTTATATCAGGCCCTACAAAAATTCCTTCTTTTATTTTAGCATCATTGAACTCAGGAAATTTATTTTTGAGAAACTGAAATCCAGGTCTATCCTTACATAACTCTTTGACAAAATTCTTGGTTAAACCAAGTTTGATGTGCAATGGTGGTAAAATGATTTTCTCAGGTGATACTAATGGTTCATTTTTAATATTTTTCTGACCAAAAACGTACCCACTTTTTAAAGGCCAGTTTTGCTTTACGTAATGTTCTGAACGCATTTTGCTATCTCATTCACATAAGAAACAACAATTTTTCGTATAGCAGGTTTGCAATCCTAAAATCAAAGCTACTAGTTTTAAATCTGCACATATTTGCTATTTGAACGTTGTGTATTTGAATTTTTCTAAAAAAGTTTTAAAATGTTATAGGTTTCTTTTAAATGAGCGTGTACGCTACAGGCAAAGATAGAAATATGTTACGTTATGGAGTAAAATTGCCTTTAGACTTTGTTTTAATTCGCAAATAAATAGTCTCCATTCTTCTGGCTAATGATGGTGGCTTACACTACGACATTAAACCATCAATATCATTACAAAGAACTCCTCCTCTTTTGAATTCAAGGTAATTAAGGAACTGTGAGGTTTTTAATCAGCTGTAATTTTAACGTCAGTCTGTAAAATATTCCAGTGTTTTAATCTCGATCCTAATCTTTCAGAACTTTCTTTCATCAAATCTAAATCTCTATGATGTGGTAGCGGCATGGACACTGATGGTATATTCACATATTTCACGAAACATTTTGTTTTTTTAGAAGAACTCTTTACACTTGTCAATCAGAAGTAACAATCGTCTGTGTGGTTCTTGGGTTCACGCCATTGCATTGATACGCTAAAAGGCATTTCTTTTATAGTACTATTGTACCAACCCGTCATATATTTATAACATTTCAAACAACACACTCGGGACACCCACAATTTATGTTGATTTTCAATTGCGGTCTTAAAGTAAGCTTCATAACACTTTTCAAACAGCGGGAAAATTGGCCTTTTTTCACTTTTAGGGGTAAATTAACCACAAACGTAACAGAACAAACTAAGCGAATTAACAGAAACGCGTGGTGTTTTGTATATTTAGCACTAATCTATATATACACGAAAAAGTAATATTTTTATCACTAACTTCAAACAAGTGATACGAGGAGTAAATAAAACAAATTATTAGTTTTCTAGGTTCTCAGATGTGATGTCGACATAAAACCTTTTTTTTTTTGTATACTAGATACGAATCACTATTCGAGATGTCGGTAAATTTTTTAGTGTTGCATTATGTAATCTGAGAATGACTGCAAAATACAATTTCCTTCATGTAAATATCCAACATCGAATATGTTGATAAACAATGTTCCCTGAAGTTGCTGTTCTATGAGTAGGAAAATCCGCATGAAATCATTTAGGGAATATCGACGAATTGAGTTGAAACGTATAGCACAGACGAATGTATTTTTTCATTATCTCTTCTAATTTGGGTATGAAAAAATTGTCAACTAAATGGGTTCCTAAATGTCTGAACGCAGACCAAAAACGACTGAGCGTCACAACATCCAAAATGATTTGTAGCAGTTTTGAAGAGGATCCATCTAACTTTTTGGATCTGATGGTAACTAAGAAGGAAATGTCGGACTGTCATTATGATTTAGAGAAAAAGGAAGAGCCGAAGGAGTAGAAACATATTGGCTCAGTCGCCTCAAGAAGTTTTGCTTACAGAAATTAACAGGAAAAGGTCTTGGTTCCATTTTTTAGAACAAAAATGGGAAACATCTCACCGATTACTTGGAACACGTCACAATAGTGACTGAAAACATTTTTCTTCATTATTAACTAAACTTCGCTAAAAAATTGTGGACAAACAACGAGGAAAAGTGTCTGAATGGGTGCTGTTTTTTCAAGATAATACTCCTGCTCACAAATCGCTGTTAGTTTTGCAAAAAAATAAAGGAATTAAGCTTTAAACTGATTGATCATCCCCCATATCCTTTGATTTAGCACCCTTGGACTATTACTTATTCTCAAAACTAAAAGAATACAAATTTCATTCAAATGAAGTAACAACAAATGTTGGCGAAGATTGGTTTAGAAACCAATACTAAGATTTTTGTGATTAATTGAGTTATAAAGGGAGAAGAGAAAAAACCAAATACACTATCATAAACTACTGTAATTATACTAACAATATATACAACTCAAAAATCGTCTACTATAAATAACAATCATTTATAACAAAAATAACATTTTTCGGCAGTTCATAAGTATTGGGCCAACTTCAAATGACAGAATAAAAAGGTATATGATATAGCAAAAATTACTATAATTTAGAAAAAATTGGTAGTAAGAGACACATTCTTATTAATACTTTGTAGTCATACCCTTCGAAGCTAATATGGCGGCACATCGTTGAGGCAACGATTCGATTAATTTGAGAATTCTGTCTTTGGTGATATTCGCCTACTCTTCTTAAACTCTTTTCCAGAGAGCGTCTTTAGTGGAACAATTTTGAGGACCCACTTTTATTTTCAACTCTTCCCACAAATGTTCTATGGGGTTCAGGTCCGGGGATTGACTTGGTCATTCTAAAACTCGAAATTTTTCTTTCTGAAAAATCTTGCTTGGATCGATGTTTCGGATCATTATCTTGTTGAAAAATCCATCCTCGGGGCATATTTCGAAGTCCATAAGGAAGCATGTGTCCTGATAGAATCTCTGTATACCTAACAGCGTCCATAGTACTTCAATTTTAACAACTGGACCGACGCCTTGCCACGAAAATGCCCCAAAGCATAATACTACCAGTACCATGTTTAACAGTCGTTATTTGATACCGAGAATGATGTGTAGTACCTTTTGGTCGTCGAATATATCTTCTTCAATCATTTCCAAATAAATTAACTTTAGTTTCGTCCAAAAACGGTACTTTTTTCCAGTCTCCAACTGTCCAATTTTGGTGTATTTTTGCAAATTCTGATCGGGCCTTTTTATTCTTTTTATCGATAAATAGTTTTTTTACTCCAAGACGTCCAACAAGCCCAACTTGTGTTAGTCTACGAGAAACAGTACTCCTACTGATATCAAATAAATTTTTTTCACGTAATTCACGTGCAATCATTGCAGCATCCTTTTTTACGTCTGCAAATGCTTTTCTTTTAATTTCTTTGCCGACACGAATAGTTGTTTTCCTTGGTCTTCCAGATCATGGTTTATCATTCAGGGTACTTGTAGTTTTTCATTTTTTAATTATATTGTTTACCGTTGTTTTTCCCCCCATGGATAAAAGTTCAACTATTTCACGTGAAACTTTTCCCTTATCGTACAACTTTATAACAGTTTTCCGAATGTTTAATGACGTGCGTTTTGGCATCTTCTCTCAATGATACTGATACACAATTATGAAGTGAGCTAAATTCTTAATATTTACCTGGATTCACGATCAGATATGGCCCGATACTTATGAATAATCAAAAAACGTTATTTTTGTTAGGAATGATTGTTATTTATAGTGAAAAATTTTTTAATTGTATATGTTGTTAGTATAATTAAAGTAGTTTATGATGGTGTATTTGGTTGTTTTCTCTTCTCCCTTTATACCTCAATTAATCATAAAATTATTTTTGTCTCAAAACTTTTGCACGCAACTGTATATCTATCACGTTGATGCTATATTTCCATCCAATATCCCTCAGGAATTTTTGTCTTCAAAAATCAAAGTTCATAATTTAACCATTAACACACTAGCACTGGTTGTTTTAAATAAATGTTGGGCTACTTTACCTCACGTTACGATAAAACTACAAATGCATTATCATAAGAAGCTGTAAATTGCTGGAGGATGCCCATGGGAGATTAAAAATAAATAATTAAAGGCAAATGTTTGTTGGAAGTTAGGTAGAGACCAGGATTATTTTTTTTTTTCTCTTTGTTACAACTTTTTATTAGCGTAAGTAAAAAAATATTCATTTTTGGTCAATAAGCAAAACGACTGTTTTCTCTTGATAAATGCACAAAAAACATATTTAGTGTTATATATTATTATTTTACAGAGTGTTTTTTTTTTTTAATTTTGACTTATTTAAGGTGTTATAGTATTCACTAAATAGAGTTACTTTGCTAAAATAGTCCATATACAAGTTTTAAAAAAAATGTCCAAAAAATATCCTAATATTGTACCTATTTTGGTCGAGAAAACATGTTTAGTTATCCTCTAAGTGCCACGATATGTCCTGTATAAAAAAAAATATTAAAAAACGATTGTAAACAAACCTTAATACCACAACTTGTCGGGATGAATGCAGTATTAGAGTACGAGTAGCTAACAAACACCGTATACACAGTTTAATTTATAATTTGAAAATTTATACTCTATTTCTGGAACTGTACAAAATTACGCTACCAATTATAATGTAGCTTCATCTGTACTCTTATTGGTGAAAAGCTAATAAAAAAAATGAGTTACCTTGGGCTCACACATCTTATCAATCATAGTGCACCTCGAAGTTTGCGTGTTTAAATAATTGCAAGGCATTAAAGTCACCATTTTTGGGTACCACACGGTACCACACCACAGTCTCCTAACACTCGTGCACTATCTTACCCATGGGAAAAATAAAAAAAACACTTTTTTTACACCCGATAAAACCGCACTACAATTTTTATTTTGAAAACATCTCTGGAAGTAATCTTCTCAAACGGTCCTAGTAGGCGGCGCGACCCGGCGAGAAGTGTCAATTTTATTCTTTTGTTTTTCGCTAAATGTCAAACTTAAGTTGAGCCGTGGCAAAGGTTTATTTCAAGCAGTGTCTAGAAAATGTTGTTTTTTTTTAATATTAATCAACTGTTAGTAAACAGTGTGTGTTATTTAATCGGCATCAAGTTTAATTTGTAACTTGAGCGCCAAGTTATTTGACGACCGTAAAAGATCGACTGCAGCTCGATGGCTCTATAGAGGGGCGCTGAAACAACTATCCCCTCTTGCGGCTATGACGGTAACTAAAGCGCCGAGGCTCTATGACCAATAGTAAGCGGCTGAAAACTGGAATTGTTCGAGAGAAGGCGGGTCTTGTTCGAGACGGTCTTGATTCTTGTTCCCTTGTGTTGTTTGGATTTGAAGAGGAAGTGCAATATAGACTGGGCAAATGAGTATTTTCTCAAAAAGTAATCTGTATTCGCTGCTCTTTTTTTCTCAGTTATATGCACGTTGCGTAGTTATTTCCAAGAAAGTTTCTCGTATTACGGTATTTTGTTAAAATCTGTTCAGCCAGTTTAGAGTAATAGGTAAGCTGATAGAGACAGAAGAAAGTCTAGTAATGGTTTCTTGGAGTTCTATAGCCCTCATTGAATGTAGACACATTTTCTGCTAACAGTAATCTCTAACACGTCGTAATGCTAAGCTACGTTGATGTAAAAGAAATACAAGAAAATGCAGGTCTGTTTATTTACGTATAAGTGGCAACTACAGTGATTTTTTTACACCTGATTTCGATTTAGTTTACATGACTAAAATTGGAAAAATGGCGAAATCCATGACGTAACTATAGATCAGTGTTCTTTGGAATTTGCTGGAAAATTAAAATGAGTATCATTGAATAGTTATCAATTTACCTTTTATGATTCTGAGAAGCATTCATTGTATATTGGTCCCGCCATCCCTGCTTTTATTAGATCAGTTGGCTCTTCGTAGTATTTTATTAAAAAAATATGCCCGATTTTGAATTTTCTCCAGTTAAAGATATATTTTGATTAGTTTTAGGTAGCCCATTGTTGGGTGCCATTGTAGCCCTTAAGTGATTTCTAACCAATTTCATTTCCAGTGTGGACTGCAGCCCTGATTTAGTGCCTTGCGACTTGTTTTTGTTCAAACTTCTGAAGAAAGACCTTAAAGACTGAACATTTTCCTCAGATGATGAGTTGAAAGCAGCCGTAGCGTCATTTTTTTTTTTAACCTGTAAACAAAATATTTCTTTTTGGATGGAATGAAACAACTCGAGAAACGCTGGACAGGTGTGTTAACATGGATGGTAGTTATGTAGAAAAATAATTTTCAAGCTCTGCGAATTTTGTTTTACAGCTAGATGGATAGCTTAAAAAACACCCACATATTTTGTTTCTGTTATTTTTCTTATTGATACCAACTTAACCCATAATACGAGGGCTGTCTGAAAAGTTCTTGGTCTGACACATAGATGGCGTTAGAAACTGTGGAAAGTTCCATCCTTTATATAAATAAATAGAAAATTTTATTTCGACATCTCAGTTTTTAGTAAAAATAAAAAGAAACGTTACGTTAATGTGAGGAAATTCAAAAAAGGTAGGTCTGTTTATTTGCATAGATGAAAATTAGGGTAAATTTGCTTTTTTCATGCTAAAAAATAAATACATTATTGCTCAATATATTAAATGGTGACATATTTTGCCAAACCAAGCAAAAAGTCGAATAATGCTAAGTGTTTTTAGTGCAGGGATGCAGACTATCTGTAATCAAGGCCCATCCCTAATTACAAACTATTTCAATTACGATTAAAAATATTAATAAAAGGCCATACTTTTCAGATTCCTCAAATTCAAGACCCTAAAAAGGACATATAATGTGACGTGTTCTGCTTGCTCCCAATGTGTTTGACCATAGTAATTATACTTAAAATTTACTTCTACTTCTCGTCAAATATCAGAATTTTTTTATATTACTGTTAGTTTTTGTATTATCAATATTTACATTATACATACATATAATTAGTGTTCCGTACGGAACACTTATAAGATCATTTCGGTGTCTGTCTGTCACACCCGGTTTTCTCCGAAACTATTTGACATAGAAAGTTGAAATTTGGCTCTAATATAGGAATTGATGTCCCCATTAGAGCCGTGTAATTTCAAAAATTAAATTTAGACTTAAAGGGTTAGTTTTAGAGGGTGAAATCGGAAGTGAAAATTTTTTTTTTACTGGGTGATCAAGTGGGATGACAAATGAAAGCGCGAACTTAAAAATATATATTATGTAATACTTACGCACACTTTTCTTTGTAATATTTTTAAAAAATTGACAAAAATCGCTGTCTTCTCTTTCTCTTGAAAAGTACTGATCAAAAAATTTTGAAAATATTCTGGAGTATCCTTCACAGGGTGTAGATTGAACGAAAATTATCACAAGTGCATTATCTTTAATAATTTCTCTGATATATAAAACAAAACAAAAATTTCAAAGTTATCAGTTTTCGACAAAGATCGGAAACAAACTTTGTTGAAAACTTTTTTGGGTTGTGTTTTGTGAAGTCATTGATCATTTATCTCTGTAATAACGTTTGACTTGCACTTGGCCGTTTATTTATTTATTATTACCATTATTTACAGTATACATACTTATAATTTTTATATTACCATTTTTTACATTCTTCTTTTTAACCACTAATATTTTTATTCTTTTTTATATAATTTATGATATTATATTTATTTTGAAACAGCCCACATTCACACACACAATCCAAATACTGTAAATAAATTAAAACTTTCTGAAGCGATATCGCTCAAAAACTTTCCCCATATCTAGTATCTGTCTTAAATTGAAATTGATTTCAATAATTCGTCATCGCTCCTACAAATTGACAGACAGACAAATAAACCAAGGAAATTTGGAAACCATATTTTTCGTGGTCTAGGGACTCTGAAATGTATAGCAATGTAAAAACTCTTCAAATGCAATTCTTCTCATTTCAGTATTTAGTTTTAGCTTTTTAGTTTTTGTGTAGATTATTTCAATTGTGTTTTTTTAGTAATATTTAGTTCTGTTAAATTTAGCTGATTGTAATTTTTTGGGTCCTATTCTAGACTGAGGTTTCGGCAAATCGTGTTTAGTTTTGTGTGATACCCTTAAAGAATTGAAAATCTAGTATAGATTAGTTGAGAACAGTGTAATAGGTTTTCAATTCAGTTCCGACGATTTTTCGTTATTTTTTAAATCTCGGTTAGTTGATTGATTGTGTTGTATGTAAAATACAATTTAATGAGGGATTTTTATATTTTTCGATAAAGTACGCGTGCTACAGAGAAATCCCAGAAGAAATGCGTTTGCCATTCACGCTGGTCGTTATAAAATTATACTCGGTGGAAAACACAGTCCTCGTGGATTCATTCTAAATTCAGAATAATTTAACTTTCCCTGAATTAAGCACTATTCTAGTGTTTGGTTTAGATAGATGTAGACTACCACTGGCTCCTTGTTGGGCGCCAGTTTTGTCCTAGTTATCGTACACATACCCACTATAATAGGATTTTTTTCCAGGTTTATATCGGCGATGATGCCATGATATATGTCAGCGATGTCCGAGTACCGAAACATTTATATTTTATGGTACCTTTTAGACAACGTGGTACTTCTGCGACCGGCGCTATGGAATGTTGCAATAACTACTAATCATGTATTAAGTCAAATATCCTTAAGTAAAGTAATAAATAAGTATATTGACCTGACAGGATTTGAACCCAAGATTTTTAATACTGTCAGTCGGAACTGTACTACGGAGCCAGAGACGTGACATCTGTTTCAGTTTGTATGTTAAGGGAATTCAGTTGGCCCCCTCCTAGTTCTCATTGTAGTCAGATTAAAGTATAGAAGCGGATCTAGATCAAATAAAAATATGTATGAGTGTTTGCTGCGTTTAAAATTTGTTAGACGTTCCAAGTGTTTCCAGTTTTTGCCCAGTCTATTTGTAACAAGCGAAGGCAACATATCAACAGAATAGTAAACGTACCTCCACCTTTACTCGATTATTTTTATTGAATGATTTTGGATTAGGGATATAGAATGTGATGTGGGTTGTTTGCGGTCAGTTGTCTATTATTGAACGCCATTGGAGGTCCGATGTTCGGATGTTTTTCTTTCTGCGGAGATGTGAAGTTTGAAGTTTATGACAGCTGATGATGAGAATTAAGGGAAGCGTTTCGAGAGCTACTGTTATGGTAGTTGTACCATTTTATTAGTCTTTTTTATTGAAAGTTAAATACAGTGTTCTCCAAAAGTTAGCTTCATTTTGAGTTTTAATGACAACTGTATCATGGCATTACCTTTTACGTTATAAAGAAATGAAAAATAACCTATTCGAAGGTAGTAGTGAATCTCGTTACCTGTCAAAAGATAGGCTGAAAATGAACTTATTTGTTAAAGTTTTGAAAAGTTTTATGAGGAAAAGTTGTCAATTTTACATAAGTATGAAAACTTTTAGCTCAATGTTCTTACCATTGCAAGGAAGATAAAAAATGTAAGCATCACTTAAAATATAAATATCATACACTCAAAATTTTCAGGTCCGCATAGGTCTTTTCCTTAAGGAGAAACTTATGAAATAAAAATTAATATCAAAAATTTATAAAACCTATTGGGAAACCACCTAACCCAAAATGTGCCAGGTGCTCTCTTTCGAAATCTAACTTTAACACGAAGAAACCACTACATATATATTGTTTGCAAGTCTAATATTACACTAGCAAATATGTAAGTCTGAAATTTGAAGTATATAAAAAATAAGCTAGCGCGACTTGCGCCGACTTCAAAATTTTGCTTAATTTTATGTGTTTACGTGTTACGTCTTGTGTATTAAGTATTAATTACATGTAGCTTACATTTTTTGAGTTCTTCGTGTCCAATGACAATAGGAAAGATTTCTTTTGCTAATTACCTTTTCTTTTATAAGCAGGAAGGTACGTACATTTTAAGACTGAGAAAAAAATATTAATTTGTAATTTTTTTTATCTCTTTTTTAAGCCAGATCCTATTTTTTAATATCAGTTGTATTATCACGTAGTTTTTCATAGCATCGAGCAATTCTTTTGAAAGAACAACTACAATCTACAAATTTTTCTTGTTCGATTTTTCATAAAAGAATATAATTAATTTAAATTAACAACACACCAAAACGATGATTTAAATCGTTTAAGATAATAGATTACGTTGAATTTACCTATCCTAGCAAAACTGAATTTTATTATTTTAAACTAGCTGTGCCCGCGGCTCTGATCGCGTGAACTACAGAATTATTGTTTAGGTTTTTTTGCAAGAGAACACGCTCGCGGCAAACTTTTTTCCGACTTAATTTACTATTATCGTCAATGTTTATTTCTTATGTTATCTAACAAAACAAAATATAAACTAAAACCTGGCCAGAGAACATATGTATGAATTAAAAAAAAAAACACGTAAATCGGAGTGGTTGTCGAGTGATAATCTCACTAATGGACAGACATACAGAGAGACGTTGCGTTTTATAATACAGTAATACCCCGCTTAGCGCGACCCCGTTACGCGCGGTTTCACTATAACGCGAATTTCAAATTTCGCGCTCATGTAGTCATTAACTTCTCTATGGTCGCGGGGGGATCCCCGCTTTCTCTGAATATTCTCTTTGAAGAATTGGGAATTCCCTGTCCTTCGACTTTGTTCTATGGGGATTTCCTCGTTCGTTTCGTGTGTTCATTTGTTCCGTAATGTTAGTTCGGTCGGCTGGCAGTTTTGTTTTAATATTTATTGGAGATACATACATACATAATTTAACCCTACGTTAAAAATGCCGCCTGTAAAGAAAAAAGAGCGTAAAAGCGTCACTTTGGAATTGAAGATGAAAGTGTTAAGAAGAATGGAAAATGGAGGCAAAGCAACAATTGTTGGGAGAGATTTTGGACTCTCAGAATCGACTGTGAGAACGATTTATAAAAATCGGGAAAAAATTAAAATCTCCAGCGAAGGTTCAACACCTATAAGTGCAACAAAACTTTCTCGTTCGAGATCATCTATCTTAGAAAGAATGGAGAAATTACTGTCAGTCTGGATCGAAGATTTGAATAAGAAGAACACACCACTAAGTCAAGATCTCATATGCACAAAAGCAAAATCTTTGTATGAGATGCTGAAAACAAAAGAAGGAGAAGGGAGTGCCACTCCGACTTTTGCTGCCAGCAGAGGCTGGTTCCATCGGTTCAAGCAGCGTTCTAATCTTCACAATATCCACATAACAGGCGAGGCGGCCAGCGCGGACATTCAAGCTGCAGCTGAGTTTCCAGACAAGTTTCAAGACTTCGTTAGACGAGAGAAAATTCCTGCTTGTCTCATCTTCAATGTTGATGAGACCGCACTTTACTGGAAAAAAATGCCATCTCGAACATTCATTTCTAAGGAAGAACGTCAAGCCAGTGGTTTTCAAAGCTGCGAAAGATCGACTAACACTTCTGCTGGGTGGTAATGCCACTGGTGATTTCAAACTGAAACCTTTACTAGTGTACCATTCAGAAACACCCCGTGCAATGCGAGGCACAGACAAGACAAGTCTACCAGTTGTGTGGCGATCAAAACAGAAAGGCGTGGGTTACACGGGAAATTTTTCAAGAATGGTATTCTAATAGTTTTTGCCCATCAGTCAAATCATACTGTGACAGAAATGGGCTTGAACCTAAAGTTATATTACTCTTAGACAATGCCCCAGGACATCCAACCTCACTTGATACGCCCAGAGACTTAAAAGTGTACGTAAAGTTCCTTCCACCAAACACTACGTCAATATTACAACCTATGGATCAGGGAGCAATAGCAAACTTCAAAGCTTATTTACCATCGCCGCACTTTTAGCCAACTAATTCATGAAACTGACGGGGAAGGAAGACAGTCTATGCGAGAGTGGTGGAAGTCATACAACATTATGAAGTCTATTCACAACATAGAAGAGGCTTGGAAGGAAGTTAAAATGAGTTGTATGAATGGGGTGTGGCGTAATCTTTGGCCAGATGTAGTGGAAGCACCTAGAAGAATTGTCCAGATGCAGAGACAAGTGCTTGAAGACATTGCTGCAATGATTGAGGGGTCTGAACTTGAAGATGTCACGGTAGAAGATCTCGTAGAACTTGTAGCAACGCACGACGATCCTATTAGCAATGAAGATCTGATCGAGTTACAGAATAATCCTATCTACGATGAGGAAGAACAAGTAGAAGAGAAAGTTTTATCTTCAGGGGAAATACAAAATGCACTTTCAAAAATTTATTCAGGTTTGGACATATTGCAGAGTATAGACAATAATGATGACCGTGTCTTGACCGTGTGTCAAACAATTAAAAACAGTGTTGGGTGTTATGAACGTATTTTACAAGAACGTAAACAAAACGTTACCCAAAAGACAATAGATGTATTTTTCCGTAAAAAATAAGAGTATGTATTGCATAAAGTGTTCTTAGAATTAAAGTGATTGATTAAAATGATTTGTATTTTTTTGTATTAAATTTTGACTATGTTTAATCATAAACCTCGATATACGCGAATTTCAGTTAAACGCGATTTTTTTCGGAACGTATCCCTCGCGTAAAGCGGGGTATTACTGTATATATATATATATATATATATATATATATATATATATATATATATTATATATATATATATATATATAATATATAGATGGACTGGAGTATTATTTACAACAAAAATATCAGTCCTAATGATCAACAATAACTAGAAATTCTACATACTAAATATTTTAAAGTTTTAGTGCAGCTCAAAAAATACGATCGTATATCATGATAACTTGATAAAATTGATCAAGGCTAAACCCTAACTCGTTTTATACATCAGATATAGGAGGCATATTCGAAAAGTAAGGGCCGTTTGGTCATAAAAAAAAAATATTGTTAGAAAAAGTTTTTATTGACGGTTTTAGTTTCACTTTTCCACATAATCCACGTTCAATTCTAAGCATTTACCGTAACGCTACACCAGCTTCCTTAATCCCTCTGCATAGAAGTTCTTCGCCTGGGAATCGAACCAGTTGACAACAGAGGTCTTGAGTTCCTCATCTTTTTTAAACCGTTCTCCACCAGATCGCAGTTTTTGGTCCACTTGTTGAACGATTTCATCGGTCTGGATACTGGGCCTGCCACTCCGCTCTTCATCATGCACATTCGTGCGGCCATTTTTAAGGGATCGACACCTTTCCTTCACTCATTACTTTAGGTCCATAAACTACGCACAATTCCCGATAAAGTCTGAGCAGCTGATGATCCTTTTGCGCACAAAAATCGAAATACAGCACGCACTTCGTAACTGGCTGGCACGAGGATTTTCGAGGATATTGTTTTCTGCATTCACCGACAGGCAAAGGAATACTGAATCAAAACAGTAACTTCAGTAGCTTTGGAAACAATCAATAGATGATGATGCATGTGTCTAACTTTGTTCAGACCCGCCAATATTTAAACATAGGCAAACGGCCCCTTACTTTTCGAATACGCCTCGTATATCAGATTTTACTTAATATTTAGTAGAATTCAATTTAGAGATAACATTCTAATTTTGACCATAGAAAATGAAACTAATTTAGAAATATTATGTACTAACAACCGCCCGCGATGTCGTTCGCGTGGAAGTTGTTATTTTTTCAAAGGTTTTTTCTTGCACACTATTCTCCATAGATATTTCAGAAGACGCTTACTCAATAGCAGAGAACTCGAAACTAAATGAAGTAGGTACGTAAGTGACAGTGAAGCGGTAGATATACCTAAATTAAGGAAGATTGCTAAAATAATATTTGTTGCTTAAATGAATCTCACAATATTAGGTACTTAACTAACCTGAACAAAAATACACTAAGGACAATAAAAAAAAGTAAATAAATATTTTTATTGTTATTTAGTACGTACTGACACCAACAAAGTATCTACATGCATACAAAAAGAATGAAAAAATTTTAAAATTACGAATAACCAAAACTATAACAAAAATCCATTTAAAAAAACCTTTTTGTCCTCAAAAGCACAACACCCAGGAATAACAAACGAAACAACAATTATTTAGAAACTAAATATTATGTACTAAATCAACAAATTATATCTAGTTCGTGTCAGGTAGGAGCCTGTTTGTTGTACCAGGTATTGTGTGTGACCAGAACTAAACTTTCAAAAATCAAATTACAGGTCACCGGACATGGATCCACAAAATTGAACGATAACACAACATATGATGGGATACGTTGCCACCGCGTGAGCGCATCGGCTGGTCTGTAGGTCGTGTTGCGCGCAGCACGAGTGTGTGTCATATCGCGCGCGGCGCCGCTGTCCGCCCCCCGCTTGCCGCCTCCCACCCGCAGGGCCGCTTGTTCGTAGCCGTTACCGTGTCTTGCCTCGCCTTCTGTGCCGCGTTAAACATTTTACCTAGATTATGTGATATACTATGACCCTAAAATCACCCCTAATATTAGAAATTAAGGTCTACAATTCTTCCATACATAACACAGTCCCATCCGATTCTTACACAGGCCGTCTAAGATAGTTATATTTTTGAAACTGTGCCGACGCATGTGTAGGTACCTCTATTTTAGTTACGCTTACTCAAAAACACGCTCGTAAAATCTAAATTACTTATCCAAATGGTTTGATGCAAGGGCAATTTTTCTCTACCTGAAATGCATGTAACGATGAACATTTTGATAAGGATTTAATTTTAGCTATTAAAACAACTCTAGACAGATTAATCACTTGGTCACGTCTATTTTTAAGACCTATACTTCAATTTTGTGGATTAGCCTTAGCAGATAGGCATATGTTTTTTGTAGACCTATTATGTTTTACAATTCTTCTATGCATCATGTTTATATGTCTTTTACTGTAAAGGCAGCTTCTACCAGAAAGTCATTCGCTTAATCGTTTTTACGTTGACTTGCGTCACTAAAATTGTCACTGGTCAGCTCCATTTTGTCACAATCTCCTAAAATATAGCCTATGTTGTTCAAAAAAGTCCAGGCTACATACTAGTAAAAGATTTTTTAAATTAGGTCAGTAGTTTCAGAGATTACCTCTAACACACAAACAAACAAACTTACAAATTTTACTTCTATATATTAACTCATTGTATGTGTAGTATACCGAGAAGTATAAATCTTCGTTTAAATATATTTGTCCGATAATTTATAACAGTATATCATCTAATCTAAAAATAATAAACTATATTACATTATAAAAATATTTTAAAAAAAGGTATCTATGCAGAATTCACTGGGAAGAAGGAATAATTATTAATGAAAATCATCATTTTTTTCCGACACTAGTATGTTTTTGTCGTTTTATGTATACGAGGGAATTTTATTAAGCTGCAAGGCTGTTGGTAAACGTGATTTTTGTAACGGATAAAATATTTTTATTTAAAAAAGTGCACTGCGGTCCAGATAGAAACTGAACTGAAGGAAATTCATAGGAATTCTGCAGTAGCATTCCAAACAGCATAAGTCTGATCCTTGGTAATTTAGCCGCTATGAGAACTTTCAGCGGGGTGGAAAGAACTTTTTTTTGGGCGAGTATTTTAAAAGAACAGTATCACGCGGCTGAAATTTCGGTTTCAATATCATTTACACAACATAAATGAAGTCCCGAGTAATCAACGGAATAAAAAATTGGTGCAGAACTTTAAAGAAACTGGTTCGATTTGAAGTAATTTTAAGTACAGTCTGTCAAGTAAGAACGTGTCCGCGATAATTCATTTTTGGTAGATGTGATTCTAGCGATTCAACAAAAAAATCGGTAGAGGAAATCTTTGTCTACGATGCATTTAGTAAAAGGATCAGTCGATTCCGAACTTTCGTCGAAATCACGTAAAATCTAAAATGAGTCACTTGTTTACGCGTCGGTTAAAAAGTCGGTATCGTTTGTGAAGAAGTGGGTAAATCATTTTAACGAGACAAAAAATGTCGACGACTTGCCAAAACGTGGCTCGGTAGGTAAGGTCACTCACGTCGAAAAACGAATCGCGTCTTTGTTTTCACGGGACCCGAAATTGACGCTGCGGCAAAATTAAGAAAATATGTCTCATGACATAATTTGACAAAATCTTTGTGCTCATGATGTCAAATTTTCAAGCACGTTGAAGAAACCTTTGCAGGACAAAAATCACGTCGGGAGTCCGACGGACGTCAGTCCGATTGAAAACATTTGGTCCCTTGTAAAGAAAAAGCTCAGAGAAAAACTCTGAGGACTTTGATTCAGTTATCTCGCGAGATTCAAAAAATTTGCAGAGTTTGCAAAAAATCTCGTCGACATCATGCCTCGAAGATGCCAGGCGATTACTGATGCAGCAGGCGATTGGACAACTTACTAAGATAATTGCGCCATTATTACCACACCAAAGAATACATTTTTTTTCAAGAATACGAACGGTCACTTTCCTACTTGACAGACAGTAAACCTCGTAGTTATGTGGTTATGTAGAATAAAGGCCTTTTTTTATTCATTAATTTGTTCCTTTACTATAAATTTTATAAAATTAAACTTCTTTTGAGACTCCTTATATAGGTTATAAGAATTTGTAAGTGTTCGTAACGTCTTTTTAAATAGTTTTTTTTTCTTTTTAATTAACCGTGGTAAAATAAAATTAACAGTGACACGTTGCTTCCGTACCCTCCTGCAAAATAAAAATTCGTGAGCCATAAACAGTAAAAAATTGCGGTTCGTCCCATAAAAAATCCAAAACGAAAAAAGGGGCCGAAATGTGTCTCGGGTCAGGTTTCTTGCTCGCCATTTCGCATATTTTTATGACAGCCGACACGGCAATTCGTAAATTAGACCATAATTGGGTGCACGGAAAGAAATAGGAATAACATTACCATGATGAATTTATTTAATGACATTTATTAATATTAATAGCAAAGATAGAACACAATTTTTGGCTACGGGATTGCATAGGATAATTCCGATAACATTATTTCTGCTCTATCACGTCTCGTTCCAAAGATTCTCGTGATGAAATTGCAAAAACATGATTTTGAGGGTAATATCTGCAATTACAATAACAGTTTTAAAATAAAGTGGGACACATACACACTACTGTATGTGCAAACTGAAAATGTTATATTCAGTATTAAGTGGGATAAATTCCTACCTGCATACGACAATAGTTACTTATTTAAAACCGTCACAGTCGTGCGCGTCAGTATACGTGTTGACAGTGCAGCTCTACATGGTTAATTGTAATATATGTATGTTATATATATATATATATATATATATATATATATATATATATATATATATATATATATATATATATATATATATATATATATATACAGTCGACACTGTTTATAGTGAAACTCTATATAGTGAAAAACTCTTTATAGGGCAACCTAGAATATTTTAATGAAATTTCATGTAAAAAGCCCTGCATATAGTGAATCTGTAAAATAGTAACACTCTATATAATAAAATTTTTACCGGAATTTTATGTATAAATTTTTATGCATTTATTGAGATCTTGGCCATTTCGGGTTTCCCATTTTTACCTAACATTAGCACGAATTCCATTTTTATGACGCATTCTTTTGAAAAGGTTCTTAACGCGTTTATAACGCCTAATGGTTGGCAATAAATCAGGTAGATTTCTGTGAGAAACCCGGGGAATAACCCATTTTATAGAAACCCGAGGAAAAACCCATTTTATAGTCGAGGCCTAGTAATTAGCAAATTCAGGTTCAGTTTCTTTTTGTTTAAGAATCAAGTAAGATGTCCAAGCGAGTGTGTTTAAGTTTAGCTGAGAAAATTAAAGTTTTGGAGGAAGTTGATAAAGGTTGCAAAAAAATTGATGTTGCTGCAAAATTTGGTGTTTCTCCAAGTTGCGTCTCTCTGATAATAAAAAGTCGCGACAGTATCATCAAGAAACCTAGTGTTCCAAGCAGTCGAAAACGAGTACGGGTGAGTACTTACGAGGATGTAAATGAAGCAGTTTTACGATGGTTTCAAGTGGCCCGTACGCATCAAAACGTACCAATATCGGGAAATTTAATAAAGCAAAAGGCTCTACAATTTGCTAAAGAATTTAACTGCGTTAATTTTCAAGCTAGTGAAGGGTGGTTGAGTGCCTGGAAGACTCGCAATTCAATTGTTTTCAAGACGGTGTCTGGCGAGAGTGCAAGCGTTAGTCAGGAGGACTGTGACATTTGGACTGAAACTGTTTTAAAAAGTGCATTGAAAAAGTACGAGCCAAAAAACGTTTTCAATTGTGATGAAAACCGGTTTGTTTTTTAAATGTTTGCCAATAAAACTTTTGCTTTTAAAAGTGATAAATGTTTTGGTGTTTAAAACAAATAAAGAAAGGGTGACACTTATGGTTGTCCAGTCCAAAAACTGATTACCCTTAAAGAGTGTATAACCGAAGTCGCTAAAGTATGGAGTGAAAATGTTTCTCAGAAAACTATCAAAAACTGCTTTTCTAAAGCAGGTTTTACTGAAAAAATTGACGAATGGGAAGAAGAAGACGAAATGGATCTCGCTACCTTAAAAAGGCAATGGGGTATTCTACAAAAAAAACTGCTACCGTCGACGCAGATTTTTTTACTTGAAGATTTCTTAGAAATCGACAATGATGTTGGCACGACCGATCTTCCAACTGACCAAGACATAATTGACGATATAAAAAGTATAGAAGATCATGAAGAAAAAACTGAAACCGGGGAATATCCTGCTAAATTTAGTGAAAATGAAATAAGAAATGCATTTGACATTGTGCGAACTACTCTCAGGGGCCAGGAAAGTGTACCTGATCAAATCTTTATGCATTTGAATAAATGCGAGAATTTTGTTGAGCAACAACTATTTTTCAAAAGTAATGTTCAATAGAAAATAACTGATTATTTTTCCTAGTACGTATGTACGTAGTATGTACGTATGTATTAACAGATTTTGTATTATTCTTTTTATTTCGTATGTAGTACATACATACATAAAGTCCGTACGTTATATCTTTACACGTGCGTCATAGTTTTCAGGCAATATCCCAGACGACTGTTATATTTTTTGTCTCTTTTTACCAATACCTACGATTTATTGGTGAAAAGAGACAAATAATATAATAGTCGTCTGTTATATGGCCTGAAAACTATGATGCACGGGTAAAGATATAACGTACGGACTTTATGTATGTATTTAGCCCTGTACATGCTATGTACTATTTAAACTTTCAAATGTTTAATAAAATCTTTTCTAATAATTCAATTTTGCAATTTTTTTTGTTGCTTGTACCTTATAAAATACAAGTAAATGATTACCAATATAAAATACATACATAGCAATATATACGGATTTTTTCTTTATATAGTGAAAAACTTTCTATAGTGAAATTTCGGTCAACATTTTGGTCTTTCACTATATAGAGTGTCGACTGTATATATATATATATATATATATATATATATTATATATATATATATATATATATATATATATATATATATATATATATATATATACATTCGTCAATTTTTTTTTCTTTAGAAAAGCAGTTTTTGATAGTTTTCTGAGAAACATTTTCACTCCATACTTTAGCGACTTTGGTTATACACTCTTTAAGGGTAATCAATTTTTGGACTGGAAGGTTGTTATCAATCGCATTAACAATTTTGTGAACAATTCTGTTTCGGTAATGATGTTTTATGTTTTTTATAATACCCTGGTCCATAGGTTGCAATTTGGAGGTCATGTTTGGTGGAAAAAAGATCAATTCAATATTCCTTAATTTTTTTACTTACAGTAACTGGATGTGCAGGACAATTGTCTATAAACATCACAATCTTTCGCTTTTGGCTTTTCATTTTCGTGTCCAGTTCTTTGATCCATCTGGTTTCATCACAATTGAAAACGTTTTTTTTGGCTCGTACTTTTTCAATGCACTTTTTAAAACAGTTTCAGTCCAAATGTCACAGTCCTCCTGACTAACGCTTGCACTCTCGCCAGACACCGTCTTGAAAACAATTGAATTGCGTGTCTTCCAGGCACTCAACCACCCTTCACTAGCTTGAAAATTAAGGCAGTTAAATTCTTTAGCAAATTGTAGAGCCGTTTGGTTTATTAAATTTCCCGATATTGGTACGTTTTGATGCTTACGGGCCACTTGAAACCATCGTAAAACTGCTTCATTTACATCCTCGTAAGTACTCACCCGTACTCGTTTTCGACTGCTTGGAACACTAGGTTTCTTGATGATACTGTCGCGACTTTTTATTATCAGAGAGACGCAACTTGGAGAAACACCAAATTTTGCAGCAACACCAATTTTTTTTTGCAGCCTTTATCAACTTCCTCCAAAACTTTAATTTTCTCAGCTAAACTTAAACACACTCGCTTGGACATCTTACTTGATTCTTAAACAAAAAGAAACTGAACCTGGATTTGGGAATTACTAGGCCTCGACTATAAAATGGGTTTTTCCCCGGGTTTCTATAAAATGGATTATTCCCCGGGTTTCTCACAGAAATCTACCTGATTTATTGCCAACCATTAGGCGTTATAAACGCGTTAAGAACCTTTTCAAAAGAATGCGTCATAAAAATGGAATTCGTCCTAATGTTAGATAAAAATGGGAAACCCGAAATGGCCAAGATCTCAATAAATGCATAAAAATTTATACATAAAATTCCGGTAAAAATTTTATTATATAGAGTGTTACTATTTTACAGATTCACTATATGCAGGGCTTTTTACATGAAATTTCATTAAAATATTCTAGGTCTTGAAAAAATTGCACTATAAAGTGTTTTTCACTATATAGAGTTTCACTATAAACAGTGTCGACTGTATATATATATATATATATATATATATATATATATATATATATATATATATATATATATATATATACATATATATATATATATATATATATATATATATATATATATATATATATATATATATATATCTATATATATATATAGTTAATATATATATATATATATATATATATATATATATATATATATATATATATATATATATACATATATAATATATATATATATATATATATATATATATATATATATATATATATACATTACTATTAAGATCAGTTAAAAAAAATAAAAAAATGGAAGCGAATATTTATTACATTATTGTAAACAATTTTTGTGAAAAATACATAACACTTTTCAATAAACAGAGCCATTATGACCGAGCAGTGAGATGGGACTCTTGACGCAAGGACCTGAGTGAAGTATTCGTTTGTTTGTTTAATATAGAGCGGAAGCTTTCATTGTTCTGATTATACAAGAGATTGTGGTGCTTAGGATTAAACCGTGTCAATCTGGAGTACCTTTCCGATCTTTCATCTACACTATTACTCGAAATTGAGACAGTCTAAGGTCAAGAACCACGATTTCTCATTAATTGTTTCTTGTTATTGGACGTTTTACTTCTAATTTGCTTACAATAAATATAGTCGCGGTTGTTTACAAATGTTCGACGATGATTTTTAAGACGTAGAATGTATTAACGATTAGGAAATAACTATAAGAAACATATGTTTTTGTAAGAATTGATTGATTACTTTTACCCAACAAAGTATTTCTCTTTCTAATAGTGACACACTGCTAATTAATAATATTGACTATTTTGTATTTAATGGTGAAAATGAGAGTAAGAGCGCGCAAGATACATTTCATGCAAAACTGTAGAGTAATTCGCGAGTGCACTGTATGTTTACTCTATTCCCTTCCAAAGTCCTTGGGATGAGGAACCGGATACCTTGTAGACTTGCAGATGGACTGACAGATAAACGGACAGACATCTTATAAGTGATCCGTACGGGACAGAAGAAAACATCTTTCGAATACATGTTTTTTCATCTCCTTCGATGTTTGCTGTTGTGTCGTATACTTTTGAATGAAATAGACAATCCGTTTCAAATTTGGTATTAGTACACGTATCTTGATGGTCTGAAAAGTTTTTGGCCTCGACCATAGATGGCAAAATTGCTTGCAAGGCTTTTATTTCTTAAGTTGATATATCGGCATATGCGCTATGTAGAGGTGCAAGTCGTGCTGTACAGGAATTTGTTTCATGCAGCTGTCTAAACTATGTGTGTTGGGTGTATTTCTTCATGGATAAAATTGATTGTGGGTCTGTTGTAAAATTCTTCGTAAAGGAAGCTTTAATGCCAACTGAAATTCATTTCAAAATTCTAAAAGTTTATAAGGACTCTTCTTCCTCATTTTCAACAATTAAGAGATGCGCTGCCGAGTTTAAATGTTGTCGTACGAGCCTTGAAGATGATCCACGAAAGACGTTCAAAAGCGTAACAACATTAGAAATCGTTGAACAAATACACGATATAGTTTTGGACGGACGAATTAGACAATCTTGGTGTAAGGAGGATAACCAACTTGGTGTAAGAAGGATACTCTCAGCAGGTCAAAAATATATTCGCACTAAAATTTTTGAACAGGGCTTGGGGCAACCATTGATTACTATGGTTGGATTTACTATTAAACACCAGAATTTAAACAGAAGTCAAAACAGCGGACGGAAGTGGGTTGTTCAGTGCCAAAAAAGGCATGATCGTCTCGATCAGCCGCAAAAGTCATGGCATCGGCGTTTTGGGATGCTAAAGTCATTTTCATTATTGACTCTATTAAAGAAGGTAAAACAATAACCGGAGAATATTATTCTAATCTTCTAATTCAACTAAACAAAAATAACCGGTCAAGTGCAAGTTGAATTTGCGCAATTAGTGTTCCGTACGTTGATTGCTTTTAAAATAAAAAAATTTGTTACAGAGGTATAAAATGATCAGTGACTTCACAAAACACACCCCAAATGAGTTTGTTTCCAATCTTTACTGAAATCTGATGACCTTGAAATTTTTTTTTTTTATATATACCAGATAAATTATTAAAGGTAATGTACTCGTGATAATTTTCGTTCAATCTGTACCCTGTGGAGAATATTCCAAAATTTTTTCAAAATTTTTTGATTAGTACTTTTCGAGATAAGGCGACAGGGACAGCGATTTTTCGCGATTTTTTAAAAATAATACAAAGAAAAGTGCGCGCAAGTATTACATTGTATGTATATTTTTTACTCGTGTTTTCACAAGCTTTCATTTGACACCACACTCGATGACCTAGTAAAAAATTTTTTTTTCACTCCCGATTTCACCCCCCCAAAACTAACCTCTTAAGTCAAAATTTAACTCTCAAAACTACATGGCTCTGATGAGACCATCAATTCCTATATTATTACGAAATTTGAACTTTCTATGTCAAATAGTTTCGGAGAAAATCGGGTGTGACAGACAGACAGACAGACACCGAAGTGATCTTATAAAAAGTACGAGCCAAAAATCGTTTTCAATTGTGATGAAACCGGTTTGTTTTTTAAATGTTTGCCAATAAAACTTTTGCTTTTAAAAGTGATAAATGTTTTGGTGTTAAAACAAGTAAAGAAAGGGTGACACTTATGGTTGGAGCAAACATGGATGGCTCAGAAAAACTGAAATTACTGCTCATAGGTAAAAGCAAAAATCCCCGTTGTTTAGAAGGAGTTAAATCTCTGGAGTTAGATTACGCCAATAATAAAAAGGCATGGATGACTTCTGAGATTTTCGAAAGATGGATCAAAGAACTGGACACGAAAATGAAAAGCCATAAGCGAAAGATTGTGATGTTTATAGACAATTGTCCTGCACATCCAGTTACTGTAAGTAAAAAATTAAGGAATATTGAATTGATCTTTTTTCCACCAAACATGACCTCCAAATTGCAACCTATGGACCAGGGTATTATAAAAAAACATAAAACATCATTACCGAAACAGAATTGTTCACAAAATTGTTAATGCGATTGATAACAACCTTCCAGTCCAAAAATTGATTACTCTTAAAGAGTGTATAACCGAAGTCGCTAAAGTATGGAGTGAAAACTATCAAAAACTGCTTTTCTAAAGTAGGTTTTACTGAAAAAATTGACGAATGGGAAGAAGAAGACAAAATGGATCTCGCTACCTTAAAAAGGCAATGGGGTATTCTACAAAAAACTGCTACGGTCGACGCAGATTTTTTACTTGAAGATTTCTTAGAAATCGACAATGATGTTGGCACGACAGATCTTCCAACTGACCAAGACATAATTGACGATATAAAAAGTATAGAAGATCATGAAGAAGAAACTGAAACCGGGGAATATCCTGCTAAATTTAGTGAAAATGAAATAAGAAATGCATTTGACATTGTGCGAACTACTCTCAGGGGCCAGGAAAGTGTACCTGATCAAATCTTTATGCATTTGAATAAATGCGAGAATTTTGTTAAGCAACAACTATTTTTCAAAAGTAATGTTGAAAAGAAAATAACTGATTATTTATCGGGTGTGACAGACAGACAGACAGACAGACACCGAAGTGATCTTATAAGTGTTCCGTACGGAGCACTAAAAACGAGAGGGGAGACCAGGGAGAAGAAGAAATCATCTTTCATTAAGATCATGTATCCGTTCACAAACGTGTTGCACCTGAGAAATTTGCACCATGAATTATTGAAACATCCGTCTAATTTCCCAGATTTGGTTTATCGTGACTTCTCTTATTTTTCAAGACAGAAAATTTTTTTCGTTGAACAGCAATTTCCTTTAAATCAAGAGTTACTATATAGGAGTATTTTGCAGTTATTACAGGAAATTTCTGTAGAGACGGAATAATGGCGATATAAGTACATTGGTCTTAAAGAAAATTATGTTGAAAAATAAAAATGATTTTACAGTCATAAATTCGTTTTTTCATTATCAGGCTGAGAATGTCCACGTATATTACTTAAAGTTGGAAAAAACATAAGCTTTTAGGCGATATTGTTCAAGGGGACTAGAGTAAAGATTATAATTTACGGGATTTCAATAAATATATAATAAAATACTGTTTTTAGTCAATTTCCACTGGTTTATTTAAATTGCGATGACACGTTTCGCTGTCGATGCAGCTTCTTCAGATCTACATTTTACACTGTCAATTTAGGTTTAATGTTCACAATTTTAAATTATTTCTTAATTATAATATTACACCTAATTAAATTACATTGATAGTATTGGAAAACCCACACAGATTTGGAATTGGGGAATAAATTCAATAATGGTGAATTGCTTAAATCTACCTGGTCGTTGAGTAAAGTATCTGTAGTCCTAAATCGATTTATTTGCATTGTCTCTAAAAAGGTTTAGTTTTAAACCTTTTTGTTGGTGTGTAAAATTTTGAAATTCTTGTTAAATGTGTGATTTTCTGTTAAAAGATGATTAGCATATATTGAGTTAGATTTTCTATGGATTAAACTTTTTTCGGGTTCTGTAATTCTTTGTATAAATGTACGTCCAGTTTGTCCTATGTATGTTTTAGGACATGACCCACATGTTAATTGATAAACCCCTGATTTATTGTCTTTATTGATTTGTGATTTGTAGTTTTTAAGATATTTCCCTATAGTATTGTTAGTCTTGTAAGCTACGTTGATATATTTTTTTGATTTAAAAATTTCCCCAGTTTTTCCGTTGGGTTGCCGAAATAGGTTAAGCATTTAAATGTGGTATTTCTGTCCTTAAAACGTGGGTATATTTCTGAGATAGCCTTGTTTCTAAGTTTTTTCCTAATGATATTATTGATTAAAGTAACCGAATAACTGTTGTTAACGGCTACTTGTTTTATGTAGTTTAATTCTTTAGTAAAATTTTCCTCTGATAAAGGGATATTAGTTAGTCTATGTATAAAACTATGATAAGCTGCGAGTTTATGATGGTTAGGATGGTGAGATCTATTGTGAATTATGGTATCTGTATGACAAGGTATGTGATATATTGCAAATTCATGTTTTTTCATGGTTTTACTGATTGTTAAGTCTAGGAAGTTGATTTTCCCTTCGACTTCTTCTTCCATTGTAAAACTGATATTTCTATGTAAAGAATTAATATACTGTAAAAAGTGAGTTAATTGTCTGTCCGTATCTGTAAAGCATACAATTATATCGTCTACGTATCGATACCAGTATAGACAATTATTACTATTATTATTATGGTTGTTAAATATCATTGTTTCAATACTGTCCATGAAAATTTCGGCAAGTAATGGAGTTAATGGACTCCCCATAATTAACCCTTCCTTACTATTGTAGAATGCATTGTTAAATGAAAAATAATTTTGTCTTAGGCAAGTCCTTAATAAATTAATTATGTCCATTTTTATAACTTCATTTACTTTGTTTTTTGTTAATAGGTTGTCTATTAAAATTATTGTTTCGTCTGGGGGAACACTTGGAAATAAGTTTTTGACATCGAAAGAGACTAATTTAGAATTATCTGGTATTGTTATATTCTTAACTTTATTCACGAGTTCGTATGAGTTTTTGATATTATATTTAGGTTCAAATTTGGTATGATATTTGATTAAATCAATTAAAAAGGATGACGTCTTATATGCTGGAGCAGACATATAGGAAACAACTGGTCTGATTGGGTGGTCAAGTTTGTGTAGTTTTATGAGTGAATAAAGTTGTGGGATTTGGAGATTCATATTTATCAATTTAAATTTATCTTTATCGTGGATGATACTTTTAGCCTGTTCAATTTGTTGTTTTATTTCTTTTTGAAAAATATTTGTTGGATCTTTATTTAAAATTTCGTACTTTCCTGTTTTGAAAAAATCTAACGTTTTATTAATATAGTCGATTTTGTCTATTGCTATTACTGTGTTACCTTTGTCTGCTTTGGTAAAGATTACATCATTTTGTTTCGCTTTACTCTGAATGGTTTTTATTGTCCTTAAGTCTTGGTTGATGTTGTTATTTTTAGATATGAATTCTTTTTTAATATTTTCGGCTGTTTGAAATTTTGATAATATGTTGTTAGGACTATCTTTCAAGGCAATCTCAGTATCAATACCTAATGTCTCCGATTCTTTGATATTGAAGTTAGTTTGAATATTGTGTTTGAAATCCTTTGTTAGAAGATTTTTTCCCCTGTCCAAAAAAGATGTGTTGGAAATATTAATAAATCGATTAAAGAATTGATGATCAGTAAAAAATTCTTTTTCTTTATTATTTTGTGTTGTACGTTTTTGTTGAATGAGATACTGTAGTTTATCGTATTGTTTCAAATATTTTTTATGTATTATTGTTTTTACTTTTTCACGTGTGTTTGAATCTAAGACCATAAATTCTATAAAATTTAGTTTAAATAATAATTCTGTGTGGATTACCTTGAGATACATGTTATATGAGTCTCTCTGGTAGATAGGGCGACATAAGCCTAAATAATGGGAAATAAATCGAGATATTCGGAGTTAAATTGCCATAATTGGAAATAAGACGAAATAGTGATATATAAGTCGACTTAAGTTTACATAATGGGAAATAAATCAAGATATTGGGAGTTAATGTGCAACAATTGGAAATAAGTCGAAATAATGATAGATAAGGCGATGTAAGCCTAAATAATGGGAAATAAATCGAGATATTGTGAGTTAATGAACCATAATTGGAAATAATACTATACTGGATTTTTCTCTCTGTATATATCCATTTTCTTTTGGCGAGTATAACTGCTTCTTTGGCTGCTTTGCTGGTGTTGTGAGTTTTAAGATTTATATACTTAGGTGTTACTTGGTTTTGGAGGCACTGATTGAAAAACCAAAAATTTTGCGTAGTTGTTGCACATTTTAGAGTAATATTATAATTAAGAAATAATTTAAAATTGTGAACATTAAACCTAACTTGACAGTGTAAAATGTAGATCTGAAGAAGCTGCATCGACAGCGAAACGCGTCATCGCAATTTAAATAAACCAGTGGAAATTGACTAAAAACAGTCTTCTATAATATATATATAAAATGCAACGTCTCTCTGTCTGTCTGTCTGTCTGTCCGTTAGTGCGCTTATCACTGGAGAACCACTTATCCGATTTACGTACTTTTTTTTTAAAACATACATATGTTCTCTGGCCAGGTTATAGGCTATATTTTAGTACGATAGGTAGCATAAGAAATGAGTAGTGACGTAAAATAGTGAACGATGTCGGAAAAAAGTTTGCCGCTAGCGCGTTGCCTTGCAATACACAGCCTAAACTATTAAATATGGAACAATATTATGTAGCAGAGAATATCTATAATCTATAATATATATAAAATGCAATGTCTCTCTGTCTGTCTGTCTGTCCATTAGTGCGTTTATCACGCGAAAACCACTTATCCGATTTATGTGTCTTTTTTAAAATTCATACATATATTCTTTGGCCAGGTTACATAATAATAATAATAATAATCTATATCTATAATATATATAAAATGCAACGTCTCTCTGTCTATCTGTCTGTCCATTAGTGCGCTTATCCCTCGAGATCCACTTATCCGATTTACGTGATTTTTTAAATTCATATGTATGTTCTCTGGCCAGGTTATAGATATATATTTTATTACATCTATAATATATATAAAATGTAACGTATATCTGTCTGTTTGTCCGTTTGTGCGCTTATCACTGGAGAACCACTTATCCGATTTATGTGTTTTTTTTTAAACATGCTAAACCATAAATATGGAACAATATCATGTAGCAAAGAATATCTATAATATATATAAAATGCAACGTCTCTCTGCCTGTCTGTCTGTCCGTTAGTGCGCTTATTACTGGAGAACCACTTATCCGATTTACGTGCTTTTTTGTTAAACATACATATGTTCTTTGGCCTGGTTATAGGATATATTTTATTACGTTAGGTGACATAAAGAATAAGCAGTGACGATAATAGTGAATCAAGTCGGAGAAAAGTTTGCCGCTAGCGCGTTCTCTTGCAATACACTGCCTAAAGTATTAAATATGGAACAATATCAAGTAGCAAAGAATATAATATACATAAAATGCAACGTCTCTCTGTCTGTGTGTCTGTCCGTTAGTGCGCTTATCACTCGAGATTCCCTTATCCGATTTACGTGTTTTTTTTAATTCATACATTTGTTCTCTGGCCAGATTATCTATAATCTTCTATCTAGAATATATATAAAATGCAACGTCTTTCTGTCTGTCTGTCCGTTAGTGCGCTTATCACTTGAGAACCACTTATCCGATTTACATGTTTTTATAAATTTAAACATATGTTCTATATAATTTGATATAAGCCAGATAATGGGAGATAAGGAGAAATAATAGGAGATAAGTCGAGATAAGGCTCGATAATGGGAGATAATATAAATAATGGGAGATAAGGAGAAATAATGGGAGATAAGGAGAAATATTGAGAGATAAGTCGAGATAAGCCTAGATAATGGGAGATAAGGTTAGATAATGGGAGATAAGGAGAAACAATGGGAGATAAGGAGAAATAATGGGAGATAAGGAGAAATAATGGGAGATGAGCAGAGTTAAGCCTAGATAATCGAAATTATGTAGAGATAATGGGAGATAAGGAGAAATATTGAGAGATAAGGGGAAATAATGGGAGATATTTTATTACGCTTTGTAAATTAAGGAATAAGCAGTGACGATAGTGGTGAATCAAGTCCACGCGAGCAGAGCCGCGGGCTCGGCTAGTTTATTATATATTTATAATGAATTTCCATCAAGTAGAAGCTACAACCATCCAAAATCCGGTATTTCAATAGCATTAGCCCTCCTTTCTCTTACTTTTGCTGACAAAAAACTTATAATTTAGAAATGTAGGTATAGAGCAAGGAGGGTGACGAAGAGGAGGGAGCTGGTGGCTCCCACAAAACTAATTTTTATTTACAGATATAATACAAGAATTGAAAATATTGTATCTCATAATTGTAAAATATTTCATTATAGAGTATATAATTACAAAATTTGTGAAATATTCAAAGAAATAAACAGATATTTTAGGTCGACAATATTTGTCACTTTAAAATGATGAGGGTAAATCAGGGGGTGAATCCCGCACCCCAAACCCAAAGGAATAGATAAATTGCTACATCCAGGTCAAAAGCTATATGCCACCATTTGTTTTATGCGAACAACTCGAATTAAGTATAATTGCCCTCTAAATCTTTTAGTTGCCGTATAAGGAGATACAAATTTTGAACTTTTCTAATATTTATGTTACTGTTAATAACCGGAGGAGCAAAAAAAAAAAAGCAATAAATTACCTACCATAGTTCTGAAATAGTCTTTAAAGGGTTACATCCACCTCGAATTTTCAAAAATTCGATTTTTTTTATATATATTTTTATTCTCTGTACTTCTCAGAATTATTTAAAAAAATATGACATGACTCAGTCAATTTTAAAATTTTTTAACTTTTTTTTTTAAATTTTAATGATTACTTTTTTTACAAAATGTTGATAGTTTTTTTTAAATTTTTTTAATAAACAATTTTTTATACATTTTTTTTTATGGGTCTGGCACACGTGCTGCAGGGAAGTCCCTAAAGCGCTCCAGGAGCGGCACGAGTGCAGAAAAAGCGATTCACGTTGTTCTTGAATCGCTGTAAATTGTACTCGGTGGGAAACACAGCGCTGGGCAAATTATTCCAAAGGGATGACGTTCTCCATATAAAAGATTGCTTGAAAAGCGTTGTACGCGGAGTAACAAGCTGAACCTCATTCGGATGCGAAGCACCAGCGCGACGTGTATTTCTAACATGCACCGCTTTGGGAGGAATTAAGCGGGCTACATCCTTCGAACACTTTCCATGAAAATACTTGTAGAACAGACTCAAGTCGCCAACCGTTCTTCGATGTTCCAGCGAATCAAGGCCGCGGTCAATTCCGGGTCCCCAATCAGACGGACCGCTCTTCTCTGAACAGAATCCAACAAATGCAGTGTATGTTTGGGAGCGGAACCTCAAACGTGGGAGCAGTATTCCATAGTTGGTCGAATTTGGGCTTTGTAAAGAATTAACAGTTGCTGTGGGGTGTAAAGCTTTCTGGTTCTAAATAATATTCCCAACTTTTGAGAAGCTCTCCTTGCTATGCCTGCAACATGTTCATGCCAAGACATATTTGCTCCCAAACTAACGCCCAACAAATTGAGCGACGATGCTAGGGGAATGGAGTGCCCCGACATAACTATGTCGGGTTCAGCAACGTTAACTTTTTTAGAAAAAACTGCCGCTTGGGGTTTTGTAGCGTTAAATTCCACTTGGTTACTGTCACCCCAAGATAGAATTTCTTCCAGGTCTTTGTTAAGTTGAACGACCTCCTGCTGTCTGCGGATATTCGCCTGAGCAGCCGATGTCTGAGCGTTCAAGGTGAATGAAGAGACAAGCGTACTGTCATCTGCAAAGCTATAGATTGGATTCCGGTCTTTTCCAGCAGATCGTTAATGTAAATGAGAAAGAGAGTAGGAGACAGTATGGAGCCCTGGGGCACACCGGCGTTGATAGTGAGGGTGTTAGAAAGAAATCCGTCGACCGCCACTCGTAAAGAACGCTCTCTGAGGAAACATGAGAGCCACAAACAGAACCTTTCAGACTGTAACATTGGAACTTGCCCGCACGTTGTGGTGTCATTTTGTAACGTGCTAAACTGTCCTCAGTTTGAGGCATCTTTTTTTGTACCCTGTGAGAAGAAAGTTCGTTTTTTTTTTTTTTTTTTTTTTTTTTTTTTGTTTGTCCCACGCTTGAGCGCAATTTTGTTGCCTATGAAAAAGTGTGTTTAATTGCGCCCCACGTACACTGCATCATTTTGTACCGTTTGAATATTGGACGCCCCAAGCTTGAGCACAATTTTCTTGCAGCATTTTGTTCCCCCCGCTTTAATTTCTGATACTGAATTGAGTGAACCCTGATTTTAAAAGAACTAAAGAAATTAAACACACACTAGCTCAGTTTTCCTTGGTAGAGAGATATGGGTAAGAGATAATTTTCTTACGTCTTTTTGGAATTATTTTCTATTTTTAAAAAGCTTTAGCTGTACAAATTTTGGGCACCATCCATTTTAAAATAGAAAGGATCTAATTTCAGCTAAAAAAATGGAAAAATACTGAAAGAATGTATTGGTGGTAAATAAAAAAAATCAGTTTGGTACAGCCGTTCTTGTCCTGAAAAGTAGGATAGGTATTCAGTGAGACACTAGCTTTAATCAACAAAAAAAGAGAATTTATTCATGTTTTTTTTAAAATAAAAAGTTCCAACCTTTGCAGTTCTACAAAAAAAATTCTAGCCTAACTAGTAGTTATTACATTTAAATCCTGAAATATGATAACCCCCGAAGACGAAAAAATAGTGCTTTACACTTCACTTTTTAGTCTGTTTTAAATTGTTGTTAAGGCACTACTCTGGAATAAGTCTATTGAAGGAAGTTTGGGTAACTTACTGTTCTTATTCCTGCTTTGATGGCATTCGACCGATTTCACACTTTTTCTAGCTAACACTTTGAAAGCCCACTACGGCTTTTAGTTAAGAAACTGGTACTTTTACTTAGCTCGCATGATGGTTGTTCTGAGCTTTTTTTTTTTGTAGCTCAGTCGAAGGAAGCCTACTTGGCGACTAGATGGAAAGTAGCCCGGCTGCGGCTCGATGGAAAACAGCCTCGATTCGAGCTCTGCGGAGCCTTAAATAAACCGTGCGACTTTTGCCTGCTATATCGCGACGCCGGAACCAAAACGGATACAAACATTTCACCAATCCCGGCGCACTATGAATTCGATAGATTCGGTCGGCAACCCGCACAACACCGTATATACCGAACGTCTTGGAACTTCTGTTTAATATACCGTTCGATACAAAAATGAAAATAAGTACAATTTGAAATGGAAAAATCAGTAACATTACATGGTCTTAAAATCTAGGAAAAAAATGAATGTTACATTTACCCCCTTCCAAAAAGAAATAGACTACACTAGTCTATTAAACTTAGGCTACTTATGAAAAGGTACAAAGTGGTACACTATCACTTAATACTAAGGTCAGAACTTAAAACAAAAGTACAAACTTCGGACCTTACTACTAGACTTAATTCAATTAAGCACTAATATTAAGTACAATGAAAACCAAATGAAAATCTTTGCATGATCACAAGAATCTTATATCTAGACTTAACTTAATTAGACACTAAGGTTAAGTACATCAAAAAGCAAATAAAAATCCTTGCATGAACATAAGAAATACCTTTCCAAAATAACAATCGCGGTCTTCTTATATAAAAGAATCAGCTCTGTTATTGTTACCAAACAAAAAATATAACTTTGTCTAGACTCTTGTCTAAATCAAAAAAAGTGAACTGAAATAAAATATGAACACCCCCCTTAAAATCTTTGAAGGATTGTCTGAAAATTTTCTATTTCAGCAAAAGAAATTTATAAAAATTCTTAAATACAGAAAAAAAATAAAAAAAATGATTCTAGTGCAAACACTTACACTAAAAAGGAAAAGTCTTGTCAGATCATTTAGCACAAAGCCAAAAAAAAATATCTGGATAAATATCCAGACAAACGCTCGGGAAAAATCGCCATCCATGCTCTAGCTCACCGCTAAGAGAACATTCTAAATCTAGTATCTCTAATAGTCGCACTCAGAAAATAATCGCACTCTATCGCGCAATGTCGACGTCCTAAGACATCTAGACATGCTAAAAATCGCTAGGGAAAACGCTCTGGGTTGATCGCCAGAAAACACGTCAGCTTATCGCCAACAAAACACTCTGGTATATCGCCAGAAAAAAACTCGGCTCCTCGCCAAGAAAACACTCTGGTATATCGCCAGAAAAAAAACCTTGGCTCCTCGCCAAGAAAACGCTCTGGTATATCGCCAGAAAAAAGCTCGGCTCCTCGCCAAGAAAACACTCTGTAAGTAGTCCTCGACTACACAAAGTCTGCGTTCTAAAAGAACAATCCCGCCTTGAACATAGTGAGCAGCTATAAAAGCTAACAATATCACTATAGGCACAGTGAATAGCTATAAAAGCTAAAATTCACCCTAAACACAGTGAATAGCTATAAAAGCTAAAATTCACCAAACTGAATGATCCTGCTTCAAAAAGCAATGTTCACAAAGAACAGAATGATTAGTCCGCGCGCAACTAACATTCAAGGAAACATTCCTAACATAACTATATGAGACAGCAAGTCTCGAAATAGGACCTCCCTAAAGTCATAATCCTATATATAGGAGTCCATAAACAAAACGACTCAAAATCACGCATTTTGAGCACATGCCCTCAGGCAACCAACATACACTGAAATATATACAGAAATATATACAGAAATATATACAGAAATATATACAGAAATACATACAGGAGTTCAAATCCTAAACTCTTGGTTATGATAACTCCATCCTGAGCTTGGTGAAAGCTCTGAGCAAAAGCTAATCAAATCTTCAGCACATCGCACCAAAGTGACAAATCTGCCTAGAAACATGAGCCAGAAGAAACGCCCTCCGTCATTCTTCAGGGTGGCTACACAGAGATATAAAATTTTAACCGGCATTGCGCTTCTCCAAGTTGCATGAAGAACCCTCGTGTACTGGTCTCGCCCTAGAACAACAACGAAAAACATTCAATCCATCCCACATAACAGGAGACAAACACCTCACCACGATATCTGAATGGTGGAGACAATAATATACGGAAATGGTGACCCTGGTGTCCACCAACAAAAGGGAGTAGATTATAGCATCCACTGAACTAAAACGGTGTCTACCACACCACCATAAGTCAAAAAAAAATTTAATCAATAGGGTGTTCCGAAACACACTACTGCCAACAGCCTGTCACCACTAATAGGCTAATTGGAGCTGAGGTCGACTACAGTAGCTAGGCTCTCCTTTGGTTCAAATAGAAATAACCATTGGGTAACAAAACCTCTAAAGGTCCCAAAGGTCAAACGTTCACCCCCCATAGACTACCCTTCCAATCAGTCTGTTCCTCAGGAAGACTAACTCCCTGCCAAACGTCGTAACGGCATCTGTTAGCACCCGGTGCATCACAGCCTGTAAAAACAGATAACTCATGGGATACAACCTAAAAGGTTTATAAGGTTGACTTAACCAAGCTTCTAACGGAAATTTCCAAAAAACGAAAATGAGCTTAAAAAGCTACTTGAAGTAAAAATTTCTCCATTTTTCGGTGGTAACGCAACAAAACTTTTGAAGACGACAAGAGCTTTCCCAGCTTAATCAGAAACAAGAAGAAAACATCGTTGACAGCTAAAATATTCGATCATGGTGTTAATCGTCTCCCTAGACAATAGCCTCTAGAAGAAACTGCTACAGGTATCAGGCATAACCGTTTTCTGTCAGCCCAAACTTCTAGATTATCTGGTGAAAATCTAAAAATTCGGTTAGGAATCTTCCTTCACTGCGCTTAGCCTCTCTTGACAAGGTTCTCATCTCGGTATCAGATTTTGATCATTTCTTTGTGAAACGACTGTCTTACTCTGCTCTCATCTCCTGTAAATGATCAGCCTTTAGTTCTCCTGCAGAACTTCAATTTTCTATCAATCTGATAGTAAACCGAAAAAACTCAACATACGCCTATGAGTCCATGCAAAAAATTTTTTTAAAAAATTAGTGACTCAAAGGTAACGTTTAAACGGCTCTGAAAAAAAATAGAAAATACCCTCAGTTTGTCAATTCAGAAGAAGATCTAAATCAAATTAATCCAAGTCTTAAACTTACTGGATAAACCAAAATCAATTTACTCTTAATTGCACCCAAAATATACCACTAAGGTAATAGAAATACACCCACTCGGGTAACAAACTTTGAAATTGCCCATTAAATTTTTTGACTCAACATCATACCACGCGAGCTCCATCTTGCGCTTGTCCAAACTCAAGATCACCTTGGATTGCCTCTAATCAAAATTTCGCTTCCAAGTGTCAAGAACTGGATATTATTTGGTGTCATAAGCAAATCAAATCCCGCGACCACCGACATACCAGTCTTATGATATATCCTGAGTGTGACTCCTTCGCAAGCTCGCAAAACTGAGCCGATGCTAAACATCAACCACAATCAACCTAAGTTTGGGATATGGCCAATACCCAAAACCTTAGCATTAAACAATAAAAGTAAGCTATTCTCTGCTCAACTTTTACAACAGTCAAAAAAAACGAGGTCGTCACCTCTACAGAGCAACATCAAAAAAATTTAAGCAATTAAGATAATGTAAATATAAATTATTCTTCTTCTGACAAACTTTCATTAGGGTTAGGTCCGTTGAATGGTTTTAAGTCTTTAATATGCCATCGTCCTATTTTAGTCCCATCTAAATTAACTAAACCATAAACTAAGTCTGAAATCTTTTCTCTTATCACGCAATGCACATACTTAGGTACCAACTTAGATGTGAATTTATCTGCTGCACTGGAAAGAATTTTATTTTTTCGCCAAACGTGATCACCTATATTAAAGGCAAAATCCCTTTTTCTAAGGTTGTAAGACTTACAGTTCCGTTCATAAGCCTTATGTATCCTACTACGCACGTCAGTGAAAATATCCTTTAAACCCTTTAAATTTTCGGCATACTCACCCTGTTACCCGGAATTATTTCGCTGTCAACATTGACATCCAAATCTAAGTTTTTATAATATGATCCAGATAGAGGTATATGTCTGCCGTAAACTAAGAAAGACGGTGTGAACCCTGTTACTTCGTGTCTTGCGGTATTTATTGCTTGTTGGATTTTGGAAATATTGCCATCCCAAGTGTCATGTGAATCCACGTAACTTCTTAAAGCGGTCCCGACTGTTCGGTTATTACGTTCCACAAAATTACATTGGGGAGAGTACACGGGATTAAAACGGATGTTAAAACCATAAGTTTCACTTAAGCTCTTAAAACTTTTAGAGGTAAACTGACTACCGTTATCGCATATTAAGAGCGATGGGACCCCGTGGATTAGAAAGACATTATTTTCCAAAATTCTCTCTATATATCCAGCTTTAGAGCTTTTCAAAGGAAATAGCATGGTATACTTTGTAAACCAGCAAGAAACCACGAGAAGCCATTTATTTCCCTTTTTTGAACGTGGAAATGGGCCTACTAGATCAGCTGCTATGACTTGAAAAGGGTAATTAACCGTTTTCTCTTTTCCCATCAGTCCCATAGGTAGTGCATTTGGAGATTTCTGCGCTCCACATACTTCACAAGTCCTCACAAACTTTACGATGTCAAAACGCATTTTTGGCCAATAATACTGTTCCTGAACCCTGTGAAGAGTTTTATAAAAGCCAAAATGACCAGGAGTAGGAGGAGTGTGACACATGTCTATAATTTCCTCTCTCTGTGGTTTAGGAACTAGTATTTTCCACTCGGGTACATTAACTTTTAAAGGCAACTGGTTTGGGATAAACTTGTACACGAAATCATTTTCCACTTTCCACTGCGGAAAATTTTCAGGAAATTCTTTAATTTGCTGCCGTAAATTGTCGTACCATGGGTCAATGCGATCTATATCAACTGTATCTATTCTTACGTCAATTTGTGCATTAAGACTGTTTTCGTCCACTGTATGGTCTGGGATTCTTGACAAAGCGTCAGGAATAACATTGTGGACTCCTTTTCTATGAATTAAATTAAATGTATGTTGTCTCAGCCTAATCGCCCAACGCGCTAGTTTGCCACTAGGGTTTTTAATTGAATTAAGCCACAATAAACTATAATGATCTGTTATGACCGTGAAAGGAACACCTTCTATGTAAGGTCGAAACTTTTCGATGTTAAAGAGTACTGCTAAACATTCTTTTTCAACAACCGAATAGTTACGTTCAGCCTTTGATAAAGTTCTACTGGCATACGCTATCACTCTTTCCTCACCATTGATTTTCTGTGTTAGGACGCCCCCTAAACCGGTATTAGAAGCATCACTAGAAATATAAAACTGTTGGGAAAAATCTGGTTGGGATAAAATGGGAGCTGAAACCAATAGCTCTTTAATCTTTATAAAAGATTCTTCGGCTGCCTTTGTCCAATCTATCGATTGTCCTTTTTTTCGTCCTTTCAAAAGATCATTAATAGGCGACAACAAGGTAGAAAAATTCTCGATAAAACGCCTATACCATGAACACATTCCTACGAAGCGCTTAACTTCCGTAGTATTAGTAGGTCTCGCATAATTAACCATGCTTGCTACTTTATCCGGATCGGTACGCAAAGAATTTGAGCCTACAATATAGCCTAAAAACTTTAGAGAAGTTTTGAAAAAAATCACATTTGCTCAAATTTATCGTCAGTCCGGCCTCTTTCAATTTATCTTTTACTTCCTTAAGTAAGCGAATATGCGATTCGAAGTCTTCCGATGTTACTAAAATATCATCGAGATAGGTGAAAATATGTGGCTCATATTTCGGACCAAATATAGCGTCCACTAAACGTTGCTGAGTTTGAGCAGCGTTCTTTAGACCAAACGGCATAGTGACGAACTGAAATAGACCTCGGCCTACTACTGCAAAAGCGGTCTTTTCCTTAGAGGATTTGTCTAAAGGAATTTGCCAGAAAGCCTTTCTAAGATCTATCGAAGATACATACTTAGCATTCCTGAGTGATGTCAAAATTCTGTCGATGTTCGGTAATGGATAGTTATCAAATTTGCTGACCTCGTTGAGCTTTCTACCGTCAAAGCATAGACGATATCACTCCGAGTTTCAACATTTCGTCTAACTCCTTACAAAATTCTGTCGATGTTCGGTAATGGATAGTTATCAAATTTGCTGACCTCGTTGAGCTTTCTTCCGTCAAAGCATAGACGATTTCACTCCGAGTTTCAACATTTCGTCTAACTCCTTATTCAATACTTTTGACATGTTCGGAGACATGGCGATGGGCCTTGTCTTTACAGGATTGGCATCAGCCGTATCTATAGACATGGTGATTTTATTCGTTCGGCCTAACCTATCTTTACTACTTATTTCTTTGAAAGAGCTTATTACTTTTTCTGCTTTTAAGCGTTCCGTCCGCGAGAGATCATCTAGGGTACATAGACGCGAGAAAAGGTTTTCTAAAGAACTTTCTGAATAACAATCTTTAAAACTTGTATTAGAATTGACTTCTAGGGACTGTGGATACCACGAATTATTTTTAAAATTTACTAGAATTCCGAATTTTTGTGCAACATCACATCCTAAAACCAAAGTATGTGATAGAGAAGGTACTACTAGAGCAGAGATTACTAAACAATAACCATTGCAGACTAGCGGCAACTCAACCGTACCTATAACTTTTAGACGGCTGCCATCTGCAGTGGTAACACTTCTATTTTTGACGTGGCATATTTTTATACTTAAACGACTTAAAATTTTAATACCATTCTGACCTATAACGGAGGCATTTGCACCAGAGTCAAGTAAAGCCGAGAAATGGGCACCTAATAAATTTATCTTGATATGCGGTCTGTTATCTAAATATTTATGCACGAATAAAGGAGACATGTGACCATTTGGAGAAGCAGGAGTTTTAACTTGAGAAGGAGAATTTTTATTAGACTTAAAAAATCAGAAACTTTTTGTAACTATTTAGTCCAATCTGATCTATTGGAATATTTCTTTACTTAAGATCCTCGTTAGAATCTTTCTTTTATCCGCGACCGGACGTTCTGGGAAAATACGACGGATTTTCATTTCATAGTCTAACTCACATTCCAGTAGGTGATTGACTTTAAAATTGAAGGCTTCCATGATAAATATATTTAGATTATAAAATTCAAAAGAATTGTTTAAAAAAATCGTAAAAATATTTCTCCTCTGCTCCCAATAGTCAAAATAAAAAATATGTAAAGGCACTTAAAATATGTAAACTTCTTTACTAAACATTAAAAAAAATCTTCGACAATTTCAAAAAAAATTTCTAAGTATCGCCTTGTATTAAAATTCTTTTACCAAATATGTTAAGAATTTCCAACAAAAAATCTCCAAATACCGTTTCGTATCAGCAAAGTATTTTTAATATTCATGCAAAACATCGGTGAAAAGAAAGAACAGTTTTTTGTTCAGTTATCCGCAAAATAAACAGTGCAAAATTAAAGTCGACCAACACATCTGCTAATCTGAACTATAAAGCTAGCTGTTAAGAAAAAAGTAGGAATCGCTTATCTTAGAGTCAATTAACAAAATTCAAATATCCAAACCACCATCGGATAAATTGAAATAAATAATTCTACAAATTTCCTGCTTTTGTTTTACTGCTATAGTGTAGTTTCGTTTAATAAATATTATGAAATAAAAATATCTGCAAAGTTAGAGCTTTTACTTTGTTCGAAAGCTAGTACACTGAACCCTTTAAAAAATAAAATTCCAAAAGCCCCACGTTGGGCGCCATTTTTGTAACATTGGAACTTGCCCGCACGTTGTGGTGTCATTTTGTAACGTGCTAAACTGTCCTCAGTTTGAGGCATCTTTTTTTGTACCCTGTGAGAAGTTGTTTGTCCCACGCTTGAGCGCAATTTTGTTGCCTATGAAAAAGTGTTTAATTGCGCCCCACGTACACTGCATCATTTTGTACCGTTTGAATATTGGACGCCCCAAGCTTGAGCACAATTTTCTTGCAGCCCCGCTTTAATTTCTGATACTGAATTGAGTGAACCCTGATTTTAAAAGAACTAAAGAAATTAAACACACACTAGCTCAGTTTTCCTTGGTAGAGAGATATGGGTAAGAGATAATTTTCTTACGTCTTTTTGGAATTATTTTCTATTTTTAAAAAGCTTTAGCTGTACAAATTTTGGGCACCATCCATTTTAAAATAGAAAGGATCTAATTTCAGCTAAAAAAATGGAAAAATACTGAAAGAATGTATTGGTGGTAAATAAAAAAAATCAGTTTGGTACAGCCGTTCTTGTCCTGAAAAGTAGGATAGGTATTCAGTGAGACACTAGCTTTAATCAACAAAAAAGAGAATTTATTCATGTGTTTTTTTAAAATAAAAAGTTCCAACCTTTGCAGTTCTACAAAAAAAAATTCTAGCCTAACTAGTAGTTATTACATTTAAATCCTGAAATATGATAACCCCCGAAGACGAAAAAATAGTGCTTTACACTTCACTTTTTAGTCTGTTTTAAATTGTTGTTAAGGCACTACTCTGGAATAAGTCTATTGAAGGAAGTTTGGGTAACTTACTGTTCTTATTCCTGCTTTGATGGCATTCGACCGATTTCACACTTTTTCTAGCTAACACTTTGAAAGCCCACTACGGCTTTTAGTTAAGAAACTGGTACTTTTACTTAGCTCGCATGATGGTTGTTCTGAGCTTTTTTTTTTTTGTAGCTCAGTCGAAGGAAGCCTACATGGCGACTAGATGGAAAGTAGCCCGGCTGCGGCTCGATGGAAAACAGCCTCGATTCGAGCTCTGCGGAGCCTTAAATAAACCGTGCGACTTTTGCCTGCTATATCGCGACGCCGGAACCAAAACCGGATACAAACATTTCACCAATCCCGGCGCACTATGAATTCGATAGATTCGGTCGGCAACCCGCACAACACCGTATATACCGAACGTCTTGGAACTTCTGTTTAATATACCGTTCGATACAAAAATGAAAATAAGTACAATTTGAAATGGAAAAAATCAGTAACATTACATGGTCTTAAAATCTAGGAAAAAATGAATGTTACAAGACATACCATAAGAGCGTAACTTAGCCAACAGTCCATCGTGCCAAACACGGTCGAATGCCTTAGATATGTCAAGAGCAACCGCTCGAGATTCTCCAAAGTGTTCAATTGCGTTGTTCCAAACATGTGTTACATAAGTCAGAAGATCTCCTGTTGATTTATGTTTACGAAAACCATATTGGTGATCGCTAATAATATTGAATCGTTCAAGATATTTTAGAAGATGCTCATTGATAACCTTTTCCATGACTTTCGATATTATTGAAAGCAGTGCAACTGGTCGGTAGTTATTTGGCAAAATCTTCTTACCTTTTTTAGGTATCGGCTGAACCGTGGCACATTTCCAGCAGGAGGAAATATTCCCTTTCTGTAGGATAGGTTAAAAAGTCTACAGAAAACTGGTGTTAGTTCCCTTGCACAGTTTTTGAGAACTATGGCAGGTATTCCGTCAGCGCCAGAAGCCTTCTTGGTGTCTAGCTTCATTAAAATACGCTGTCTGAAGACAACATCGGGCATCCTTGACTGCAATATGGGAATAGTAGGTGGTGTTTTTCCTTGGAAATCGACAGTAGAATGTGAAGCAAAGAGTTCAGCCAACAAGTTCTCTCTCAACAGGTGTGGTTGCAATGGAATTATCTGGCCGTGTGAGTGGTGGTATGGTGGATTTGGTTAAATTTTGACTAACTGCCTGAGCGACTGCCCAAAAGGACCTGGAATTGTTGGAACAAGCGAGAAGTTTGTTTCTAATTCGTTGATTGTGTGCCTCCTTGGTTTCGTCGATAATTCCCTTGTATCTGTTCCGGGCATGAACAAAGATGTTACGATTTACGGTGTTAGGATTTTCACGCCATTGTCGATAGGCAATATGTTTAGAAGCAACAGCTTCTTTGCATTTTCGGTCGAACCAAGGCTTGCCGTTGGAGGAGCATTTCTTCGAAAAAGGGATGTAAGCTTCCATACCAGCCAAAATAACATCGGAGACCTCCCTGGCGCAGTCAGATGGGTTATCGGATCGAAAACAAATGTCCATCCAAGGGAAAGTTCGAAAGTATTCCATGAGATCTTCCCATTTAGCAGATTTGTAGTGCCAAATCTTGCGCGGCCTAGGCGCCTCTCTGTCACTGATTGGCAGGATACTCGATGTCGACCGTGTAAATCTCCGGATTGGTGGTTAAAAACAGATCAAGAAGACTGGCGAACTCCCCGTCTCGATCAGGGATCCGTGTGGGTTCGTCAATAAGCTGAGTTAAGCCATAACTGATTGAGAATGATTCAGCTTCACGACCTTGTTCGTCGGTAGTATTTGAATATTTAAGCCAGTTGATATTGTGGACATTAAAGTCGCCAGGATGGCAATTTCGGCACTTGGATAGTTACTTTGTAAATGATCGATGGTGTCTGCAAGAGAAGCGAAAAGTGTTCGAAATTGGTATCACTTGGTGGTCGATACAGGATACAGATGAACCTTGTATTTTGTTGAGTCGTTATTTTTAACCACATAACATCAAAATTTGGGGGCTCCAGAGCTTCTTCTCGTTGGCAAGAGAGGTCGCTGACAAAAAGACAGATTCCAAAGTTACGCCTAAATCGGGAATAGAAGTCGAAGAAATAATTAAACATAAATTTTTTGGCCGAAAATTGCATACTAAAGTTGAAACAACGTATTTTTTTTTTATTTTTTACTTTATTTTATAAGATTAAATCTTATTCTGCATATTGGTTTATGTTTTGTGAAGTTATCCTGCAGACAAGGAGGCGCTGTAGTTTTCATCAGTGGTCCATTTAACCCGATAACAAATAATAAAAACATTTAACACATATTTAAAAAAAAAAAATCTTATAATTTAATGTACAGGGTGATCCAAATTGGACACTTTTAAGGGTAAACCCTTTATCTAAAGGAGAAAACTAATGTCGGTGTCTGAGGCTCAATTTTTATGATAAACTCAATAGTGAAAACCACATATCGATATCTAGTACCGTTTTAGATATACAGGGTGTTTTTCAAAAATCTGCATTTTGGAAAAATGTTTGTAATTCTTTTCCTATTGAAAATTTTTGATTTCTGTAAAAACATTCTCAAAGCACTTTTTCACGTGGATTTCAACAGTGTAAGTTACATTTTTTTACAACTAATATTTTAATAGTTATTAACGCAAAAAATATATTATTTAAATGGGATACCCTGTATATTTTTCCTTATCCGAATAGAACTTTAAATTACCATTCTAAAAATATAGCACACTTTATATTTTGCTTAACTCTACTTCAAAATATTAAGGTTTTCAGTTTTTACGCCAGTTTTAAATGCACATTTTGTGAATAGACTTTGGACGGAGCGGCCATATGGTTTAATTCAATTGTTTAGTCGTAGTTGTCAAATTTTACTTCAGAATCAGTTATTGAATTGTCAAATAAATGGCAATGAAGTTTAAAAATTACGAAAAATGGAATATGATAGTGTGTTTCATACAAACAGGAGTAAATTCGGAAGCGGCAGGTAATTTGTACCACAAACGGTATCCAGAGAGGCGTCAACCCTTCAAGGATATATTTGCTCGATTGCAACATAATCTAGTTAATAGTGACCAGTTTGAAAAGAAACGACCTAAAAATTATGCATCAAACAGGGATAAGGAGTTAGAAGAAATAGTAGTTTTAGGAACTATCGGAAATAATCCCAACACTTCAACCCGACAGTTAAAAGAATCCACTGGATTACCAAGAACTAACGTAAGTCGTACTTTGAAGAAGCACAAATTCAGGCCATATAGGACAAGAAAAGTTCATCAGAGACAGAGATTTGCTACGGCGTATGGATTTTTGCCAATGGTTTCTGGAGAATTATAACCATGTTCCGAATTTTTCATTAAATTGCATATAGTTCAAATCTAGAAAACATGGCTTCGGACGCAGAATGTCGTAAGTAGAGTGATATCCTAAACTTCATAGTTAGGTCGGTGAGGTTCCATGGTTAGTGTGGTTGGGAGAAATTACTTATAGTCTAAGATCCCACCTAAGATCGAACTTCTTATCTGTTTACCGAGTGAAACATATTTTTTAGCAATCTTAATATGTGAATAAATACATTGCAAATGGGTTGCCTAGAGAAATTAAGTCAAGGCTGCCCTTAATAAAAATTAATGTAATTAATGTTTTTTTAACTTTTACGCTCATCTGTAAACCAAACGAAATCAATATAAAATGAAAGTATGAGATATAAGAGACAAGACGCCGTTGGGTTGTCTATCTTTTTCTGGTCCCTGCTACTGGGTTGTCAGGTATGAACAGGTAAATTGGTGATATATATTTACGCTCATGTGTGTTTACCAATTAAAATTTATATGAAAATAAAGTTAATTTTATTACAAATACGATGGTATGGGGTTGCCTAAGTAAATTCGGTCAAGACTCACGGTTGTCGCAATTTTAAGTAGCGCGCGACAGAGAAACACTGCGTGTATTGTTCAGTGTGAAAGAGAAGGACGCAGCGTAGGAGCTGCTCATGGCGTAGGCATCGAATGTAAGAGAGTGCGCATGTTCTTTCTCCATGTGATCGAAAAAGACAGACAACACTAAGATCCCACCTAAGACCGTTTATAATATAATACTATAATATTATATTAATAATATTATATTATATTAATATTATATAATATTATATTATTAATATAATAATATTATTAAGTGTTAAATAAATTTCAAAAAGTAAAAATAATAATGAATAGTATAAAAAATAATAGAAAATGAATATCGCTTTATTGTAATACAAAAATACTGTAAAATGCAAATGTGGTATCGATGTGTAAATCCAAAAATTATTAATCATCAGATATATCTGAAATGTCATCGTCAATGTCAAGTTCCAAAGAATCATCATCGTTGTCACTAGATGTTAATGTCAGTATATCTTCAACTTGCAGGGGAATTTGATCTCCAACAAACCCTATTGGTTTCATATGGCTATCTACGAACCAACCGCAATTTTCAGGATTTACTTTAATACAATTAGGATCTGTAGCATTTAGCCACATAGAATTTACGTATATTGTGCGTAAAATTTTTTGCTTCAAAGAATTCCAGCACGGTGGGATCATATTCGAGTCAAAACTTTTAACCTTTTTCATGAAGTGTTCATTATTTTTTTCAGTCGAAAAATTGTTTTGGAAGATTCGATATCTTGCGTCATTTACACTGGTGCAACACTTAATGCCATATATAAGAGCTGTAAATTCCTGAACGACATCCATTTTTTGCCTAATGAAAATATCGGCTTCATCAGTTAATGATGCAAAAATTTTGGTAACTCTCGTTTTTGGAGAAGATTTTAAAAGGTTTGACTTTTCCTTTATTATAAAAAGCTGCCGTATAATCGCAGCCTCTAAACGCGTGGTAGGCAGGTAGACTCAAACATAACGTAGATCCCAACACCGATGCTAATTCTCTACAATTAATGCAATTTAGATCTTTGTTATTTTTTTTCTTTATTGGTAAAGCTGCTAACCAAATTTGTGGTTGTGATAATTTATGCATATTACCCAACAGAATTATTAAAATATCAGTATCTGAGGCTTTTATTAAAATTCTTGAGGTTGGTGGCACTTTGTGAGCATGAAATATAATTCGCGTGGGTGCTTCTTCATGATTACATTTATAATCAACTTTTTCAGTCTTTAGAATACGATTATCTTGTGTTTCATCGTCAAAATCAATAACCGAATCTTCTAAACCACATAAAAAACACTTTTTTTCCATTTTTCACATCTATAATATATATAAAATGCAACGTCACTCTGTCTGTCTGTCTGTCTGTTCGTTAGTACGCTTATCACTGGAGAACCACTTAGCCGATTTACGTACTTTTTTTTTTTTTAAACATACATATGTTCTCTGGCCAGGTTATAGGCTATATTTTATTCCGATAGGTAGCATAAGGAATGAGTAGTGACGTAAAATAGTGAATGAAGTCGGAAAAAAGTTTGCCGCTAGCGCGTTCCATTGCAATATACAGCCTAAACCATTAAATATGAAACAATATTATGTAGCAGAGAATGTCTATAATCTATAATATATATATAAAATGCAATGTCTCTCTGTCTGTCTGTCTGTCCATTAGTGCGTTTATCACGCGAAAACCACTTATCCGGTTTATGGGTCTTTTTTTTTTTAAATTCATACATATATTCTTTGGCCAGGTTACATAATAATAATAATAATAATCTATACCTATAATATATATAAAATGCAATGTCTCTCTGTCTGTCTGTCTGTCCGTTAGTGCGCTTATCCCTCGAGATCCACTTATCCGATTTACGTGATTTTTTAGTTAAATTCATACATATGTTCTCTGACCAGGTTATAGATATATATTTTATTACATCTATAATATATATAAAATGCTACGTATCACTGTCTGTTTGTCCGTTTGTGCGTTTATCACTGGAGAACCACTTATCCGATTTACGTGCTTTTTTTTTAAACATGCTAAACCATTAAATATGGAACAATATCATGTAGCAAAGAATATCTATAATATATAAAAAATTCAACGTCTCTCTGTCTGTCTGTCTGTCCGTTAGTGCGCTTATTACTGGAGAACCACTTATCCGATTTACGTAGTTTTTTGTTAAACATGCATATGTTCTCTGGCTAGGTTATAGGATATTTTTATACGTTAGGTGACATAAGGAATAAGCAGTGACGATAATAGTGAATCAAGTCGGAGAAAAGTTTGCCGCTAGCGCGTTCTCTTGTAATACACTGCCTAAAGCATTAAATATGGAACAATATCATGTAGCAAAGAGTATAATATATATAAAATGCAACGTCTCTCTGTTTGTGTGTCTGTCCGTTAGTGCGCTTATCACTCGAGAACCCCTTATCCGATTGACGTGTTTTTTTTTTAATTTATACATTTGTTCTCTGGCCAGGTTATTTATAATATTCTGTCTAGAATATATAAAATGCAACGTCTCTCTGTCTGTCTGTCTGTCCGTTAGTGCGTTTATCACTTAAGAACCACTTATCCGATTTACGTATTTTTATAAATTTATACATAGGTTCTATATAATTCGATATAAGCCTAGATAATGGGAGATAAGGTGAGATAATGGGAGATAAGGAGAAATGATGGGAGATAAGTCGAGATAAGCCTCGATAATGGGAGATAAGGTGAGATCATGGGAGATAAATATAAATAATGGGAGATAAGAAGAAATAATGGGAGATAAGCAGAGATAAGTCTAGATAATGGGAGTTATGGTGAGATAATGGGAGATAAGAAGAAATAATGGGAGATCAGGAGAAATATTGAGAGATAAGTCGAGATAAGCCTAGATAATGGGAGATAAGGTGAGATAATGGGAGATAAGGAGAAATAATGGGAGACAAGGAGAAATAATGGAAGATGAACAGAGATAAGCCTGGATAATGGAAATTATGTAGAGATAATGAAAGATAAGGAGAAATATTGAGAGATAAGGGGAAATAATGGGAGATATTTTATTACGTTGGGTAACATAAGGAATAAGCAGTGACGATAGTGGTGAATAAGGTCCACGCGAGCGGAGCCGCGAACCCGGCTAATGTATTATAAAATAATAACTATCAACATAACAACTTCTACTCCAAAATGAATCTCGGTATACAGCATAGTGTTATTTGTCTTTTTCGATCACATGGACAAAGAGCATGCGCACTCTCTTACATTCGATGCCTACGCCATGAGCAGCTGCTACGCTGCTTCCTTCTCTTTCACACTGACCAATACACGCAGTGTTTCTCTGTCGTGCGCTACTTAAAATTGCGACAACCGTGAGTCTTGACCGAATTTACTTAGACAACCCCATACCATCGTTTTTGTAATAAAATTATAATTGGTAAACACATGAGCGTAAGTATATATCACCAATTTACCTGTTCATACCTGACAACCCAGTAGTAGAGACCAGAAAAAGATAGGCAACCCAACGGCGTCTTGTCCCTTATATCTCATACTTTTATTTTATATTGATTTCGTTTGGTTTACAGATGAGCGTAAAAGTTAAAAAAAACATTAATTACATTAATTTTTATTAAGGGCAACCTTGACTTAATTTCTCTAGGCAACCCATTTGCAATGTGTTTGTTCACATATTAAGATTACTAAAAAATATGTTTCACTCGGTAAACGGATGAGCGAAGTTCGATCTTAGGGTGGGATCTTGTACTATTAGCTTGACAGAAAAGATCTCTCTGATCTGGTTGTTAATAGCTGAGTTTCTCCGCAACAATTACTGCTTCTAGCAATAGTAATAATAAATATAAATTAATTTTTTAGTTATTCCTTTTCCATTTGGCAAATTCTCAGCCCTAAGCTAAAAATTTATTGTGGTGAAAAGCCATTAATACCAAAATTACTTACTTATAGTTGTATGTGCCATTTCCAGCATTAATTTTAAGAACCCCCGAAGATTTATCGTGAGATCTAAAAAAACTGTTTTCTGACCTTTTTACCCCTTAAAATGAGGTGGTTAAATAAATTTAACAAACTTTTACATACGGAAACGTTTAACTAACAAAAAGGCACAATTTATAATTTGTAACCCTTTCGATCCTTTTTTGGTTTACATTTGTACAAGTGGTTTTGACCTAAACCCTTTTATGAAACCTATTTCCTAAATAAAGGGAACCCTTTAAACTGTGTCAAGCAGGTATAATGTAAAAGAATTTTACAGTTTTAAGCAAAAATCAAAATCCCTTTCAATTTGAATAATTTTAGGGAACTTGTTTTTAACCCTTAACCTTAAGGTGTTATGGATAGGTATAGGAGAAAATATTTTACCCATTCCAGTAATTCAGCTGTAGGGAACAAAAGACACGTACATATTGCACTTATGATATGGGTAACCCTTCAACTTTTTTCAAATTATTACTTTTTTAACATGTGGACATTTCTTTAAAAAGAACGAGCGTTAATCCTTTTGGGTTTATTTTTTCTCACGAATATGATTTAGTTTGTAAAATGTGGAAATGTCAGATGCTGATAGTTGCCTTAGGCCCCCCGCATACTAGCAACTTTTTTCAAGCAAGTTTTTAATCACCCAAATACAACACATTATTTCTTATGGTAGACCGCACACGAGCAACTAAAAAGTTGAAGCAACTAAAAATATCCAAACTGCTCTATTTTGTGGGTGATTCAACTGTGTGAAGCTGAATCATTCTCAATCAGTTGTGGCTTAACTCAGCTTATTGACGAACCAACATGGATCCCTGATCGAGACGGGGAGTTCGCCAGTCTTCTTGATCTGTTTTTAACGACCAATCCGGAGATTTACACGGTCACCGTAAATCCGCCGTTAGGTTCTTCCGACCATAAACTGCTTTCGACATCGAGTATCCTGCCAATCAGTGACAGAGAGGCGCCTAGGCCGCGCAAGATTTGGCACTACAAATCTGCTAAATGGGAAGATCTCATGGAATACTTTCGAACTTTCCCTTGGATGGACGTTTGTTTTCGATCCGATAACCATCTGACTGCGCCAGGGAGGTTTCCGATGTTATTTTGGCTGGTATGGAAGCTTACATCCCTTTTTCGAAGAAATGCTCCTCCAACGGCAAGCCTTGGTTCGACCGAAAATGCAAAGAAGCTGTTGCTTCTAAACATATTGCCTACCGACAATGGCGTGAAAATCCTAACACCGTAAATCGAAACATCTTTGTTCATGCCCGGAACAGATGCAAGGGAATTATCGACGAAACCAAGGAGGCACACAATCAACGAATTAGAAACAAAACTTCTCGCTTGTCCCAACAATTCCAGGTCCTTTTGGGCAGTCGCTAAGGCAGTTAGTCAAAATTTTACCAAATCCACCATACCACCACTCACACGGCCAGATAATTCCATTGCAACCACACCTGTTTGAGAGAGCGAACTTGTTGGCTGAACTCTTTGCTTCACATTCTACTGTCGATTTCCAAGGAAAAACACCACCTACTATTCCCATATTGCAGTCAAGGATGCCCGATGTTGTCTTTAGACAGCGCATCATAAAGTGTATTTTGATGAAGCTAGACACCAAGAAGGCTTCTGGCGCTGACGGAATACCTGCCATAGTTCTCAAAAACTGTGCAAGGGAACTAACACCAGTTTTCTGTAGACTTTTTAACCTATCCTACAGAAAGGGAATATTTCCGTCCTGCTGGAAATGTGCCACGGTTCAGCCGATACCTAAAAAAGGTAAGAAGACCTTGCCAAATAACTACCGACCAGTTGCATTGCTTTCAATAATATCGAAATTCACGGAAAAGGTTATCAATGAGCATCTTCTAAAATATCTTGAACGATTCAATATTATTAGCGATCACCAATATGGTTTTCGTAAACATAGATCAACAGGAGATCTTCTGACTTATGTAACACATGTTTGGAACAACGCAATTGAACACTTTGGAGAATCTCGAGCGGTTGCTCTTGACATATCCAAGGCATTCGACCGTGTTTGGCACGATGGACTGTTGGCTAAGTTGCGCTCTTATGGTATGTCTGAAAGGTTCTGTTTGTGGCTCTCATGTTTCCTCAGAGAGCGTTCTTTACGAGTGGCGGTCGACGGGTTTCTTTCTAACACCCTCACTATCAACGCTGGTGTGCCCCAGGGCTCCATACTGTCTCCTACTCTCTTTCTCATTTACATTAACGATCTGCTGGAAAAGACTGGGAATCCAATCTATAGCTTTGCAGATGACAGTATGCTTGTCTCTTCATTCACCTTGAACGCTCGGACATTGGCTGCTCAGGCGAATATCCGCAGACAGCAGGAGATCGTTCAACTTAACAAAGACCTGGAAGAAATTCTATCTTGGGGTGACAGTAACCAAGTGGAATTTAACGCTACAAAAACCCAAGCGGCAGTTTTTTCTAAAAAAGTTAACGTTGCTGAACCCGACATAGTTATGGCGGGGCACTCCATTCCCCTAGCATCGTCGCTCAGTTTGTTGGGCATTAGTTTGGGAGCAAATATGTCTTGGCATGAACATGTTGCAGGCATAGTAAGGAGAGCTTCTCAAAAGTTGGGAATATTATTTAGAACCAGAAAGCTTTACACCCCACAACAACTGTTAATTCTTTACAAAGCCCAAATTCGACCAACTATGGAATACTGCTCCCACGTTTGGGGCTCCGGTCCCAAACATACACTGCATTTGTTGGATTCTGTTCAGAGAAGAGCGGTCAGTCTGATTGGGGACCCGGAATTGACCGGCGGCCTTGATTCGCTGGAACATCGAAGAACGGTTGGCGACTTGAGTCTGTTCTACAAGTATTTTCATGGAAAGTGTTCGAAGGATGTAGCCCGCTTAATTCCTCCCAAAGCGGTGCATGTTAGAAATACACGTCGCGCTGGTGCTTCGCATCCGTATGAGGTTCAGCTTGTTACTCCGCGTACAACGCTTTTCAAGCAATCTTTTATATGGAGAACGTCATCCCTTTGGAATAATTTGCCCAGCGATGTGTTTTCCACCGAGTACAATTTACAGCGATTCAAGAACAACGTGAATCGCTTTTTCCGCACTCGTGCCGCTCCTGGAGCTCTTTAGGGACTTCCCTGCAGCACGTGTGCTAGACCAATAAAAAAAAAAAAAAATACGGTAGAAATGAATCTTGCAGGATCAGACAGGTCACCCCACACCGGCGATTAAATAGTTGGTGGTTGCGACTTGCGAGCCAGTCCGTGCTTATCATTCTTATGAATTGCGAAGTAGTCATTTTTTTGTTGTAGTCCAAATTTAAATATCTCATTCAATATTGAATTATTTATCGAGGAAGTAGAAAAACGTCCAGCTTTATACAACATAAAGCTTAAAGAATATTCAAATAAAATTTTAAAAAAGGTATTATGGACGGAATTGTGCCAACAATTTATTGAAAAGTGGAACCAATTGGAAGATAAAGATAAATGTAAAAAAGGTAAGTTGTAATAGCATATTTATTTATCATTTTTTTTTATAACAAACCAGAACAAAAAATGCCTATCTAATAACTTAAATTAAATTTATCGTACTGCCAAGGAACAGATCCATAAGGTGAAGTGAAATAATCTGAAAAATAATCTCTAGTTGAAATCCCTGTAGTGCTGCTCTTACTCCAACAGAAGGAATACATTCCAATGGCATTCATAAAGAGTATCTTCAAACTGCACCCCGTCATGTTTTCTAATATAATTATGCAGAATGCAGACTGCTTTCATAATAGATTCACTAAAATCAAGTGAGGTATCAAGTGCTCTATGAAGTATTCGCCATTTGTTGGCTAAAATTTCAAATGTGCATTCAATCATTCTACGGGCTCTTGATAGTTTATAATTGAAAATTCGTTTTTTAACTGATAGATTTCTACCGGAATATGGGCCGTAATACAAATTTTGATACACCAAATGCCCCGTCCCCTATAATTACGAATGGCATTACCTTACCATTTACATCATTTGGAAGAGATTTAGCTTCGGGAATATTTAATTCACTATTTACAAGTTTACGTGAAAATAGTGATTTCTTGAAAAGGTTTGAATCACTTGAAGCTCCATAAGCTCCAACTTCAACATAAATAAAATTATAATTAGAGTCTGCTATGGCTAAAAGGACGGTGGAGAAAAATGATTTGTAGTTATAAAATTCAGATACCGTTTGATTAGGCTTCTTTATTCTAATATTTTTCCCATCGACCGCGCCTACGCAGTTTGGAAATTGCGTTTTCTCAAAAAAATCTTGTTAATCTTTTAGCCAAGAATTGGAATCCATTGCTGGCATGTAATGTGGTAATAAACATTTCCAAAGTACGTCACAGGTTTCTCTAATAATTTTTCTTATTGTCGAATCACCAAGTAAAAATTCGTAATGCAGTGATGCAAAGCTGTTGCCCGTTGCTAAATACCTAAAAAAAAAGAAAAAAATTAGTTGTTCTATTAACAGGTTGACTGCCGATCTATATTTTTGAGTTTGTGGTTGACGCCGGTAAGATTTTTCCAAATATTTTTTTTTATTGTGGTAAATATGAATTAAAATGAGTCTTGGATGTGTTTTTCTTATGTGCCATTCAAAATATTAGAAAAAAAAAATTTCACTCCGATCGGAGTAATCGGCATTGCAAGTGAAAATTTTTACTAGATGCCGAACACTCCGATCGGAGTGTCCAATTAAATAAGTAAAGAAATAATAAATCGAACTCATGAACTCAAAACATTTATTTCTAAATCATTTTTGTACATTTTTATGGTAATCCTCAAAGCAATTAAGGCAAAAAACCTGGTTGTCCAGGGCACATTTTGCATTCATACACTGTTTGCTTTCTTATTTTATTTTTCCTGCATTCTTTGCATTCCTTTCTGCTTACCCGTTTTGTTTCTTTAGTTCCTTTTTTTTCACTAACAATTTTTTCTACTTTGCTAATGCTGTGGACATTTATTTGGCCTGGAGGAATTTGCGGCAAATTAGTAATTGATCGTCTGGCTAGTAAATTTCTTATGACATCCAATCGGAAGTCATATAATCGTAACTGGTCAGACCGCGAATATTTATTGTACAAAAAATAGGCGTTTATCATGCTCATTTGCAGCACATGCATGAATAACTTTTTGTACCACCGAATGGTTTTACGGCTGCAAGTATAATATGCCATCATTTGATCCTGTCTATCTATACCGAACATAAAAGCATGATATCCAATGATTGCGGAAGGTCTTTCAGATTCTTGATTTCTTTTGTTTTTAAAAAATGCCCATTTCGCTTCCAAATTCTGTTGAAATGTATTGAACATTGCGTTTATCGCGCCATTTTCCGACATGCACTCCATTGCAAAACATAGATTTATTCTCACCACGTTTTAAGTTTGCACTCATTACCTCTTTTGGATTATCTTTCCTCTCAGCTCTCAGCGTACCAGTGCAGTATGTATTTTGTTGAAGTAATTTTCCTAGCTAAATTAACACTATTGTAAAAATTGTCTAGATAAACAGCATGTCCCACACCCAATTTTTCCTCCAATAAATGTAAAACAATCTTTTCAGTATGTCCGCTTCCACCATAAACATCTGTCGCACCTTCGTAGACACGAAATTTCAAAATAAGTCCATTAGGCTCTGTCAGCATGTATAACTTCATACCATACTTATGACGCTTATTCTTGATATACTGTTTAAACTGGAGACGACCCCGATAAAGTACCATAGCTTCATCCAAAGACAACTCTCTTCCAGGATAGTAAATTTCTCCCATCTTGTTGTTAAAAAAATCTGCCACAAATCTAATCTTTCCTAGCCGATCTGCCAGATCCATATCTGGAGATGTAAAATGCAAACACCTCAAGATAAGCAAAAATCTATTCCTTGACATATATTTTCTAAAAACAGGTAGATTAAATAGCGGATCAGTTTTCCAATAATCGTTAAGACGGCTCAAGGATATTGTGCCAGTGTGAAGTAACAGGGCCAAAAAAATTTTTAGTTCGTCAAGAGTAAGATCTTTAAAATTAGTAATACGTGATTTTGTAATTGTTTCTGGGCGCAGCAAAACCTCGACTGCGTAAGAGTTCGTTCGTTCTACAATAGTTTGTAAAAAATCATCCATCAATGATCATTTCGAAAAAATCGATAGGTGCACCTTGTCCCGGAATTTGCACCAATAATTCCTGGGTTTTCTGGAACAAAATTTGTTTTAACGCACCTCTGTCGTTCCATTTTATCTCATCAAGGCTAGGAAGAGTTTGATGTGGCCGAATAGGGTCTATAAAATTCTCTTCTTCGGACTCGGAGCTTGAATTTACATCACTATCGTCTGTGTCTGGTACGTAATGTTCGTCACTACTACCTCCGCTTTCTTCCAATAGCTGCAATAATTCAGTGTCAGTTAGCTTCTTTTTCTTATCATATACCTTTTTTTCATCACTACAATGTCTTTTTTTTTAATACCAGAAGGCCCAGGTTGATTGTCCATATTGTACGGCAGATTACAACCAAACCAAAAGCAAATCCGCGGAACCACTTAAGCACCTGTTAGAACTTGCGTTTTTAAGCAACGCCACCACTAGAAACACGTTTCATATACAACGCCGATGGAATACTAAAACGTTTCGTAAGAACGCATGTCGAACTCCGATCGGAGTAGACGGCGTTGGCGAAGAGACCCGACGCACTCCGATCGGAGTGGTCGGCAGTCAACCTGTTAATGTGTAATTTGTACATAAACCTTTCTTTCAGGTAAGGAGTTTACAAAACAAATGGAAAAAAAACCTAAGGACTTGTTTCAAGCGAGAGTACGATGCCCAAAAAACGCCCCCTCTGGTTCTGGAACCACAAAAAGGCGCAAATATATCTACTTTGATAACCTATTATTTTTACAAGACATAGTTGAAAATCGAAAAACTTCAAACAGTCTTGTTGTTGACAATTCAGAAAACGAAATTGATATTACATGTGACTTGGAAGATACCAGTGAAGGTCTAATAATTTCTAAAAAAAAGAGATTGCCGAAAGAGGGCCCCTCGAAATAGTACTAGCACGTACGAAGATTCTTTACTAGAGATTTTGAGGGGAAAAAAGATGACTATAAAGAAATTGACGAAGATAAATATTTCTTATTATCACTAGTACCTTCCTTCAAAAAATTTACGGAGGACCAAAAATTCATTGCCAGGACCGAAATAATGAATGTAATGAGACGTGTTCGAATGTCTGGTAGTTTAGAGAATCAGGGCAGTCAAAGAAATCAAAATGTATAAGCATCAACAACTCTGCAGCACCTCCCAATCCCATCTCCCAACCAAGGATGACAGTTGCAACGATCACATCATTCGCCTACTGGGTCATTTTTCTCAACTTTTAATCCAGAAGAATCGCAGTTTCAAATGGATAACTATTCAGAACTTTCATCCGTTTGTACTATAATTTGAAAAAAAGGTTAACAATTTTACAATTTTTTCTTTCGTTTTTCTTTTCTTGTCATTTACTAATAAACTATGTTACTAACTAAAATGAAAATATTGTTTTCTTACTTTAAAGTTACAGCCAATCTTTCCTCTGGGGGAACAGCCTTTCTTAATACAGTATCTTGGTATAATATATTTCGTCCAACTAACGCCAAAAGTTTATCGAAACTATCCATACTCATGCGGAAATAATTAAAAAACTTTGTTTCATATTTTCGTAAACTTTCAAACAATTTATAAAATTGCCCATCGCAAAGTCGATTACTTAATAGTGGATGTACCCATAATTTTGGTCGCTTCTTAGTTGCAAGTGTGCTCCCATTATTAGTTGAAGCAACTAAGAGCAACTAAACTATTTAATCACCTCAATTAAAAAGTTGTTGGTGTAATTTTGCTTGAAATTTTGACAAATAATAGATTTTAGCATTATGCATTCACTGCTTCAATATAAAGATAGTTTACCAAGCTGTATTGTCATAATTAATTGTAAAAATTTCATATATTTAACACGTAAAAGATAGGAATCCATCCTTTTTCTTCGATCAAAAGCATGCATTTTTTACAATTTTTGTTGCCCTATGTGCATTAAAAAGAACAAAGTTTTTTTTTATGAGTCTAGCACACGTGCTGCAGAGAAGTCCCTAAAGCGCTACAGGAGCGACACGTGTGCGGAAGAAGCGATTCACGTTGTTTTTGAATCGCTGTAAATTGTACTCGGTGGGAAAGACAGTCCTGGGCAAATTATTCCAAAGGGATGATGTTCTCCATATAAAAGACTGCTTGAAAAGCGTTGTATGAGGAGTAACAAGCTGAACCTCATACGGATGTGAAGTATTAGCGCGACGTGTATTTCTAACATGCACCGCTCTCGGAGGAATTAAGCGGGCTACATCCTTCGAACACTTTCCATGAAAATACTTGTAGAATAGGCTCAAGTTGCCAACCGTTCTTCGATGTTCCAGCGAATCAAGGCCGCCGCCAGTTCCGGGTCTCCAATCAGACGAACAGCTTTTCTCTGAATAGAATCCAACAAATGCGGAGCCCCAAACATGGGAGAGCAGTATTCCATAGTTGGTCGAATTTGAGCTTTGCAAAGAATTAACAGTTGTTGTGGAGTGTAAAGCTTTCTGGTTCGAAATAATATTCCCAACTTTTGAGATGCTCTCCTTGCTATGCCTGCGACATGATCATGCCAGGACATATTTGCTCCCAAACTAACGCCCAAAAAATTAAGTGACGATGTTAGAGGAATGGAGTGCCCCGCCATAACTAGTCGGGTTCAGTAACGTTAACTTTTTTAGAAAAAAAACTGCCGCCTGGGTTTTTATAGCGTTAAATTCCACTTGGTTATTGTCACCCCAAGATAGAATTTCTTCCAGGTCTTTGTTAAGTTGAACGACTTCCCGCTGTTGAGGACAGCGGGAAGTATCCGATGTCCGCGTTCAAAGTAAATGAAGAGATAAGCGTACTGTCATCTGCAAAGCTGTAGATTGGGTTTCCGGTCTTTTCCAGCAGATCGTTAATGTAAATGAGAAAGAGAGTAGGAGATAGTATGGAACCTTGGGGCACACTGGCGTTGATAGTGAAAGTGTCAGAAAGAAATCCGTCGATTGCCACTCGTAAAGAACGCTCTCTGAGGAAACATGAGAGCCACAAACAGAACTTTTCAGACATAATAACCATAAGAGCGTAGCTTAGCCAACAGTCCATCGTGCCAAACACGGTCGAATGCCTTGGATATGTCAAGTTACAAAAAAATATATATACATGAAAAAATTACTTTTGTTTTCGTTTGTTAAAATATGAAGGCAGTTTACCTCCTAGTTGTTGCAAATATCTTAGATAAATATTACTTTTTAATGTATTTTATGAAGTGAATTTTCGCTGTGGCAAACGTAGCTTGAAGAAGACTGCGCGTGCGGACACGGACGTTCTTTCAAATATTGAATCACATATACGCATTGCACTGATCGGACTTTTTTTAAACGATACTAGAATAAACGCGTACCTAGCACGCGCATTTGTTCAGTTATCAATACTTAATATTTGTTATATTTTTAATAAATAATTCGAAGTATCGTTTTAATTATTTAATATATATCGTTGCTAAATAAAGATAAATAACACGTGATTACGTGTGGCGGGAAGCAAGCGAGAAGTTACGTTGCCACGTTCATTATATTCTGAAAAATTAAATTATTTCGCTTCTTTCTCTAACATAATGCTCTCTTTGTCTTCTCGTAAGACAATCTTTAAACGAATTCTACACATGGGGCGAAAAGTCTCGAGATTTTTGAAGAAAAAACAATGTTTTTGCCAAAAATCGATTTTATTCTTCAACATAGTTTCCTTCAAGAGCGATACACTTATTCCAACGATCTTCCAACATTTGGATATTTTTCATATGTAACGATTTATCGAGCTTTTTAAAATAAGCCTCAGTTCCCCATTCGATTTCTTAATTTGAGCCAAATCTTTTTCTCTGGAGCCATTTTTTCAAATTTGGAAAGAGGTAATAATCACTGGGGGGCAGATCCGGTGAATACGGTGGATTAGGAAGCAATTCATAGCCCAGTTAGTCCAATAGTCCATCGATTTTATGGAGTTGTGAGTTAGTGCATTATTTTGGTGAAACAACACTTCCTTCTTAGCTTCGGACTTTTTTTCTCTTGATTTCTTCAGACGGTTCAAAAAACCAACGTAATAGTAATTGTTCGCCTCTTTTGAAGATCAGTATTATTCCATGTGCATTGTAAAAATACTTACCAAAACCTGTGCTTATATTTTGGACGCTTCGGTCGGCTTTCATGCGGCTTCAGCTACTGTACGGACTGCCTGTTGGACTCTGCTGGCGTGTAGTGGTGGATCAACGTTTCTTCCATTGTTACGAATGAGATGCAACACTCCTTTGGATTACGCCGAAACAGTGCTAAACAGCGTTCTGAATCTTTGACACGATGCTGTTTTTGATCAGTCGTGAGAGTGCGCGGCACCCATCGGGTACATAGCTACAAAATATGCCTCACGCGTTCAGTTGATATCTTCACGATGTCAGCTATCTCTCTCACTTTACTTGCGGTCATTCAGAACAAAATCCTCCTTCTCTATCCGGTATCCTACGCAGGGACGTAGTGATATCATGGTATTTGTGCCACTATTTTAGCCCATGTTTCTCGGTTTTGGGCTTGATGCAGCGTTTCTCAACCTGTAAGGCGTGATTAGATTATTGGGGGGGGGGGGGGGGGGGCGCGAGCGTATCAAAAAGAAATTATTATTAAAAACATTTAATATAATTTATTGAAAGGAAAGCAAAACAAAATATATTCTGACATAATAAAAAATAAAATACACATCTACACTGATATAATACACCTATAAATAGGATTGTATTAGTACTGCACAATGTATTTACATAATAATTAACATATCAGTACTAAATTAAAAACAAGTTTAATAATTATTAGTGACTCCCTTGGGCCTGTTTTGCAGAGCAAAGATTTTCGAAGGACTGGAACCAACCAGTGGATAGGAAGAAGAAAAGTTGAATGGCATCAACAACGAGATAATACCAATAGCAAGAGACAAGTCACCGAATGGAAGAAGATCATTAAGATGTCCAAGAAAGAGATGGAGCGACGATATATAGAATAGGGAACAAAGAAAAACAGGCAGTAGTGCCTAGCTATAAGTCGGAAAAAGAAGAAGAAAATATTTAGTAGATAGTTAAGAAACTTGGTTAGATTGTAATCGTTGTTTATGGAGGATTACTACTTTAATTCATACATTGTTTCTATTAGCTCTCTTAATTTTATATCACGTTTTTTGAAGGAATGCGCAAAAAAAATTATAAATATTTGATCGTCCCATAGTAATTTTAATTTCAAAATAGTTTATGTTACTGTTTTGCGATTTATAAATTTTGGAAGATTTTTCAAAACATAATTTTTAACTTCAGGTACGTGTATCATTCAATCAAAATAACTATTAGCAATTGTACCCTGTGTATTCAAAACGTTTTTCCCAACAAAAATAGCCAAACATATGCTTACTATTCACAAATGCCAATCTCCAGGGAGATATCCACTCGAACTCGACTGTTATTGACCCACAGTCTCTATGGTTGCCATTCTGATCCCCGGGGATCCCCTGCTGGCCCATTATGTCCGCAAATGATTGAGAAACCGGGAATTCAATTTGAATGACGAAATTGTGAAATTAGACACCGCAACAGCAGTGAAAGCAACGGCACTGATAGAGTGCTATCCAAAATTAATCGACGGGGTGGAGGGTGGTGGACAGAATAATTATTTTAATAGCTGTTTACACGAATTAATAAAGGATACAGCGTATCTTAAAAAGAAATCAATGGGAGACTTATCTCAAATGCAATTTTTAATATAAACATTTTTATAGCGAACAAAGTAAAATATGTTATTTCCAAATAGATTTTTTAAACAAGGGGAGACAAATCATATCACTTATGAAATCGGTTCCTGCTAAATCAACCATTCATTTAAAATTTAAATAAGTGCAATAAGGACAAATACAAAACAGGGACGTATATTGTCACCTTGTCTTATGGAAAAAGTTTTATTACTCCGCCTCTTTGCAACACCGTTAAGATCATCGCCTGCGGCCTTAAACGTTTAATATCTTTATTAATGTTATATATATATATATATATATATATATATATATATATATATATATATATATATATATATATATATATATATACAGTCCCTGGCCAAATTATTAGACGCACTGTATTTTTTTTAGTAATTTTATGTTTCTAAGAGTTTTTATGCAATAATGGTATATTTAAACTACAATATTATTGATTTTTATTTAAAAGAATTGTTGTAGACTACATATTTGTATTTATTTTTAACATATGGCAACACTGTGTTGCAACGTCATTCTGTCTGTCTGTCTGTCTGTTCGTTAGTGCGCTTATCACTGGAGAACCACTTATCCGATTTACGTACTTTTTTTTTTTTAAACATACATATGTTCTCTGGCCAGGTTATAGGCTATATTTTATTCCGATAGGTAGCATAAGGAATGAGTAGTGACGTAAAATAGTGAATGAAGTCGGAAAAAAGTTTGCCGCTAGCGCGTTCCATTGCAATATACAGCCTAAACCATTAAATATGGAACAATATTATGTAGCAGAGAATGTCTATAATCTATAATATATATAAAATGCAATGTCTCTCTGTCTGTCTGTCTGTCCATTAGTGCGTTTATCACGCGAAAACCACTTATCCGATTTATGTGTCTTTTTTTAAATTCATACATATATTCTTTGGCCAGGTTACATAATAATAATAATAATAATAATAATAATCTATCCCCCCCCAGCCCTCAGGGGCTAGGGGAATCCCAGGATTCTCCTAGTACGGGCATTGACGATCCGAGGTACCTGAGTCATGTTGTGCTGTCTTGTGTTGTCCAGATTATGTGTAATAAAAACGCAATCTTAAGGTGTTTACCGTGCCGAGAAGATGAATGGCTCAGCGTTTATGAGTCGCGAACGGTTCCCCCGGATACCGGGCGCCCTCCGGGAGTAAGTAGCCTTGCTGTGGCATCCAGGCTCTGCCGCAGTCGACCTTTCTTTCCTAGGATACTCGTGGGAATACTATGTTAAACAATAATAATTATAATAATGAAAATGGAAGGGTGTTGCGGAGGCGGACCCCTGTCGTACAAACAGCTACAGCAACACCACAACAACAACTACAGACGAACCAAACAACCGCCTCAGTCGAAACTACTCCCGATAGTTTTACCAGATCCGACATTGTAGGTGATGGAAATTGCCTTTTCCGTGCAGTTAGCTTATACTTATATGGCCACCAGAACCATCATGAGAAACTCCGAGAGGTTGCTCTAAGATATTTACAACAAAACTGGTCGGAACTTCACACATTTTCATTAATTGAAGTCGACGATATAAAAGACTTCAATAACTATTATAATTATATGCGGAAAAAATGGCACCTATGGAACGAGCCTAGAGATACTTGCCCTCTCGGAAACACAAAATAGCAACTTTCATATCTTCTCAAAACAACGAAGAACAAGACATACAAAAATAACTTTTACGGACAGACCAACAATAATAAGCACGGGAAAATACAACAAAACCATTTACCTTCTACTAACGGGCAACCCAATGTCGGGACACTTTGAGCTTCTGACACCACAAAACACTGAAAACATTCCAGAGAACAACAGACCAATAAAAGAAGCATCGGGCGAGCGACGTAACGGTCGAGGACGTCGCGGGAAATGGCAGCTCGACCAAAACGATGAAGACCAGGCAACCGAAAATGGACCTGCCAAAAGTGTTGTGTTGGCGACTAAGCCGACACCCACCAAGGCGGGAAAATCACAGCAGCGCATGAGTTGCACCACAGGAATCAACGAACACACCATGCGTTGCTGTAATGAAAACACAAAACCTGACAAAGAAATCACTGAGAAGAGAATCACTCGCCGCTTGGACCCACCAACATCAATCCCAAGCGCAACCGACGTAGATACGGGACAAACACAACCACCAAATCCAGGCCAGGGCCCGTATGTATTGCAAGGACAACATGCAACTACCAAGGCTGGAAAACCAAGACAGCGGTTTAAAGTGGACGGATGAGATGAATAGGACGGTGATGCGCTGTTACTACACCGCCACCAAACTCGAAACAATAACATCGGGCTACAGACAGCAACTGCACAGACTTTTCTTGACCGAATATCCACATCTGCAATTACTTGTTTCAGAACAGAGAGTAGTAGACCAAAAAAGAGTTATTACCAAGAACAATCGTCTCACACCTCTCGAATTGCAAACCATCAAGGACACAGTGGCTGTTGAACTGAACACAGACCAACCAAACAATAGAAACAATAAAGCAGATTCCGAACCAGCCTCACACACACAACCACCCAGTCGAACACAACAATACCCACCACCCAGGAGGAGCATAACGCAAAATAATATTGCGAGTACCGCGCAACACCATATCACAGACAACAACATGAATCACTCGCCACCCTCAACGACATCCACACAACATCACCCCGAATCACCTCTCATACAAACACTTAAAGCAAAAATGGAGTCACATCTAGCTCGATGGTCAGGCACCGACCCCACAACAAGAAATCCCATCCCTCGTTTAATCTTCAGACAGAGCACGCAACCAATCCTCAACACACTAAACAAGCACATAATACCTCAGTATATAACAGACTCAAGCACAATCGAAGACATTCACACAATAATATACGCAGCTGCAATCACCACTCTAACACAAAATAATCAAAAACTCCCTCAACGACAAGGAAACCCCAACAGGACAAAACCAAAATTCAAATGGCAAATAAGAATAGAAAACAAAATCAACAACATCAGGAGAGATCTAGGACATCTTACCCAGTTTATAAGCGGGAACGCGTCCAAACGTGTCACACAGGGGGCAAACAAGATCAAATCTAAGTCTCCCAACAGAACACTGCCAGAAATCCTCGATACCTTGAAACAAAAACTATCTGTATATGCCGCAAGACTCCGTAGATACAAAGAATCAAATGAGAGGAAAGACACCAACAACCTCTTCCGAAGAAGCGAAAAAAACAGTTTTACCGGAAAACTATGTACAACAGACAGATAGCAGTGACTGAACCACCAAACAAACAAGAACTCACAGATTATTGGAAAAGTATCTGGTCAGAACCCAAACAACACAATAATAACACCCCCTGGATCAAAGCCGAAGAAGACAAACATAAACATGTGACAGAACAAGAAAATACCACATTTAATACACAAGAAATTACAGAAACTATCAAACACACACACAACTGGAAATGTCCTGGAATAGACAATATACAAAACTTCTGGTACAAACAGTTTACCACCACACACGAAGCACTCACACACCAAATCAACAAAGCCATTCTACAACCACACACATTTCCCACTTTCCTCACACAAGGAATAACATACGTTAAACCCAAAAGCTCAGACACCACAAACCCGTCAAACTACCGACCTATCACCTGTCTTCCAACCCTATACAAGATCATCACAGCCACAATATCGAAGAAAATAGAACAACACCTAACAGACAACAATATCCTCACAGAAGAGCAGAAGGGATGCAGGAAAAATAGTCGAGGATGCAAAGAGCAGCTGATTATAGATAGCGTGATTATGGGACAAACCAGAAAAGAACACAGAAACCTTCACATCGGTTACATAGACTATAAAAAAGCCTTCGACTCCATACCCCACAGCTGGTTAATCAGGGCCCTAGAAATCTATAAAATCAACCAACACCTCAGGCAGTTTCTCGCGCAAATTATGAAAACATGGAAAACCAAAATACGCCTAGAAACACAAACCGAACGGATCCAAACAGAAGAGCTGTACATCAGACGGGGTATATTTCAGGGAGACTCGCTCAGTGCACTATGGTTTTGCCTCTGCCTCAATCCACTCTCAAATATACTAAACAGAACAGAGCATGGCTTCAATATCAGACACCAAAAAGAGAATCAACATAAAATAAACCACCTCCTATATATGGACGACATAAAACTCTACGCTGCCACACAAACACAGCTGAAAGAACTCCTCAAAATCACAGAAATATTCACCTTAGATGTCAATATGGAATTTGGTATAAGTAAATGCAAAGTGCTCCACATCAACAAAGGCCAATGGAAGCACCACCATGAGACAGAAACCATCAACAATGAAACGCTCGATAACATGTTCGATAAAGAAACATACAAATATCTAGGCTTCCAACAAAGCACCAAACTCAACCACACTCACATCAAAACAGAGCTCAGAACCGAATTCAAAAACAGACTGACGAAACTTTTGCAAACAAAACTCAACTCTAAGAATCTCACTAAAGCCATCAACACGTTCGCTATACCTATACTCACATATTCATTTGGTATCATCAAATGGTCACAAACAGACATAGAAAATATTCACATCCTTATACGCTCTCAATTCACCAAATACAGGAAATTACACCCCAACGCATGCAAAGAAAGACTTACCATCGAGAGGAAGGCAGGAGGAAGAGGAATTATAGACATCAGATCATTACACACAAAACAAATACAAACACTTAGGAAATTCTTTCACAGCAAGCAAACCAGCCTCCACACAGCGACAGTGAAAGCAGACAAAAACTACACACCTCTCGACTTAGCCCGGGCAGACCACTCAGCAGACACACACAGTCACACCCAATTACAACAGGAAAAGATGAAAACGTGGTCAGAGAAAACACTCCACGGAAAACACAGATACCACATAGAACAAGACCACGTAAATAAAAAACAATCATACACCTGGTTACGGGATGGGCAACTATTCCCTGAGACTGAAGGCTTCTTACTTGCCATCCAGGATAAAGTCATATTAACCAGAAACTACCAAAAGCATATCATCAAAGACCCGACTATTGCAGAGGACAGATGTAGGAAATGCCACCAGCAGAAAGAAACGATCGAACACATAACGAGCGGATGTAAAATATTGGCCGGAACGGAGTACACAGCCAGGCATGATTCAGCTGCCAAAGTGGTTCACCAAGCACTAGCCACAACATACAGACTCATAGAAAACACAGATCCCTACTACAAATACACGCCAACATCCATACTTGAAAATGAAGATTACAAGCTCTACTGGGATATCGGTATCCATACAGATAAAACAGTCTCCGCCAATAGACCCGATATTACTTTTCAGTGCAAGAAAGGAAAGGTCACCTATCTGATTGACATAGCTGTCCCCAACGACACAAACATCCAAGCGAAATAACACAGAAAAAATTTCCAAATACACAGACCTTGCAACGGAAATAAAAAGGCTATGGAGACAGGAAAAAGTCATCATTGTCCCCCTCATTATATCAGCCACAGGCCTTACACCAATAACATTCACACCACATTTAGTGCAATTGGGACTCAACACGGACATACACAGAAGCATTCAGAAGTCAGTGATTTTGAAAAACATGTAACATTGTCAGGTCATTCCTTAATACGGAATGGTAATAGCGTTTGTGCTGACTTGGTTTTGGCCCGTCAGCCAAACATGGAACCACATTGATCAAATGTGAGAAAGAAGAAGAACTTTTTGTAATAAATAATAATCTACAGTCCCTGGCCAAATTATTAGACGCACTGTATTTTTTTTAGTAATTTTATGTTTCTTAAGAGTTTTTATGCAATAATGGTATATTTAAACTACAATATTATTGATTTTTATTTAAAAGAATTGTTGTAGACTACATATTTGTATTTATTTTTAACATATGGCAACACTGTGTTGACATGAACGTAAATAAGTACAAACCTGTATCAGTTCGCGATCGGAATCGAGTCAGGTACGGACGTGTTTCTGTGGCTTTATGGACTGTGATTGTTTGTTTAACAGTTTTATACTACTCAGTTATTAGTTTATTTTGTATGCAGTGTTTTTAAAAAAAGTAATTGGACTATTTTCATTATGGGTAGAAAAGGCGATCTTTCACCACGTAAAAAAAAGCTGAAGTGAAGGCCCTTGTGATTGCGAAAACATTTACAAACCGAGAAATATCACGAAGATTGGAGGTTTCTGAAGCTAGTGTACGACGCATAAAAAAGAAAATTGAGTCAGGGAAGGAATTAAGCCCGAAAAGAAAGAAAAGATGCGGTAGAACACCAATTTTCACTCCACGGTCAGAGAGATGTTTGAAGAAAATTTGTGTAGAAAACAGATTTGCTACCACAAAGGTAATAAAATCACAACTCCAGGATGCTAGCGTAAATGTTCTGAGCGCACTGTTCGAAGAAAATTGAAAGAATTAGATTTTAAGGCCTGTCGCCCCGCCAGGAAGCCCAAGTTAACAGCTGCAATGAAAGCAAAGCGCCTGAAGTGGGCCAAACAATGGCAAGACAAAGATGTGGACTTCTGGAGATCGGTAAGATACAGCAATTTAATCAATAATTGATACATTATTATCATTTTCAGTTAAATAAAGCAAATAAACATGGAAGTTTATATATTTTTCCTATTTTTTGACAGGTCTGCTTCAGTGACGAAAGCACATTCGAAATTTTGCAGAATAAAGCTCAGTATGTGCGTCGTCGTCAGGGAGAAAAGTTTCATCCTGATTGTGTCGTCCCGACGGTTAAATATCCCACCAAAGTGATGATTTGGTCAGTCATAAGTGGCAAGGGCACTGGACGTCTGTACGTCGTCAAAGGAATAATGAGGCAAGATCAGTACAAAGAAGTATTACAAAATCGGTTGATTCCGCAGCTCAGAGAATGGTTTCCAAATGGGGGGAAACATTCACTTTCATGCAAGATGGAGCTCCTGCCATACTGCTCGGTCTGTTAAAGCTTTTTTGGCAGAAAAAAAATATCCCTCTGTTGGATTGGCCCTGATATGAACCCCATTGAAAATGTGTGGGAGCTGATGAAAAGAGAAGTGGCTAAAGATGTGATTACCAACAAAACCCAGCTCCTAGAAAAGATTATTCATGTGTGGAAATCATCATCCTCAAATGCAGGAGACAGTACAATCTTGCATTGATAGCATTCCACGCAGAATTAAAGCTTTGATAGCGGCTAAAGGTGGCTCAACTAAATATTGACTTTTACTAACATTAATTTCACTTTTCTTTAAAACTTAATAAACTTATGCTTTTCTAAATTAATGCTGTTTTATTTATGTCAAATAAATAGGTAATTGATTGGATAATATAAAAATAAAAAACAAATCAATTTAAAATAATAAAACGGTACAATATCACTCGGTAATTAATATTTTACATGAAATCTTGCAGTGCGTCTAATAATTTGGCCAGGGACTGTATATACAGTGCCACCTCGATAATCCGGATCTCCATTAAACCGGATTCTTTAATAATCCGGACAAACATTTCTATTGCATTGTGTACTTTATAATCCGGATTTGATAGTGCTAATTAATCCGGACCTGTGTTTTTAGACTACTTAATTTAAACTACATGGGAAAACTGAAATCGATAGTGAGGGGATTCTCCTAATTTCCAGTCTAATACATCTGGGATTCACACAAACTGTAGGTGCCTTTGATTTGCCTACAACGCATCGCGTATCGCGTCTAAAGGTTAAGGACTTTGTAGTTGTTTGTTTATTGTCACAAGTACAACATACCTACGTTCTATTTTACTTTATGTGGTTCATATAAGTGTGTAAACGTTTTTTTTTTACGTATATGTACCTACATATTAAGAAAACATATTACACTAACAATAAAACAAAAGTCCGATATATTAGAAAGACTAGTTCTTGGTGAGAGCGGAAAAGTGTTGGCAAATGAATACGGAGTAGGAACATCCACAATTTCGGATATAAAAAAGAAGCAAGGGAAAATCAAAAGGTATGTATATATGATTTATTTTAAAGATAATTTTGGACACTCACTATGGACGTGTAACTTCTTTTAGATTTATTTCCAAATGTGATTCCGGTCCTGGCGTCAGAAAAACCTTACGAAAAGCCGAATATCCGGAAATATTCGGCTTTTGTTACGTCCCAATTTCCTACGATATTTTATCAGGCAAAGCAAAATAGTTTTACACTGAAATCTACGGGAAGTCATTTAAGAAGTCTCAACTTGCCTGAAAGAGCCCTGCTAATCGTTGTTAACGCTTTGAGCCATGGAACTATAAAAGAGCTGACTAGTGATGATGGACAGTTTACAACATTATTTCTTCCACCAAATCGCATTGCACTTTTGCAGCCTATGGACCAGAATGCAATCAGACAAAATTATTTTATCGAAAAAGTCTTTTAGCCCATATTTTATCAAATAATGAAGAGAACCTTGTTAGGTTATTAAAAGGCATTAACCTAAAAGATGCCGTATGTCTACTATGAAATTCATGGGAAAAAGTTTCCCCTGAAGTCTTGAAAAAGTGCTGGCACAAAATTATGGCTTATGTGGCAGATACCAACCCAGACACTGAATTGATGCTGAAGATCTGATTCCTCTGAGTGAATTGCGGCATATAATTTGCTTTCCACGAATGAAGAAATGAAAGTCTGAAATTTTTCTTTTAATATTTTTTTGGTTAATTCGTAAATATTTAACAGATGTTTCAGATATGCTGAATGTTCTCACTGAGCAGAATCTCACGAACGTGGAAATATGTAATTGGCTTGAAAATGATGAAGATTTGTTACCACTGGAAGACATAGATGATACGGATGAACAACACGAGAGTGATAATGAAGGTTCAGAGTTAAATACTAATACAAACCAGACTGTTAAGAACACTGTGAAGAATGATGAGGCAGTTAAGAGTTTCAATATGTGTATGAGATGGGCAGAAGAAAATGATATCCCTCTAAGTGATGTTCTTGTACTTCAAAGATTAAAAGAAATTGGTTTTATGATGAACCAGAGAAGGGTCAAGCACACAAAAATTACAATTTTTTTTACAAAATAAGATAAAACTTGATAAGATATGCTTCTATTTTAAATATTATTCTATGTATGTACTATTTTTTAGTTGTTTCGTATTAAATGATTCGTTTTTTAATATAAATAATGTCCTGTTTCAGTAATTCAAATTATTTACTAATTCGGATCACCGCGGTTTTAATTAGTCCGGATTATCCAGGTCGCACTGTATATATATATATATATATATATATATATATATATATATATATATATATATATATATATAATATAGGCCAAAAAGGGGTTTAACTTAGGCATAGCCCTTAGGATTACAGAGTGAACAAAAGGTCTTAAAGTTCTTAGTAACTGTAGTTTTATTCTAATATCGAGCTTTTGGTACTAAAGCGTATATCATCTTCAGGACCTGGAAGATGCAGAAAAGAACTCTCATGAGTCCCCCCCCCCCCCCCCCACCCTCTGAAAGAATATACCTTACTTTCAAAAAAAGGAATAGTAGGAAACACTACCATAATTTTTTTTAAATCCAAGGTATTTGCTTAAAAGAGTACTTCCTGAATATTTACAGGTGGTTCTCTGTTGAATGAGAATTCGATCTATATCAATTTCAGGAAAAGAAGTGTTAACACATAAACATGCAGAACTTATTTTTATACAGAGTCTGACAACCTGAAGTAAAGCATCAAAAGCCTTTACAGTGTGTGTTACATCTTAGACTACAATGTTGATGACAGAAGCCGCACAACATTTGTTGATTCGGCGCGAAATGATGATTTTGATGATTATAATGAGAGAAAGTGGCTTTTGTAGGATGGGGCGCGACATCATGTACTTCAAACATATCTTTGTCATTTGAAAAACCCTCCCGATTAGACTAATTTTCAAAAGAGGTAACATAAGTTAGCCTTTGCGTGTCCCTGATTTACCGCCGATGGATTTTTCTTGAAATATCAAAAAGAAAATATCCTGGAAGAAACAGCTGATAACACGGAAACGCTTGACTAAGCAGGGATCAAAAATTTCATCGGTTTCTTAAAAAAGAGGTCCGGAAACATTTTTTTTAAAAGAATTTTTCAACAACCGTAGTTTAATATGCAATGAAACTTTTTTAGTGTTCCGTATAGAACACTTGGAAAATCATTTCGGTATCTGTCCGTCTGTCTACCCGATTTTCTCCGAACCTATTTGACATAGAAAGTTGAAATTTGGCACTAATTGATGGCCTCATTAGAGCCGTGTAATTTTGAAGGTTAAATTTTGACTTGAGGGGTTAGTTTTGAGGATGAAATCGGAAGTGAGGGTGTCAAATGAAAGCTTGTGAAACCACGAGTTGAAAAATATATATAATTTAATACTTGCGCACACTTTTCTTTGTATTATTTTTTAAAAAAAGGCCAAAAATCGATGTCTCCTCCTTATCTCGAAAAGTACTGATCAAAAAATTCGCGAATATTCTTCACAGGGTGTAGATTGAACGAAAATTGTCACCAGTGCATTACTCTGGTATATAAAAAAAAAACAAAAAATTTCAAGGTCATCAGTTTGTAACACTCATTTTTTCTTACATTTTAAGATCATGTTACATCACTGTTTTTCTTTCTGTATTCCTGTAATAATTACAAATTTGAGTTAAGCAGAGAATTTATATTTTATTATCTTTTTTATATTTGATTGAGCAGTGTAACTCAACCAGTTGTGTAACACGTGTTGTCGCCTTAACTTACTTAGTTTGCATTGAATGCGTCTGATTTTGCGTTCCGGAAGTGAACCAGGAAGGGGCAAAGGTATATAACCGGCAATTTCGAATTTTTAAGGACTATTTTCTTCGTCAGGCCGTAGAAGGCTTTTTCCTCCGTGATGCAGTAACGGCTTTTTCCTCCTCAAGCCGTAGTGGGCTTTGTTCCTCCATGATGTAGTGAGGCGTTTTTTTATCACCGAGTGGTGCTGTTTTTTCAGACCTCAAGTCTGAGGCCTTTTTCCGTTCTAAAAATATTCTACTCATCCTAAGGCATTTCGGGTCAAAGAGTGATTAGTTACCAAAATGAGAATGGGAGGGTAGTGTGTAAGGCAATATCTTGATGAGACAAATCTCACCAGGAGAGGCCAAGCAGTTTATGGAAAACTCACGAGGAGAAGCCAAGCAGTAAGTCAGTAGTACACCAGTTTAAATATCTCACTTCCTGTCTACAACGTGTGTTTC
>CM032446.1:26399582-26484582 GCA_019049505.1 Pachyrhynchus sulphureomaculatus
GACTTCTGAGATTTTCGAAAGATGGATCAAAGAAACTGGACACGAAAATGAAAAGCCAAAAGCGAAAGATTGTGATGTTTATAGACAATTGTCCTGCACATCCAGTTACTGTAAGTAAAAAAATTAAGGAATATTGAATTGATCTTTTTTCCACCAAACATGACCTCCAAAATTGCAACCTATGGACCAGGGTATTATAAAAAACATAAACATCATTACCGAAACAGAATTGTTCACAAAATTGTTTAATGCGATTGATAACAACCTTCCAGTCCAAAAATTGATTACCCTTAAAGAGTGTATAACCAAAGTCGCTAAAGTATGGAGTGAAAATGTTTCTCAAAAAACTATCAAAAACTGCTTTTCTAAAGCAGGTTTTTACTGAAAAAATTGACGAATGGGAAGAAGAAGACGAAATGGATCTCGCTACCTTAAAAAGGCAATGGGGTATTCTACAAAAAACTGCTACCGTCGACGCAGATTTTTTACTTGAAGATTTCTTAGAAATCGACAATGATGTTTGCACGACAGATCTTACAACTGACCAAGACATAATTGACGATATAAAAAGTATAGAAGATCATGAAGAAGAAACTGAAACCGGGGAATATCCTGCTAATTTAGTGAAAATGAAATAAGAAATGCATTTGACATTGTGCGAACTACTCTCAGGGGCCAGGAAAGTGTACCTGATCAAATCTTTATGCATTTGAATAAAATGCGAGAATTTTGTTGAGCAACAACTATTTTTCAAAAGTAATGTTGGAAAGAAAATAACTGATTATTTTTCCTAGTACGTATGTACGTAGTATGTACATATGTATTAACAGATTTTGTATTATTCTTTTTATTTCGTATGTAGTACATACATACATAAAGTCCGTACGTTATATCTTTACACGTACGTCATAGTTTTTCAGGCAATATCCCAGACGACTATTATATTTTTTGTCTCTTTTTACCAATACCTACGATTTATTGGTGAAAAGAGACAAATAATATAATAGTCGTCTGTTATATGGCCTGAAAACTATGACGCACGGGGTAAAGATATAACGTACGGACTTTATGTATGTATTTAGCCCTGTACATGCTATGTACTATTTAAACTTTCAAATGTTTAATAAAATCTTTTCTAATAATTCAATTTTGCAATTTTTTTGTTGCTTGTACCTTATAAAATACAAGTAAATGATTACCAATATAAAATACATACATAGCAATATATACGGGGTTTTTTCTTTATATAGTGAAAAACTTTCTGGAATGAAAAACTTTCTATACTGAAATTTCGGTCAACATTTTGGTCTTTCAGAGTGTCGACTATATATATATATATATATATATATATATATATATATATATATATATATATATATATATATATATATATATATACATTCGTCAATTTTTTCAGTAAAACCTGCTTTAGAAAAGCAGTTTTTGATAGTTTTCTGAGAAACATTTTCACTCCATACTTTAGCGACTTCGGTTATACACTCTTTAAGGGTAATCAATTTTTGGACTGGAAGTATCTCGAGTTTGTTATCAATCGCATTAACAATTTTTGTGTGAAAAAAGATCAATTCAATATTCCTTAATTTTTTTACTTACAGTAACTGGATGTGCAGGACAATTGTCTATAAACATCACAAATCTTTCGTTTTTGGCTTTTCATTTTCGTGTGCAGTTCTTTGATCCATCTGGTTTCATCACAATTGAAAACGTTTTTTGGCTCGTACTTTTTTCAATGCACTTTTTAAAACAGTTTCAGTCCAAATGTCACAGTCCTCCTGACTAACGCTTGCACTCTCGCCAGACACCGTCTTGAAAACAATTGAATTACGTGTCTTCCAGGCACTCAACCACCCTTCACTAGCTTGAAAATTAACGCAGTTAAATTCTTTAGCAAATTGTAGAGCCGTTTGGTTTATTAAATTTCCCGATATTGGTACGTTTTGATGCGTACGGGGCCACTTGAAACCATCGTAAAACTGCTTCATTTACATCCTCGTAAGTACTCACCCGTACTCGTTTTCGACTGCTTGGAACACTAGGTTTCTTGATGATACTGTCGCGACTTTTTATTATCAGAGAGACGCAACTTGGAGAAACACCAAATTTTGCAGCAACATCAATTTTTTGCAGCCTTTATCAACTTCCTCCAAAACTTTAATTTTCTCAGCTAAACTTAAACACACTCGCTTGGACTGATCTTACTTGATTCTTAAACAAAAATAAACTGAACCTGAATTTGCGAATTACTAGGCCTCGACTATAAAATGGGTTTTTCCCCAGGTTTCTATAAAATGGGTTATTCCCCCGGGTTTCTCACAGAAATCTACCTGATTTATTGCCAACCATTAGGCGTTATAAACCAGTTAAGAACCTTTCCAAAAGAATGCGTCATAAAAATGGAATTCGTGCTAATGCTAGATAAAAATGGGAAACCCGAAATGGCCAAGATCTCAATAAATGCATAAAAATTTATACATAAAATACACTAAATGCAGGGCTTTTTACATGAAATTTCATTAAAATATTCTAGGTCTTGTAAAAATTGCACTATAAAGAGTTTTTCACTATATAGAGTTTCACTATAAACAGTGTCGACTGTATATATATATATATATATATATATAATATATATATATATATATATATATATATATATAATATATATATATATATATATATATATATATTATAAATGTATTTATTAATTATTCCGAATCATTTTTAAATGTTATGTTCTTTGAATTTCTTACGCACGTTGTTAAATAGCTACGGACAATTTCACTGGTTAAGATCAGTTAAAAAAAAAAAAAAATGGAAACGAATACTTATTACATTATTGGAAACAATTTTTGTGAAAGATACATGACACTTTTCAATAAACAGAGCAATGACCGAGCAGTGAGATGGCACTCTTGACGCGAAGACCTGAGTGAAGTATTCGTTTGTTTGTTTAATATAGAGCGGAAGCTTTCATTGTTCTGATTATACAAGAGATTGTGGTGCTTAGGATTAGACCGTGTTAATCTGGAGTAACTTTCCGATCTTTCATCTACACTATTACTCGAAATTGAGACAGTCTAAGGTCAAGAACCACGATTTCTCATTATTTGTTTCTTGTTATTGGACGTTTTACTTCTAATTTGCTTACAATAAATATAGTCGCGGTTGTTTACAAATGTTCGACGATGATTTTTAAGACGTAGAATGTATTAAACGATTAGGAAATAACTATAAGAAACATATGTTTTTGTAAGAATTGATTGATTACTTTTACCCAACAAAGTATTTCTCTTTCTAATAGTGACACACTGCTAATTAATAATATTGACTATTTTGTATTTAATGGTGAAAATGAGAGTAAGAGCGCGCAAGATACATTTCATGCAAAACTGTAGAGTAATTCGCGAGTGCACCGTATGTTTACTCTATTCCCTTCCAAAGTCCTTGGGATGAGGAACCGGATACCTTGTAGACTTGCAGATGGACTGACAGATAAACGGACAGACATCTTATGAGTGATCCGTACGGGACAGAAAAAAAAACATCTTTCGAATACATGTTTTTTCATCTCCTTCGATGTTTGCTGTTGTGTCGTATACTTTTGAATGAAATAGACATTCCGTTTCAAATTTGGTATTAGTACACACGTATCTTGATGGTCTGAAAAGTTTTTGGCCTCGACCATAGATGGCAAAATTGCTTGCAAGGCTTTTATTTCTTAAGTTGATATATCGGCATATGCGCTATGTAGAGTTGCAAGTCGTGCTGTACAGGAATTTGTTTCATGCAGCTGTCTAAAACTATGTGTGTTGGGTGTATTTCTTCATGGATAAAAATTGATTGTGGGTCTGTTGTAAAATTCTTCGTAAAGGAAGCTTTAATGCCAACTGAAATTCATTTCAAAATTCTAAAAGTTTATAAGGACTCTTCTTCCTCATTTTCAACAATTAAGAGATGCGCTGCCGAGTTTAAATGTTGTCGTACGAGCCTTGAAGATGATCCATGAAAGACGTTCAAAAGCGTAACAACATTAGAAATCGTTGAACAAATACACGATATAGTTTTGGACGGATGAATTAGACAATCTTGGTGTAAGAAGGATAACCAACTTGGTGTCAGAAGGATACTCTCAGCAGGTTAAAAATATATTCGCACTAAAATTTTTGAACAGGGCTTGGGCAACCATTGGTTACTATGGTTGGATTTACTATTAAACACCAGAATTTAAACAGAAGTCAAAACAGCGGACGGAAGTGGGTTGTTCAGTGCCAAAAAAGGCATGATCGTCTCGATCAGCCGCAAAAGTCATGGCATCGGCGTTTTGGGATGCTAAAGTCATATTCATTATTGACTGTATTAAAGAAGGTAAAACAATAACCGGAGAATATTATTCTAATCTTCTAATTCAACTAAACAAAAATAACCGGTCAAGTGCAAGTTGAACTTGCGCAATTAGTGTTCTGTACGTTGATTGCTTTTAAAATAAAAAATTTTGTTACAGAGGTATCAAATGATCAGTGACTTCACAAAACACACCCCAAATGAGTTTTCAACAAAGTTTGTTTCCAATCTTTACTGAAAACTGATGACCTTGAAATTTTTGTTTTTTATATACCAGATAAATTATTAAAGGTAATGTACTCGTGATAATTTTCGTTCAATCTACACCCTGTGGAGAATATTCCAGAATTTTTTAAAAATTTATTGATAAGTACTTTTCGAGATAAGGCGGATGGACAGCGATTTTTCGCGATTTTTTAAAAATAATACAAAGAAAAGTGCGCGCAAGTATTACATTATATGTATATTTTTTACTCGTGTTTTCACAAGCTTTCATTTGACACCACACTCGATGACCTAGTAAAAAATTTTTTTTTCACTCCCGATTTCACCCCCCCCAAAACTAACCTCTTAAGTCAAAATTTAACTCTCAAAACTACATGGCTCTGATGAGACCATCAATTCCTATATTATTACGAAATTTGAACTTTCTATGTCAAATAGTTTCGGAGAAAATCGGGTGTGACAGACAGACAGACAGACACCGAAGTGATCTTATAAAAAGTACGAGCCAAAAATCGTTTTCAATTGTGATGAAACCGGTTTGTTTTTTAAATGTTTGCCAATAAAACTTTTGCTTTTAAAAGTGATAAATGTTTTGGTGTTAAAACAAGTAAAGAAAGGGTGACACTTATGGTTGGAGCAAACATGGATGGCTCAGAAAAACTGAAATTACTGCTCATAGGTAAAAGCAAAAATCCCGTTGTTTAAAAGGAGTTAAATCTCTGGAGTTAGATTACGCCAATAATAAAAAGGCATGGATGACTTCTGAGATTTTCGAAAGATGGATCAAAGAACTGGACACGAAAATGAAAAGCCAAAAGCGAAAGATTGTGATGTTTATAGACAATTGTCCTGCACATCCAGTTACTGTAAGTAAAAAATTAAGGAATATTGAATTGATCTTTTTTCCACCAAACATGACCTCCAAATTGCAACCTATGGCCAGGGTATTATAAAAAACATAAAACATCATTACCGAAACAGAATTGTTCACAAAATTGTTAATGCGATTGATAACAACCTTCTAGTCCAAAAATTGATTACCCTTAAAGAGTGTATAACCAAAGTCGCTAAAGTATGGAGTGAAAATGTTTCTCAGAAAACTATCAAAAACTGCTTTTCTAAAGCAGGTTTTACTGAAAAAATTGACGAATGGGAAGAAGAAGAGACGAAATGGATCTCGCTACCTTAAAAAGGCAATGGGGTATTCTACAAAAAACTGCTACCGTCGACGCAGATTTTTTACTTGAAGATTTCTTAGAAATCGACAATGATGTTGGCACGACAGATCTTCCAACTGACCAAGACATAATTGACGATATAAAAAGTATAGAAGATCATGAAGAAGAAACTGAAACCGGGGAATATCCTGCTAAATTTAGTGAAAATGAAATAAGAAATGCATTTGACATTGTGCGAACTACTCTCAGGGGCCAGGAAAGTGTACCTGATCAAATCTTTATGCATTTGAATAAATGCGAGAATTTTGTTAAGCAACAACTATTTTTCAAAAAGTAATGTTGAAAAGAAAATAACTGATTATTTATCGGGTGTGACAGACAGACAGACACCGAAGTGATCTTATAAGTGTTCCGTACGGAGCACTAAAAACGAGAGGGGAGACCAGGGAGAAGAAGAAATCATCTTTCATTAAGATCATGTATCCGTTCACAAACGTGTTGCACCTGAGAAATTTGCACCATGAATTATTGAAACATCCGTCTAATTTCCCAGATTTGGTTTATCGTGACTTCTCTTATTTTTCAAGACAGAAAATTTTTTTCGCTGAACAGCAATTTCCTTTAAATCAAGAGTTACTATATAGGAGTATTTTGCAGTTATTACAGGAAATTTCTGTAGAGACGGAATAATGGCGATATAAGTACATTGGTCTTAAAGAAAATTATGTTGAAAAATAAAAATGATTTTACAGTCATAAATTCGTTTTTTCATTATCAGGCTGAGAATGTCCACGTATATTACTTAAAGTTGGAAAAAACATAAGCTTTTAGGCGATATTGTTCAAGGGGACTAGAGTAAAGATTATAATTTACGGGATTTCAATAAATCTATAATATATATAAAATGCAACGCCTCTCTGTCTGTCTGTCTGTCTGTCCGTTAGTGACCTTATCACTGGAGAACCACTTATCCGATTTACGTACTTTTTTTTTAAAACATACATATGTTCTCTGGCCAGGTTATAGGCTATATTTTATTACGATAGTTAGCATAGGGAATGAGCAGTGACGATAATAGTGAATGAAGTCGGAAAAAAGTTTGCTGCGCGTTCCCTTGCAATACACAGCCTAAACCACTCAATTTGGAACAATATTATGTAGCAGAGAATATCTATAATCTATAATCTATAATATATATAAAATGCAATATCTCTCTGTCTGTCTGTCTGTCCATTAGTGCGTTTATCACGCGAGAACCATTTATTCGATTTAAGTGTCTTTTTTTAAATTCATACATATATTTTTTGGCCAGGTTATATAGTAATAATAATAATTTATATCTATAATATATGTAAAATGCAACGTCTCTCTGTCTGTTTGTCTGTCCGTTAGTGCGCTTATCCCTCGAGAACCACTTATTCGATTTACGTGATTTTTTAAATTCATACATATGTTCTCTGACCAGGTTATAGATATATATTTTATTACATCTATAATATATATAAAATGCAACGTCTCTCTGTCTGTCTGTCCGTCCGTTAGTGCGCTTATCACTCGAGAACCACTTATCCGATTTTCGTGTTTTTTTTTTTAATTCATGCATATGTTTTCTGGCCAGGTTATATAATAATAATAATCTATATAATATACCATATATAAAAACGCAACGTCTCTCTGTCTGTTCGTTAGTGTGTGTATCATTCGAGAACCACTCATCTGATTTACGTGATTTTTTTTTAATTCTTAGTTTAATATACAGTAATACCCCGCTTTACGCGAGGGATACGTTCCGAAAAAAAATCGCGTTAACTGAAATTCGCGTATATCGAGGTTTATGATTAAACATAGTCAAAATTTAATACAAAAAAATACAAATCATTTTAATCAATCACTTTAATTCTAAGAACACTTTATGCAATACATACTCTTATTTTTTACGGAAAAATACATCTATTGTCTTTTGGGTAACGTTTTGTTTACGTTCTTGTAAAATACGTTCATAACACCCAACACTGTTTTTAATTGTTTGACACACGGTCAAGACACGGTCATCATTATTGTCTATACTCTGCAATATGTCCAAACCTGAATAAATTTTTGAAAGTGCATTTTGTATTTCCCCTGAAGATAAAACTTTCTCTTCTACTTGTTCTTCCTCATCGTAGATAGGATTATTCTGTAACTCGATCAGATCTTCATTGCTAATAGGATCGTCGTGCGTTGCTACAAGTTCTACGAGATCTTCTACCGTGACATCTTCAAGTTCAGACCCCTCAATCATTGCAGCAATGTCTTCAAGCACTTGTCTCTGCATCTGGACAATTCTTCTAGGTGCTTCCACTACATCTGGCCAAAGATTACGCCACACCCCATTCATACAACTCATTTTAACTTCCTTCCAAGCCTCTTCTATGTTGTGAATAGACTTCATAATGTTGTATGACTTCCACCACTCTCGCATAGACTGTCTTCCTTCCCCGTCAGTTTCATGAATTAGTTGGCTAAAAGTGCGGCGATGGTAATAAGCTTTGAAGTTTGCTATTGCTCCCTGGTCCATAGGTTGTAATATTGACGTAGTGTTTGGTGGAAGGAACTTTACGTACACTTTTAAGTCTCTGGGCGTATCAAGTGAGGTTGGATGTCCTGGGGCATTGTCTAAGAGTAATATAACTTTAGGTTCAAGCCCATTTCTGTCACAGTATGATTTGACTGATGGGCAAAAACTATTAGAATACCATTCTTGAAAAAATTTCCCGTGTAACCCACGCCTTTCTGTTTGATCGCCACACAACTGGTAGACTTGTCTTGTCTGTGCCTCGCATTGCACGGGGTGTTTCTGAATGGTACACTAGTAAAGGTTTCAGTTTGAAATCACCAGTGGCATTACCACCCAGCAGAAGTGTTAGTCGATCTTTCGCAGCTTTGAAACCACTGGCTTGACGTTCTTCCTTAGAAATGAATGTTCGAGATGGCATTTTTTTCCAGTAAAGTGCGGTCTCATCAACATTGAAGATGAGACAAGCAGGAATTTTCTCTCGTCTAACGAAGTCTTGAAACTTGTCTGGAAACTCAGCTGCAGCTTGAATGTCCGCGCTGGCCGCCTCGCCTGTTATGTGGATATTGTGAAGATTAGAACGCTGCTTGAACCGATGGAACCAGCCTCTGCTGGCAGCAAAAGTCGGAGTGGCACTCCCTTCTCCTTCTTTTGTTTTCAGCATCTCATACAAAGATTTTGCTTTTGTGCATATGAGATCTTGACTTAGTGGTGTGTTCTTCTTATTCAAATCTTCGATCCAGACTGACAGTAATTTCTCCATTCTTTCTAAGATAGATGATCTCGAACGAGAAAGTTTTGTTTGCACTTATAGGTGTTGAACCTTCGCTGGAGATTTTAATTTTTTCCCGATTTTTATAAATCGTTCTCACAGTCGATTCTGAGAGTCCAAAATCTCTCCCAACAATTGTTGCTTTGCCTCCATTTTCCATTCTTCTTAACACTTTCATCTTCAATTCCAAAGTGACGCTTTTACGCTCTTTTTTCTTTACAGGCGGCATTTTTAACGTAGGGTTAAATTATGTATGTATGTATCTCCAATAAATATTAAAACAAAACTGCCAGCCGACCGAACTAACATTACGGAACAAATGAACACACGAAACGAACGAGGAAATCCCCATAGAACAAAGTCGAAGGACAGGGAATTCCCAATTCTTCAAAGAGAATATTCAGAGAAAGCGGGGATCCCCCGCGACCATAGAGAAGTTAATGACTACATGAGCGCGAAATTTGAAATTCGCGTTATAGTGAAACCGCGCGTAACGGGGTCGCGCTAAGCGGGGTATTACTGTATGTCAAAAAAAATCTATAATATATATGAAACGTAAAGTCTCTCTGTCTGTCTGTCTATCCATTACTGTACTTAGAACTCAAGAACCACTTATCCGATTTACGTGTTTTTTTTTATAAAATACAAAGGGAATAAACAGAGATAAAATGCTAATATGTAAGAAAAAAATGGAAGTTTAGCAGTAAGCTTGGTAGAAAGACTGAATAGATCGGGGGAATACTTTAAAGAAACACTAAATGGAGATGAAAATGAGTTGAATGAGAAATAGGAAGCAAAATTAACTGAAGGGTAGGAGGGTGCAAACAAACCCTGCAAAGAAGAAATAAGAAAAAATACTCAAAACCCAAAAAAAATAAGGCCCCGGGTGGAAATTGTATAACAGCAGAACTGATCAAAGCTGAAGGAGTAGATCTGGAAAATGAAATATGCCGGTTGGTGCAAGAAATATGCCAATGAGCTGGAGAGGGTCGCTCATTTGTCCAATATACAAAAAAGGAGAAAAAAACTATATGTGCTAATTATAGACCAATAGCCTTACTGGATGTCGTGTACAAGATAGTAATGTTGACTATCAAAAACAGACTAGCAGAGAAAGCAGAGTCTATTCTGGTAGAGTACCAGTGTGGATTCAGGAAAAATAGATCGGTTACAGACCAGATATTTTCGATTAAGCGAATCCAAGATAATAGCTTAAAACAAAATTTGGCCCTACACTTGGTCTTTGTGAATTTCAGAAAAGCATAGGACTCTATGAATAGAGGACTCTACAAGATAATGGAAGAACTAAAAATTCCAAGTAAATTGATTCGCATGGGGAGAATGATCCTGAATGACACAGAAAATAGAGTGTTGGTTGAGGGCAAAGTATCAGATAAGTTTAAGGTGAAGAGAGAATTAAGACAGAGGGATCCAGTGTCGACATGTCTATTTAATTTGGTAATAGAGAAGATAATCCGGGAGTCAGAAATAAAAACAAATGGAACGATATACCAACAAACCTGCCAATGCTTGGCCTATGCGGATGATGTAGCAGTAATTGCAAGAGCAAGAAGAACCTCAAAAAAGCCATAAGTAGGATAGAAGAAAGGGGAAGGATGAGAGGACTAAAGATAAATGAGGAAAAAACAAAATACATGGAAATTACAAAGAAAGAAGGATCATAAAAACAACAAAAGTTTAGATATAATAAACAACTTAGGGAAAAGATATACGTTTGCAAAAGTAGATAAATTTAATTATCTGGGAGTAACAATAACAGAGAGTGGACAAGAAAGGACAGAGATACAAAAAAGAATAGCGAAAGGACAGAGATGTTTGGGGGCAATGAATCCAATATTGAAATCAAAGAATGTATCAAGAAAAGCAAAAGAAAAAATAAATACGACAGTTGTCAGACCCACGGTGACATATGGATGCGAAACGTGGAAAATGAATGCAAGAGAAAAGGAGACGTTGGAAGTGTGGGAAAGGAAAGCTTTGAGAATAATCTACGGAGGAAGGAAAAAAGAGGGACTGTGAAGAAGAAGAACAAATTACGAATTAAAATGCCTATATACGAAACCCCTTATAAGCCAAATCATAAGAAGCGAGCGATTTAGATGGTTGGGACACCTGGCAAGTATGAAGGAAGAAAGACAGGCAAAGCAAGCCGTAATAAGAGGAGTGGTTGGAAGAAGAGGCAAGGGTAGACCTCGATCTACATGGATTCAGGCAGTAAAGCAAGATCCGAAGTTGATGGGAATCCCGCACTGGGAAAAGCTAAAAGGAGATAAAAAGAAGTGGAGACAAGTATGCAACCAAGCCATGGGCCTCTAAGGCCCCTTAAACTATATAATAATATAAACATAACGAATAATCAGTGACGACAAAGGCGAATCAAGTCCACGCGAGCGGAGCCGCGGGCACAGCTAGTATATAATAAAAGACTGTTTTTAGTCAATTTCCACTGGTTTATTTAAATTGCGATGACACGTTTCGCTGTCGATGCAGCTTCTTCAGATCTACATTTTACACTGTCAAGTTAGGTTTAATATTCATAATTTTAAATTATTTCTTAATTATAATATTACACCTAATTAAATTACATTGATAGTATTGGAAAACCCACACAGATTTGGAATTAGAGAATAAATTCAATAATGGTGAATTGCTTAAATCTACCTGGTCGTTGAGTAAAGTACCTGTAGTCCTTAATCGATTTATTTGCATTGTCTCTAAAAGGTTTAGTTTTAAATCTTTTTGTTGGTGTGTAAAATTTTGAAATTCTTGTTAAATGTGTAATTTTCTGTTAAAAGATGATTAGCATATATTGAGTTAGATTTTCTATGGATTAAACTTTTTTCGTGTTCTGTAATTCTTTGTATAAATGTACGTCCAGTTTGTCCTATGTATGTTTTAGGACATGGCACATGTTAATTGATAAACCCCTGATTCATTGTCTTTATTGATTTGTGGTTTGTAGTTTTTAAGATATTTCCCTATAGTATTGTTAGTCTTGTAAGCTACGTTGATATTTTTTTGATTTAAAAATTTCCCCAGTTTTTCCGTTGGGTTGCCGAAATAGGTTAAGCATTTAAATGTGGTATTTCTGTCCTTAAAACGTGGGTATATTTCTGAGATAGCCTTGTTTCTAAGTTTTTTCCTAATGATATTATTGATTAAAGTAACCGAATAACTGTTGTTAACGGCTACTTGTTTTATGTAGTTTAATTCTTTAGTAAAATTTTCCTCTGATAAAGGGATATTAGTTAGTCTATGTATAAAACTATGATAAGCTGCAAGTTTATGATGGTTAGGATGGTGAGAACTATTGTGAATTGTGGTATCTTTATGATAAGGTATGTGATATATTGCAAATTCATGTTTTTTCATGGTTGTACTGATTGTTAAGTCTAGGAAGTTGATTTTCCCTTCGACTTCTTCTTCCATTGTAAAACTGATATTTCTATGTAAAGAATTAATATACTGTAAAAAGTGAGTTAATTGTCTGTCCGTACCTGTAAAGCATACAATTATATCGTCTACGTATCGATACCAGTATAGACAATTATTACTATTGTTATTATGGTTGTTAAATATCATTGTTTCAATACTGTCCATGAAAATTTCGGCAAGTAATGGAGTTAATGGACTCCCCATAATTAATCCTTCCTTACTATTGTTAAATGAAAAATAATTTTGTCTTAGGCAAGTTCTTAATAAATTAATTATGTCCATTTTTATAACTTCATTTGCTTTGTTTTTTGTTAATAGGTTCTCTATTAAAATTATTGTTTCATCTGGGCGAACACTTGGAAATAAGTTTTTGACATCGAAAGAGACTAATTTAGAATTATCTGGTATTGTTATATTCTTAACTTTATTCACGAGTTCGTATGAGATTTTGATATTATATTTAGGTTCAAATTTGGTATGATATTTGATTAAATCAATTAAAAAGGATGTCTTATATGCTGGAGCAGACATTTAGGAAACAACTGGTCTGATTGAGTGGTCAAGTTTGTGTAGTTTTATGAGTGAATAAAGTTGTGGGATTTGGAGATTCATATTTATCAATTTGAATTTATCTTTATCGTGAATGATACTTTTAGCCTGTTCAGTTTGTTGTTTTATTTCTTTTTGAAAAATATTTGTTGGATCTTTATTGAAAATTTCGTACTTTCCTGTTTTGAAAAAATCTAACGTTTTATTAATATAGTCGATTTTGTCTATTGCTATTACTGTGTTACCTTTGTCTGCTTTGGTAAAGATTACATCATTTTGTTTCGCTTTACTCTGAATGGTTTTTATTGTCCTTAAGTCTTGGTTGATGTTGTTATTTTTAGATATGAATTCTTTTTTTAATATTTTTGGCTGTTTGAAATTTTGATAATATGTTGTTAGGACTATCTTTTAAGGCAATCTCAGTATCAATACCTAATGTCTCCGATTCTTTGATATTGAAGTTAGTTTGAATATTGTGTTTGAAACCGTTTGTTAGAAGATTTTTTTCCCTGTCCGAAAAAGCTGTGTTGGAAATATTAATAAATCGATTAAAGAATTGATGATCAGTAAAAAATTCTTTTTCTTTATTATTTTGTGTTGTACGTTTTTGTTGAATGAGATACTGTAGTTTATCGTATTGTTTCAAATATTTTTTATGTATTATTGCTTTTACTTTTTCACGTGTGTTTGAATCTAAGACCATAAATTCTATAAAATTTAGTGTAAATAATAATTCTGTGTGGATTACCTTGAGATACATGTTATATGGTCTCTAATACTATACTGGATTTTTCTCTCTGTATATATCCATTTTCTTTTGGCGAGTATAACTGCTTCTTTGGTTGCTTTGCTGGTGTTGTGAGTTTTAAGATTTATATATTTAGGTGTTACTTGGTTTGGAGGCACTGATTGAAAAACCAAAAATTTTGCGTAGTTGTTGCACATTTTAGAGTAATATTATAATTAAGAAATAATTTAAAATTGTGAACATTAAACCTAACTTGACAGTGTAAAATGTAGATCTGAAGAAGCTGCATCGACAGCGAAACGCGTCATCGCCATTTAAATAAACCAGTGGAAATTGACTAAAAACAGTCTTCTATAATATATATAAAATGCAACGTCTCTCTGTCTGTCTGTCTGTCTGTCTGTCTGTTAGTGCGCTTATCACTGGAGAACCACTTATCCGATTTACGTACTTTTTTTTTTAAAACATACATATGTTCTCTGGCCAGGTTATAGGCTATATTTTAGTACGATAGGTAGCATAAGAAATGAGTAGTGACGTAAAATAGTGAACGATGTCGGAAAAAAGTTTGCCGCTAGCGCGTTGCCTTGCAATACACAGCCTAAACTATTAAATATGGAACAATATTATGTAGCAGAGAATATCTATAATCTATAATCTATAATATATATAAAATGCAATGTCTCTCTGTCTGTCTGTCTGTCCATTAGTGCGTTTATCACGCGAAAACCACTTATCCGATTTATGTGTCTTTTTTTAAATTCATACATATATTCTTTGGCCAGGTTACATAATAATAATAATAATCTATATCTATAATATATATAAAATGCCACGTCTCTCTGTCTATCTGTCTGTCCATTAGTGCGCTTATCCCTCGAGATCCACTTATCCGATTTACGTGATTTTTTAAATTCATATGTATGTTCTCTGGCCAGGTTATAGATATATATTTTATTATATCTATAATATATATATAAAATGTAACGTATATCTGTCTGTTTGTCCGTTTGTGCGCTTATCACTGGAGAACCACTTATCCGATTTATGTGCTTTTTTTTAAACATGCTAAACCATTAAATATGGAACAATATCATGTAGCAAAGAATATCTATAATATATATAAAATGCAACGTCTCTCTGCCTGTCTGTCTGTCCGTTAGTGCGCTTATTACTGGAGAACCACTTATCCGATTTACGTGCTTTTTTGTTAAACATACATATGTTCTTTGGCCTGGTTATAGGATATATTTTATTACGTTAGGTGACATAAAGAATAAGCAGTGACGATAATAGTGAATCAAGTCGGAGAAAAGTTTGCCGCTAGCGCGTTCTCTTGCAATACACTGCCTAAAGTATTAAATATGGAACAATATCAAGTAACAAAGAATATAATATACATAAAATGCAACGTCTCTCTGTCTGTGTGTCTGTCCGTTAGTGCGCTTATCACTCGAGAATCCCTTATCCGATTTACGTGTTTTTTTTTAATTCATACATTTGTTCTCTGGCCAGATTATCTATAATCTTCTATCTAGAATATATATAAAATGCAACGTCTTTCTGTCTGTCTGTCCGTTAGTGCGCTTATCACTTGAGAACCACTTATCCGATTTACATGTTTTTATAAATTTAAACATATGTTCTATATAATTTGATATAAGCCTAGATAATGGGAGATAAGGAGAAATAATAGGAGATAAGTCGAGATAAGGCTCGATAATGGGAGATAATATAAATAATGGGAGATAAGGAGAAATAATGGGAGATAAGGAGAAATATTGAGAGATAAGTCGAGATAAGCCTAGATAGTGGGAGATAAGGTTAGATAATGGGAGATAAGGAGAAACAATGGGAGATAAGGAGAAATAATGGGAGATAAGGAGAAATAATGGGAGATGAGCAGAGTTAAGCCTAGATAATCGAAATTATGTAGAGATAATGGGAGATAAGGAGAAATATTGAGAGATAAGGGGAAATAATGGGAGATATTTTATTACGCTTTGTAAATTAAGGAATAAGCAGTGACGATAGTGGTGAATCAAGTCCACGCGAGCAGAGCCGCGGGCCGGGTAGTTTATTATATATTTATAATGAATTTCTATCAAGTAGAAGCTACAACCATCCAAAATCCGGTATTTCAATAGCATTAGCCCTCCTTTCTCTTACTTTTCCTGACAAAAAACTTATAATTTAGAAACGTAGGTATAGAGCAAGGAGGGTGACGAAGAGGAGGGAGCTGGTGGCTCCCACAAAACTAATTTTTATTTACAGATATAATACAAGAATTGAAAATATTGTATCTCATAATTGTAAAATATTTCATTATAGAGTATATAATTACAAAATTTGTGAAATATTCAAAGAAATAAACAGATATTTTAGGTCGACAATATTTGTCACTTTAAAATGATGAGGGTAAATCAGGGGGTGAATCCCGCACCCCAAACCCAAAGGAATAGATAAATTGCTACATCCAGGTCAAAAGCTATATGCCACCATTTGTTTTATGCGAACAACTCGAATTAAGTATAATTGCCCTCTAAATCTTTTAGTTGCCGTATAAGGAGATACAAATTTTGAACTTTTCTAATATTTATGTTACTGTTAATAACCGGAGGAGCAAAAAAAGCAATAAATTACCTACCATAGTTCTGAAATAGTCTTTAAAAGGGTTACATCCACCTCGAATTTTCAAAAATTCGATTTTTTTATATATATTTTTATTCTCTGTACTTCTCAGAATTATTTAAAAAAATATGACCTGACTCAGTCAATTTTTAAAATTTTTTAACTTTTTTTTTAAATTTTAATGATTACTTTTTTTACAAAATGTTGATAGTTTTTTTTTTAATTTTTTTAATAGACAATTTTTTGTACATTTTTTTTTTTTTATGGGTCTGGCACACGTGCTGCAGGGAAGTCCCTAAAGCGCTCCAGGAGCGGCACGAGTGCGGAAAAAGCGATTCACGTTGTTCTTGAATAGCTGTAAATTGTACTCGGCGGGAAACACAGCGCTGGGCAAATTATTCCAAAGGGATGACGTTCTCCATATAAAAGATTGCTTGAAAAACGTTGTACGCGGAGTAACAAGCTGAACCTCATACGGATGCGAAGCACCAGCGCGACGTGTATTTCTAACATGCACCGCTTTGGGAGGAATTAAGCGGGCTACATCCTTCGAACACTTTCCATGAAAATACTTGTGGAACAGACTCAAGTCGCCAACCGTTCTCCGATGTTCCAGCGAATCAAGGCCGCCGGTCAATTCCGGGTCCCCAATCAGACGGACCGCTCTTCTCTGAACAGAATCCAACAAATGCAGTGTATGTTTGGGAGCGGAACCCCAAACGTGGGAGCAGTATTCCATAGTTGGTCGAATTTGGGCTTTGTAAAGAATTAACAGTTGCTGTGGGGTGTAAAGCTTTCTGGTTCTAAATAATATTCCCAACTTTTGAAAAGCTCTCCTTGCTATGCCTGCAACATGTTCATGCCAAGACATATTTGCTCCCAAACTAACGCCCAACAAATTGAGCGACGATGCTAGGGGAATGGAGTGCCCCGACATAACTATGTCGGGTTCAGCAACGTTAACTTTTTTAGAAAAAACTGCCGCTTGGGTTTTTGTAGCGTTAAATTCCACTTGGTTACTGTCACCCCAAGATAGAATTTTTTCCAGGGCTTTGTTAAGTTGAACGACCTCCTGCCGTCTGCGGATATTCGCCTGAGCAGCCGATGTCCGAGCGTTCAAGGTGAATGAAGAGACAAGCGTACTGTCATCTGCAAAGCTATAGATTGGATTCCCGGTCTTTTCCAGCAGATCGTTAATGTAAATGAGAAAGAGAGTAGGAGACAGTATGGAGTCCTGGGGCACACCGGCGTTGATAGTGAGGGTGTTAGAAAGAAATCCGTCGACCGCCACTCGTAAAGAACGCTCTCTGAGGAAACATGAGAGCCACAAACAGAACCTTTCAGACATACCATAAGAGCGTAACTTAGCCAACAGTCCATCGTGCCAAACACGGTCAAATGCCTTGGATATGTCAAGAGCAACCGCTCGAGATTCTCCAAAGTGTTCAATTGCGTTGTTCCAAACATGTGTTACATAAGTCAGAAGATCTCCTGTTGATCTATGTTTACGAAAACCATATTGGTGATCGCTAATAATATTGAATCGTTCAATATATTTTAGAAGATGCTCATTGATAACCTTTTCCATGACTTTCGATATTATTGAAAGCAGTGCGATTGCTCGGTAGTTATTTGGCAAGGTATTCTTGCCTTTTTTAGGTATCGGCTGAACTGTGGCACATTTCCAGCAGGAAGGAAATATTCCCTTTCTGTAGGATAGGTTAAAAAATCTACAGAAAACTGGTGTTAGTTCCCTTGCACAGTTTTTGAGAACTATGGCAGGTATTCCGTCAGCGCCAGAAGCCTTCTTGGTGTCTAGCTTCATTAAAATACGCTTTATGATGCGCTGTCAGAAGACAACATCGGGCATCCTTGACTGCAATATGGGAATAGTAGGTGGTGTTTTTCCTTGGAAATCGACAGTAGAATGTGAAGCAAAGTGTTCAGCCAACAAGTTCGCTCTCTCAACAGGTGTGGTTGCAATGGAATTATCTGGCCGTGTGAGTGGTGGTATGGTCGATTTGGTAAAATTTTGACTAACTGCCTTAGCGACTGCCCAAAAGGACCTGGAATTGTTGGGACAAGCGAGAAGTTTGTTTCTAATTCGTTGATTGTGTGCGTCCTTGGTTTCGTCGATAATTCCCTTGCATCTGTTCCGGGCATGAACAAAGATGTTACGATTTACGGTGTTAGAATTTTCACGCCATTGTCGATAGGCAATATGTTTAGAAGCAACAGCTTCTTTGCATTTTCGGTGGAACCAAGGCTTGCCGTTGGAGGAGCATTTCTTCGAAAAAGGGATGTAAGCTTCCATACCAGCCAAAATAACATCGGAGACCTCCTTGGCGCAGTCAGATGGGTTATCGGATCGAAAACAAATGTCCATCCAAGGGAAAGTTCGAAAGTATTCCATGAGATCTTCCCATTTAGCAGATTTGTAGTGCCAAATCTTGCGCGGCCTAGGCGCCTCTCTGCAGTTTATGGTCTGAAGAACCTAACAGCGGATTTACGGTGACCGTGTAAATCTCCGGATTGGTGGTTAAAAACAGATCAAGAAGACTGGCGAACTCCCCGTCTCGATCAGGGATCCGTGTTGGTTCGTCAATAAGCTGAGTTAAGCCATAACTGATTGAGAATGATTCAGCTTCACGACCTTGTTCGTCGGTAGTATTTGAATATTTAAGCCAGTTGATAATGTGGACATTAAAGTCGCCCAGGATGGCAATTTCGGCACTTGGATAGTTACTTTGTAAATGATCGATGGTGTCTGCAAGAGAAGCGAAAAGTGTTCGAAAATTGGTATCACTTGGTGGTCGATACAGGATACAGATGAACCTTGTGGTTTGTTGAGTCGTTATTTTTAACCACATAACATCAAAGTTTGGGGGCTCCAGAGCTTCTTCTCGTTGGCAAGAGAGGTCGCTTCTGACAAAAAGACAGATTCCAAAGTTACGCCTAAATCGGGAATAGAAGTCGAAGAAATAATTAAACATAAATTTTTTTGATCGAAAATTGCATACTAAAGTTTGAAACAACGTATTTTTTTTTTTATTTTTTACTTTATTTTATAAGATTAAATCTTATTTCTGCATATTGGTTTATGTTTTGTGAAGTTATCCTGCAGACAAGGAGGCGCTCTAGTTTTCATCAGTGGTCCATTTAACCCGATAACAAATAATAAAAACATTTACAACATATTTAAAAAAAAATCTTATAATTTAATGTACAGGGTGATCCAAATTGGACACTTTTAAAGGTAAACCCCCTTATCTAAAGGAGAAAACTAATGTCGGCCTCTGAGGCTCAATTTTTATGATAAACTCAATAGTGAAAACCACATATCGATATCTAGTACCGTTTTAGATATACAGGGTGTTTTTCAAAAATCTGCATTTTGGAAAAGTGTAATTCTTTTCCTATTGAAAATTTTTGATTTATGTAAAAACATTCTCAAAGCACTTTTTCACGTGGATTTCAACAGTGTAAGTTACATTTTTTTACAACTAATATTTTAATAGTTATTAACGCAAAAATATATTATTTAAATGGGATATCCTGTATATTTTTCCTTATCCGAATAGAGCTTTAAATTACCATTCTAAAAATATAGCACACTTTATATTTTGCTTAAATCTACTTCAAAATATTAAGGTTTTCAGTTTTTACGCGAGTTTTAAATGCACATTTTGTGAATTAGACTTTGGACGGAGCGGCCATATGGTTTAATTCAATTGTTTAGTCGTAGTTGTCAAATTTTACTTCAGAATCAGTTATTGAATTGTCAAATAAATGGCAATGAAATTTAAAAATTACGAAAAATGGGATATGATAGTGTGTTTCATACAAACCGGAGAAAATTCGGAAGCGGCAAGTAATTTGTACCACGAACGGTATCCAGAGAGGCGTCAACCCTTCAAGGATATATTTGCTCCATTGCGACATAATCTAGTTAATAGTGACCAGTTTGAAAAGAAACGACCCAAAAATTATTCATCAAACAGGGATAAGGAGTTAGAAGAAATAGTAGTTTTAGGAACTATCGGAAATAATCCCAACACTTCAACCCGACAGTTAAAAGAATCCACTGGATTACCAAGAACTAACGTAAGTCGTACTTTGAAGAAGCACAAATTCAGGCCATATAGGACAAGAAAAGTTCATCACCTTAGAGACAGAGATTTTCTACGGCGTATGGATTTTTGCCAATGGTTTCTGGAGAATTATAACCATGTTCCGAATTTTTCATTAAATTGCATATAGTTCAAATCTAGAAAACATGGCTTCGGACGCAGAATGTCGTAAGTAGAGTGATATCCTAAACTTCATAGTTAGGTCGGTGAGGTTCCATGGTTAGTGTGGTTGGGATAAATTACTTATAGTCTAAGATCCCACCTAAGATCGAACTTCGCTTATCTGTTTACCGAGTGAAACATATTTTTTAGCAATCTTAATATGTGAATAAATACATTGCAAATGGGTTGCCTAGAGAAATTAAGTCAAGGCTGCCCTTAATAAAAATTAATGTAATTAATGTTTTTTTTAACTTTTACGCTCATCTGTAAACCAAACGAAATCAATATAAAATGAAAGTATGAGATATAAGGGACAAGACGCCGTTGGGTTGCCTATCTTTTTCTGGTCCCTACTACTGGGTTGTCAGGTATGAACAGGTAAATTGGTGATATATATATATTTACGCTCATGTGTTTACCAATTAAAATTTATATGAAAATAAAGTTAATTTTATTACAAATACGATGGTATGGGGTTGCCTAAGTAAATTCGGTCAAGACTCACGGTTGTCGCAATTTTAAGTAGCGCGCGACAGAGAAAACACTGCGTGTATTGTTCAGTGTGAAAGAGAAGGACGCAGCGTAGGAGCTGCTCATGGCGTAGGCATCGAATGTAAGAGAGTGCGCATGTTCTTTCTCCATGTGATCGAAAAAGACAGACAACACTAAGATCCCACCTAAGATCGACTTTCGCCCATCCGTTTATAATATAATACTATAATATTATATTAATAATATTATATTATATTAATATTATATAATATTATATTATTAATATAATAATATTATTAAGTGTTAAATAAATTTCAAAAAGTAAAAAATAATAATGAATAGTTTAAAAAAATAATAGAAAATGAATATCGCTTTATTGTAATACAAAAATACTGTAAAATGCAAATGGTATCGATGTGTAAATCCAAAAATTATTAATCATCAGATATATCTGAAATGTCATCGTCAATGTCAAGTTCCAAAGAATCATCATCGTTGTCACTAGATGTTAATGTCAGTATATCTTCAACTTGCAGGGGAATTTGATCTCCAACAAACCCTATTGGTTTCATATGGCTATCTACGAACCAACCGCAATTTTCAGGATTTACTTCAATACAATTAGGATCTGTAGCATTTAGCCACATAAAATTTACGTATATTGTGCGTAAAATTTTTTGCTTCAAAGAATTCCAGCACGGTGGGATCATATTCGAGTCAAAACTTTTAACCTTTTTCATGAAGTATTCATTATTTTTTTTAGTCGAAAAATTGTTTTGGAAGATTCGATATCTTGCGTCATTTACACTGGTGCAACACTTAATGCCATATATAAGACCTGTAAATTCCTGAACGACATCCATTTTTTGCCTAATGAAAATATCGGCTTCATCAGTTAATGAGGCAAAAATTTTGGTAACTCTCGTTTTTGGAGAAGATTTTAAAAGGTTTGACTTTTCCTTTATTATAAAAAGCTGCCGTATAATCGCAGCCTGTAAACGCGTGGTAGGCAGGTAGACTCAAACATAACGTAGATCCCAACACCGATGCTAATTCTGTACAATTAATGCAATTTAGATCTTTGTTATTTTTTTTTTCTTTATTGGTGAAGCTGCTAACCAAATTTGTGGTTGTGATAATTTATGCATATTACCCAACAGAATTATTAAAATATCAGTATCTGAGGCTTTTATCAAAATTCTTGAGGTTGGTGGCACTTTATGAGCATGAAATATAATTCGCGTGGGTGCTTCTTCATGATTACGTTTATAATCAACTTTTTCAGTCTTTAGAATACGATTATCTTGTGTTTCATCGTCAAAATCAATAAACGAATCTTCTAAACCACATAAAAAACACTTTTTTTTCCATTTTTCACATCTATAATATATATAAAATGCAACGTCTCTCTGTCTGTCTGTCTGTCTGTTCGTTAGTGAGCTTATCACTGGAGAACCACTTATCCGATTTACGTACTTTTTTTTTTTAAACATACATATGTTCTCTGGCCAGGTTATAGGCTATATTTTATTCCGATAGGTAGCATAAGGAATGAGTAGTGACGTAAAATAGTGAATGAAGTCGGAAAAAAAAGTTTGCCGCTAGCGCGTTCCATTGCAATATACAGCCTAAACCATTAAATTTGGAACAATATTATGTAGCAGAGAATGTCTATAATCTATAATATATATAAAATGCAATGTCTCTCTGTCTGTCTGTCTGTCCATTAGTGCGTTTATCACGCGAAAACCACTTATCCGATTTATGTGTCTTTTTTTTAAATTCATACATATATTCTTTGGCCAGGTTACATAATAATAATAATAATAATAATAATCTATATCTATAATATATATAAAATGCAATGTCTCTCTGTCTGTCTGTCTGTCCGTTAGTGCGCTTATCCCTCGAGATCCACTTATCCGATTTACGTGATTTTTTAAATTCATACATATGTTCTCTGACCAGGTTATAGATATATATTTTATTACATCTATAATATATATAAAATGCTACGTATCACTGTCTGTTTGTCCGTTTGTGCGTTTATCACTGGGGAACCACTTATCCGATTTACGTGCTTTTTTTTAAACATGCTAAACCATTAAATATGGAACAATATCATGTAGCAAAGAATATCTATAATATATAAAAAATTCAACGTCTCTCTGTCTGTCTGTCTGTCCGTTAGTGCGCTTATTACTGGAGAACCACTTATCCGATTTACGTAGTTTTTTGTTAAACATACATATGTTCTCTGGCTAGGTTATAGGATATTCTTATACGTTAGGTGACATAAGGAATAAGCAGTGACGATAATAGTGAATCAAGTCGGAGACAAGTTTGCCGCTAGCGCGTTCTCTTGCAATACACTGCCTAAAGCATTAAATATGGAACAATATCATGTAGCAAAGAGTATAATATATATAAAATGCAACGTCTCTCTGTTTGTGTGTCTGTCCGTTAGTGCGCTTATCACTCGAGCCCCTTAGCCGATTGACGTGTTTTTTTTTTAATTCATACATTTGTTCTCTGGCCAGGTTATCTATAATATTCTGTCTAGAATATATATAAGATGCAACGCCTTTCTGTATGTCTGTCTGTCCGTTAGTGCGCTTATCATTTGAGAACCACTTATCCGATTTACGTATTTTTATAAATTTATACTTAGGTTCTATATAATTCGATATAAGCCTAGATAATGGGAGATAAGGTGAGATAATGGGAGATAAGGAGAAATGATGGGAGATAAGTCGAGATAAGCCTCGATAATGGGAGATAAGGTGAGATCATGGGAGATAAATATAAATAATGGGAGATAAGGAGAAATAATGGGAGATAAGCAGAGATAAGTCTAGATAATGGGAGTTATGGTGAGATAATGGGAGATAAGAAGAAATAATGGGAGGTCAGGAGAAATATTGAGAGATAAGTCGAGATAAGCCTAGATAATGGGAGATAAGGTGAGATAATGGTAGATAAAGAGAAATAATGGGAGACAAGGAGAAATAATGGAAGATGAGCAGAGATAAGCCTAGATAATGGAAATTATGTAGAGATAATGGAAGATAAGGAGAAATATTGAGAGATAAGGGGAAATAATGGGAGATATTTTATTACGTTGGGTAACATAAGGAATAAGCAGTGACGATAGTGGTGAATAAGGTCCACGCGAGCGGAGCCGCGGGCCCGGCTAGTGTATTATAAAATAATAACTATCAACATAACAACTTCTACTCCAAAATGAATCTCGGTATACAGCATAGTGTTATTTGTCTTTTTCGATCACATGGACAAAGAGCATGCGCACTCTCTTACATTCGATGCCTACGCCATGAGCAGCTGCTACGCTGCGTCTTTCTCTTTCACACTGACCAATACACGCAGTGTTTCTCTGTCGCGCGCTACTTAAAATTGCGACAACCGTGAGTCTTGACCGAATTTACTTAGACAACCCCATACCATCGTTTTTGTAATAAAATTAACTTTATTTTCATATAAATTTTAATTGGTAAACACATGAGCGTAAGTATATATCACTAATTTACCTGTTCATACCTGACAACCCAGTAGTAGGGACCAGAAAAAGATAGGCAACCCAACGGCGTCTTGTTCCTTATATCTCATACTTTCATTTTATATTGATTTCGTTTGGTTTACAGATGAGCGTAAAAGTTAAAAAAACATTAATTACATTAATTTTTATTAAGGGCAGCCTTGACTTAATTTCTCTAGGCAACCCATTTGCAATGTATTTATTCACATATTAAGATTGCTAAAAAATATGTTTCACTCGGTAAACAGATAAGCGAAGTTCGATCTTAGGTGGGATCTTAGACTATAAGTAATTTTTCTCAACCACACTAACCATGGAACCTCACCGACCTAACTATGAAGTTTAGGATATCACTCTACTTACGACATTCTGCGTCCGAAGCCATGTTTTCTAGATTTGAACTATATGCAATTTAATGAAAAATTCGAAACATGGTTACAATTCTCCAGAAACCATTGGCAAAAATCCATACGCCGTAGAAAATCTCTGTCTCTAAGGTAATGAACTTTTCTTGTCCTATATGGCCTGAATTTGTGCTTCTTCAAAGTACGACTTACGTTAGTTCTTGGTAATCCAGTGGATTCTTTTAACTGTCGGGTTGAAGTGTTGGGATTATTTCCGATAGTTCCTAAAACTACTATTTCTTCTAACTTCTTATCCCTGTTTGATGCATAATTTTTGGGTCGTTTCTTTTCAAACTGGCCACTATTAACTAGATTATGTCGCAATCGAGCAAATATATCCTTAAAGGGTTGACGCCTCTCTGGATACCGTTTGTGGTACAAATTACTTGCCGCTTCCGAATTATCTCCTGTTTGTAGGAAACACACTATCATATTCCATTTTTCGTAATTTTTAAACTTTATTACCATTTATTTGACAATTCAATAACTGATTCTGAAGTAAAATTTGCAACTACGACTAAACAATTGAATTAAACCATATGGCCGCTCCGTCCAAAGTCTAATTCACAAAATGTGCATTTAAAACTCGCGTAAAAACTGAAAACCTTAATATTTTGAAGTAGATTTAAGCAAAATATAAAGTGTGCTATATTTTGCTTAAATGTGTTTGTTCACATATTAAGATTGCTAAAAAATATGTTTCACTCGGTAAACGGATGAGCGAAGTTCGATCTTAGATGGGATCTTGTACTATTAGCTTGACAGAAAAGATCTCTCTGAACTGGTTGTTAACAGCTGAGTCTCTCCGCAACAATTACTGCTTCTAGCAATAGTAATAATAAATATAAATTCATTTATTAGTTATTCCTTTTCCATTTGGCAAAATCTCAGCCCTAAGCTAAAAATTTATTGTGGTGAAAAGCCATTAATACCAAAGTTACTTACTTATAGTTGTATGTGCCATTTCCAGCATTAATTTTAAGAACCCCGAAGATTTATCGTGAGATCTAAAAAAAACTGTTTTCTGACCTTTTTACCCCTTAAAATGAGGTGGTTAAATAAATTTAACAAACTTTTACATACGGAAACGTTTAACTAACAAAAAGGCACAATTTATAATTTGTAACCCTTTCGACCCTTTTTTGGTTTACATTTGTACAAGTGGTTTTGACCTAAACCCTTTTATGAAACCTATTTCCTAAATAAAGGAACCCTTTAAACTGTGTCAAGCAGGTATAATGTAAAAGAATTTTACAGTTTTAAGCAAAAATCAAAATCCCTTTCAATTTGAATAATTTTAGGGAACTTGTTTTTAACCCTTAACCTTAAGGTGTTATGGATAGGTATAGGAGAAAATATTTTACCCATTCCGGTAATTCAGCTGTAGGGAACAAAAGACTCGTACATATTGCACTTATGATATGGGTAACCCTTTAACTTTTTTCAAATTATTACTTTTTTAACATGTGGACATTTCTTTAAAAAGAACGAGCGTTAATCCTTTTGGGTTTATTTTTTCTCACGAATATGATTTAGTTTGTAAAATATGGAAATGTCAGATGCTGATAGTTGCCTTAGGCCCCCCGCATACTAGCAACTTTTTTCAAGCAAGTTTTTAATCACCCAAATACAACACATTATTTCTTATGGTAGACCGCATACGAGCAACTAAAAAGTTGAAGCAACTAAAAATATCCAAACTGCTCTATTTTGTGGGTGATTCAACTGTGTGAAGCTGAATCATTCTCAATCAGTTGTGGCTTAACTCAGCTTATTGACGAACCAACATGGATCCCTGATCGAGACGGGGAGTTCGCTAGTCTTCTTGATCTGTTTTTAACGACCAATCCGGAGATTTACACGGTCACCGTAAATCCGCCGTTAGGTTTCTTCCGACCAAAAACTGCTTTCGACATCGAGTATCCTGCCAATCAGTGACAGAGAGGCGCCTAGGCCGCGCAAGATTTGGCACTACAAATCTGCTAAATGGGAAGATCTCATGGAATACTTTCGAACTTTCCCTTGGATGGACGTTTGTTTTCGATCCGATAACCCACCTGACTGCGCCAGGGAGGTTTCCGATGTTATTTTGGCTGGTATGGAAGCTTACATCCCTTTTTCGAAGAAATGCTCCTCCAACGGCAAGCCTTGGTTCGACCGAAAATGCAAAGAAGCTGTTGCTTCTAAACATATTGCCTACCGACAATGGCGTGAAAATCCTAACACCGTAAATCGAAACATCTTTGTTCATGCCCGGAACAGATGCAAGGGAATTATCGACGAAACCAAGGAGGCACACAATCAACGAATTAGAAATAAACTTCTCGCTTGTCCCAACAATTCCAGGTCCTTTTGGGCAGTCGCTAAGGCAGTTAGTCAAAATTTTACCAAATCCACCATACCACCACTCACACGGCCAGATAATTCCATTGCAACCACACCTGTTGAGAGAGCGAACTTGTTGGCTGAACTCTTTGCTTCACATTCTACTGTCGATTTCCAAGGAAAAACACCACCTACTATTCCCATATTGCAGTCAAGGATGCCCGATGTTGTCTTTAGACAGCGCATCAAAAAGCGTATTTTAATGAAGCTAGACACCAAGAAGGCTTCTGGCGCTGACGGAATACCTGCCATAGTTCTCAAAAACTGTGCAAGGGAACTAACACCAGTTTTCTGTAGACTTTTTAACCTATCCTACAGAAAGGGAATATTTCCGTCCTGCTGGAAATGTGCCACGGTTCAGCCGATACCTAAAAAAGGTAAGAAGACCTTGCCAAATAACTACCGACCAGTTGCATTGCTTTCAATAATATCGAAATTCATGGAAAAGGTTATCAATGAGCATCTTCTAAAATATCTTGAACGATTCAATATTATTAGCGATCACCAATATGGTTTTCGTAAACATAGATCAACAGGAGATCTTCTGACTTATGTAACACATGTTTGGAACAACGCAATTGAACACTTTGGAGAATCTCGAGCGGTTGCTCTTGACATATCCAAGGCATTCGACCGTGTTTGGCACGATGGACTGTTGGCTAAGTTGCGCTCTTATGGTATGTCTGAAAGGTTCTGTTTGTGGCTCTCATGTTTCCTCAGAGAGCGTTCTTTACGAGTGGCGGTCGACGGATTTCTTTCTAACACCCTCACTATCAACGCTGGTGTGCCCCAGGGCTCCATACTGTCTCCTACTCTCTTTCTCATTTACATTAACGATCTGCTGGAAAAGACTGGGAATCCAATCTATAGCTTTGCAGATGACAGTATGCTTGTCTCTTCATTCACCTTGAACGCTCGGACATCGGCTGCTCAGGCGAATATCCGCAGACAGCAGGAGATCGTTCAACTTAACAAGGACCTGGAAGAAATTCTATCTTGGGGTGACAGTAACCAAGTGGAATTTAACGCTACAAAAACCCAAGCGGCAGTTTTTTCTAAAAAAGTTAACGTTGCTGAACCCGACATAGTTATGTCGGGGCACTCCATTCCCCTAGCATCGTCGCTCAGTTTGTTGGGCATTAGTTTGGGAGCAAATATGTCTTGGCATGAACATGTTGCAGGCATAGCAAGGAGAGCTTCTCAAAAGTTGGGAATATTATTTAGAACCAGAAAGCTTTACACCCCACAACAACTGTTAATTCTTTACAAAGCCCAAATTCGACCAACTATGGAATACTGCTCCCACGTTTGGGGCTCCGGTCCCAAACATACACTGCATTTGTTGGATTCTGTTCAGAGAAGAGCGGTCCGTCTGATTGGGGACCCGGAATTGACCGGCGGCCTTGATTCGCTGGAACATCGAAGAACGGTTGGCGACTTGAGTCTGTTCTACAAGTATTTTCATGGAAAGTGTTTGAAGGATGTAGCCCGCTTAATTCCTCCCAAAGCGGTGCATGTTAGAAATACACGTCGCGCTGGTGCTTCGCATCCGTATGAGGTTCAGCTTGTTACTCCGCGTACAACGCTTTTCAAGCAATCTTTTATATGGAGAACGTCATCCCTTTGGAATAATTTGCCCAGCGATGTGTTTCCCACCGAGTACAATTTACAGCGATTCAAGAACAACGTGAATCGCTTTTTCCGCACTCGTGCCGCTCCTGGAGCTCTTTAGGGACTTCCCTGCAGCACGTGTGCTAGACCAATAAAAAAAAAAAAAAAAAATACCGGTAGAAATGAATCATGCAGGATCAGACAGGTCACCCCACACCGGCGATTCAATAGTTGGTGGTTGCGACTTGCGAGCCAGTCCGTGCTTATCATTCTTATGAATTGTGAAGTAGTCATTTTTTTGTTGTAGTCCAAATTTAAATATGTCATTCAATATTGAATTATTTATCGAGGAAGTAGAAAAACGTCCAGCTTTATACGACATAAAGCTTAAAGAATATTCAAATAAAATTTTAAAAAAGGAATTATGGACGGAATTGTGCCAACAATTTATTGAAAAGTGGAACCAGTTGGAAAATAAAGATAAATGTGAAAAAGGTAAGTTGTAATAGCATATTTATTTATCATTTTTTTTACAACAAACCAGAACAAAAAATGCCTATCTAATAACTTAAATCAAATTGTATCATACTGCCAAGGAACAGATCCATAAGGTGAAGTGAAATAATCTGAAAAATAATCTCTAGTTGAAATCCCTGTAGTGCTGCTTCTTACTCCAACAGAAGGAATACATTCCAGTGGGCATTCATAAAGAGTATCTTCAAACTGCACCCCGTCATGTTTTTTAACATAATTATACAGAATGCAGACTGCTTTCATAATAGATTCACTAAAATCAAGTGAGGTATCAAGTGCTCTATAAAGTATCCGCCATTTGTTGGCTAAAATTTCAAATGTGCATTCAATCATTCTACGGGCTCTTGATAGTCTATAACTGAAAATTCGTTTTTTAACTGATAGATTTCTACCGGAATATGGCCGTAATACAAATTTTGATACACCAAATGCTTCGTCCCCTATAATTACGAATGGCATTACCTTACCATTTACATCATTTGGAAGAGATTTAGCTTCGGGAATATTTAATTCACTATTTACAAGTTTACGTGAAAATAGTGATTTCTTGAAAAGGTTTGAATGACTTGAAGCTCCATAAGCTCCAACTTCAACATAAGTAAAATTATAATTAGAGTCTGCTATGGCTAAAAGGACGGTGGAGAAAAATGATTTGTAGTTATAAAATTCAGATACCATTTGATTAGGCTTCTTTATTCTAATATTTTTCCCATCGACCGCGCCTGCGCAGTTTGGAAATTGCGTTTTCTCAAAAAAATCTTGTGAATCTTTTAGCCAAGAATTCGAATCCATTGCTGGCATGTAATGTGGTAATAAACGTTTCCAAAATACGTCACAGGTTTCTCTAATAATTTTTCTTATTGTCGAATCATCAAGTCAAAATTTGTAATGCAGTGATGCAAAGCTGTAGCCCGTTGCTAAATACCTAAAAAAAAAGAAAAAAATTAGTTATTCTATTAATGTGTAATTTGTACATAAACCTTTCTTTCAGGTAAGGAGTTACAAAACAAATGGAAAAACCTAAGGACTTGTTTCAAGCGAGAGTACGATGCTCAAAAAAACGCCCCCTCTGGTTCTGGAACCACAAAAAGGCGCAAATATATCTACTTTGATAACCTATTATTTTTACAAGACATAGTTGAAAATCGAAAAACTTCAAACAGTCTTGTTGTTGACAATTCAGAAAACGAAATTGATATTACATGTGACTTGGAAGATACCAGTGAAGGTCCAATAAAGAGATTGCCGAAAGAGGGCCCCTCGAAATAGTACTAGCACGTACGAAGATTCTTTACTTGAGATTTTGAGGGAAAAAAAGATGACGATAAAGAAATTGACGAAGATAAATATTTCTTATTATCACTAGTACCTTCCTTCAAAAAATTTACGGAGGACCAAAAATTCATTGCCAGGACAGAAATAATGAATGTAATGACACGTGTTCGAATGTCTGGTAGTTTAGAGAATCAGAGCAGTCAAAGAAATCAAAATGTACAAGCATCGACAACTGTGCAGCCCATCCCAATATCATCTCCCAACCAAGGATTACAGTTGCAACGATCACATCATTCGCCTACTGGGTCACTTTTCTCAACTTTTAATCCAGAAGAATCACAATTTCAAATAGATAACCATTCAGAACTTTCATCTGTTTATACTATAATTTGAAAAAAAGGTTAACAATTTTACAATTTTTTCTTTTCGTTTTTTTTTTCTTGTCATTTACTAATAAACTATGTTACTAACTAAAATGAAAATATTGTTTTCTTACCTTAAAGTTACAGCCAATCTTTCCTCTGGGGGAACAGCCTTTCTTAATACAGTATCTCTTGGTAAAATATATTTCGTCCAACTAACGCTAAAAGTTTATCGAAACTATCCACACTCATGCGGAAATAATTAAAAAACATTGTTTCATATTTTCGTAAACTTTCGAACAATTTGCAAAATTGCCCATCGCAAAGTCGATTACTTAATAGTGGATGTACCCATATTTTTTGTCGCTTCTTAGTTGCAAGTGTGCTCCCATTATTAGTTGAAGCAACTAAGAGCAACTAAACTATTTAATCACCTCAATTAAAAAGTTGCTGGTGTGTGGGGGCCTAACTGTTAAAAGTAGTTTTGCTTGAAATTTTGACAAATACTAGATTTTAGCATTATGCATTCACTGCTTCAATATAAAGATGGTTTACCACGCCGTATCGCCATAATTAATTGTAAAAATTTCCGATATTTAACACGTAAAAGATAGGAATCCATACTTTTTCTTCGATCAAAAGCATGCGTTTTTTACAATTTTTGTTGTCGTATATGCATTAAAAAGAACAAAGTTTTTTTTTTATGAGTCTAGCACACGTGCTGCAGGGAAGTCCCTAAAGCGATTCACGTTGTTTTTGAATCGCTGTAAATTGTACTCGGTGGGAAACACAGTCCTGGGCTAATTATTCCAAAGGGATGATGTTCTCCATATGAAAGACTGCTTGCAAAGCGTTGTACGAGGAGTAACAAGCTGAACCTCATACGGATGTGAAGTAGCGCGACGTGTATTTCTAACATGCACCTCTCTGGGAGGAAATTAAGCGGCGTACATCCTTCGAACACTACCAGGAAAATACTTGTAGAATAAGCTCAAGTCGCCAACCGTTCTTCGTTGTTCCAGCGAATCAAGGCCGCCGGTCAGTTCCGGGTCTCCAATCAGACGAACAGCTCTTCTCTGAATAGAATCCAACAAATGCGGAGCCCCAAACATAGGAGCAGTATTCCATAGTTGGTCGAATTTGAGCTTTGTCAAGAATTAACAGTTGCTGTGGAGTGTAAAGCTTTCTGGTTCGAAATAATATTCCCAACTTTTGAGAAGCTCTCCTTGCGATGCCTGCGACATGATCATACCAGGACATATTTGCTCCCAAACTAACGTCCAAAAAATTGAGTGACGATGTTAGAGGAATGGAGTGCCCCGCCATAACTATGTCGGGTTCAGCAACGTTAACTTTTTTAGAAAAAACTCGTTATTGTCACCCCATGATAGAATTTCTTCCAGGACTGTTAAGTTGAACGACTTCCCGCTGTCTGCGTATATTCATCTGAGTAGCCGATGTCCAAGCGTTCAAAGTAAATGAAGAGATAAGCGTACTGTCATCTGCAAAGCTGTAGCGGTCTTTTCCAGCAGATTGTTAATGTAAATGAGAAAGAGAGTAGGATATAGTATGGAGCCTTAGGGCACACCGGCCTTGATAGTGAAGGTGTCAGAAAGAAATCCGTCGACTGCCACTCGTAAAGAACGCTCTCTGAGGAAACATGAGAGCCACAAACAGAACCTTTCAGACATACCATAAGAGCGTAGCTTAGCCAACAGTCCATCGTACCAAACACTGTCGAAAGCCTTGGATATGTCAAGTTACAAAAAAAATATATATATACATGAAAAAATTACTTTTGTTTTCGTTTGTTAAAATATGAAGGCAGTTTACCTCCTAGTTGTTGCAAATATCTTAGATAAATATTACTTTTTAATGTATTTTATGAAGTGAATTTTCGCTGTGGCAACGTAGCTTGAAGAAGACTGCGCGTGCGGACACGGACGTTCTTTCAAATATTGAATCACATATACGCATTGCACTGATCGGACTTTTTTTTAAACGATACTAGAATAAACGCGTACCTAGCACGCACATTTGTTCAGTTATCAATACTTAATATTTGTTATTTATTTTTAATAAATAATTCGAAGTATCGTTTTAATTATTTAATATATATCGTTACTAAATAAAGATAAATAACACGTGATTACGTGTGGCGGGAAGCAAGCGAGAAGTTACGTTGCCACATTCATTATATTCTGAAAAATTAAATTATTTCGCTTCTTTCTCTAACATAATGCTCTCTTTGTCTTCTCGTAAGACAATCTTTAAACGAATTCTACACATGGGGCGAAAAGTCTCGAGATTTTTGAAGAAAAAACAATGTTTTTGCCAAAAATCGATTTTATTCTTCAACATAGTTTCCTTCAAGAGTGATACACTTATTCCAACGATCTTCCAACATTTGGATACTTTTCATATATAACGATTAATCGAGCTTTTTAAAATAAGCTTCAGTTCCCCATTCGATTTCTTAATTTGAGCCAAATCTCTTTCTCTGGAGCCATTTTTTCAAATTTGGAAAGAGGTAATAATCGCTGGGGGGGCAGATCCGGTGAATACGGTGGATTAGGAAGCAATTCATAGCCCAGTTAGTCCAATAGTCCATCGATTTTATGGAGTTGTGATTTAGTGCATTATTTTGGTGAAACAACACTTCCTTCTTAGCTTCGGACTTTTTTTTTTCTTGATTTCTTCAGACGGTTCAAAAAACCAACGTAATAGTAATTGTTCGCCTCTTTTGAAGATCAGTATTATTCCATGTGCATTGTAAAAATACTTACCAAAACCTGTGCTTATATTTTTGGACGCTTCGGTCGGCTTTCATGCGGCTTCAGCTACTGTACGGACTGCCTGTTGGATTCTGCTGGCATGTAGTGGTGGATCAACGTTTCTTCCATTGTTACGAATGAGATGCAACACTCCTTTGGATTACGCCGAAACAGTGCTAAAGAGCGTTCTGAATCTTTGACACGATGCTGTTTTTGATCAGTCGTGAGAGTGCGCGGCACCCATCGGGGACATAGCTACAAAATATGCCTCACGCGTTCAGTTGATATCTTCACGATGTCAGCTATCTCTCTCACTTTACTTGCGGTCATTCAGAACAAAATCCTCCTTCTCTATCCGGTATCCTACGCAGGGACGTAGTGATATCATGGTATTTGTGCCACTATTTTAGCCCATGTTTCTCGGTTTTGGGCTTGATGCAGCGTTTCTCAACCTATAAGGCGTGATTAGATTATTGGGGGGGGGGGCGCGAGCGTATCAAAAAGAAATTATTATTAAAAACATTTAATATAATTTATTGAAAGGAAAGCAAAACAAAATATATTCTGACATAATAAAAAATAAAATACACATCTACACTGATATAATACACCTATAAATAGGATTGTATTAGTACTGCACAATGTATTTACATAATAATTAACATATCAGTACTAAATTAAAAACAAGTTTAATAATTATTAGTGACTCCCTTGGGACTGTTTTGCAGAGCAACGATTTTCGAAGGGCTGGAACCAACCAGTGGATAGGAAGAAGAAAACTTGAATGGGATCAACAACGAGATAATACCAATAGCAAGAGACAAGTCACCGAATGGAAGAAGATCATTAAGATGTCCAAGAAAGAGATGGAGCGACGATATATAGAATAGGGAACAAAGAAAACAGGCAGTAGTGCCTAGCTATAAGTCGGAAAAAGAAGAAGAAAATATTTAGTAGATAGTTAAGAAACTTGGTTAGATTGTAATCGTTGTTTATGGAGGATTACTACTTTAATTCATACATTGTTTCTATTAGCTCTCTTAATTTTATATCACGTTTTTTGAAGGAATGCGCAAAAAAAAATTATAAATATTTGATCGTCCCATAGCAATTTTAATTTTTTGCGATTTATAAATTTTGGAAGATTATTCAAAACATAATTTTTAACTTCAGGTACGTGTATCATCCAATCAAAATAACTATTAGCAATTGTACCCTGTGTATTCAAAACGTTTTTTTCCCCAACAAAAATAGCCAAACATATGCTTACTATTCACAAATGCCAATCTCCAGGGAGATATCCACTCGAACTCGACTGTTATTGACCCACAGTCTCTATGGTTGCCATTCTGATCCCCGGGGATCCCCTTCTGGCCCATTATGTCCGCAAATGATTGAGAAACCGGGAATTCAATTTGAATGACGAAATTGTGAAATTAGACACCGCAACAGCAGTGAAAGCAGCGGCACTGATAGAGTGCTATCCAAAGTTAATCGACGGGGTGGAGGGTGGTGGACAGAATAATTATTTTAATAGCTGTTTACACGAATTAATAAAGGATACATCTTAAAAACGAATTAATGGGAGACTTATCTGAAATGAAATTTTTAATATAAACATTTTTATAGCGAACAAAGTAAAATATGTTATTTCCAAATAGATTTTTTAAACAATGGGAGACAAATCATATCATTTATGAAATCGGTTCTTGCTAAATCAACCATTCATTTAAAATTTAAATAAGTGCAATAAGGACAAATACAAAACAGGGACGTATATTGTCACCTTGTCTTATGGAAAAAGTTTTATTACTCCGCCTCCTTGTAACACCGTTAAGATCATCGCCTGCGGCCTTAAACGTTTAATATCTTTATTAATGTTATATATATATATATATATATATATATATATATATATACAGTGCCACCTCGATAATCCGGATCTCCATTAAATCGGATTCTTTAATAATCCGGACAAACATTTCTATTGCATTGTGTACTTTATAATCCGGATTTGATAGTGCTAATTAATCCGGACCTGTATTTTTAGACTATTTAATTTAAACTACATGGGAAAACTGAAATCGATAGTGAGGGGATTTCCCTAATTTCCAGTCTAATACATCTGGGATTCACACAAACTGTAGGTGCCTTTGATTTGCCTACAACGCATCGCGTATCGCGTCTAAAGGTTAAGGACTTTGTAGTTGTTTGTTTATTGTCACAAGTACAACATACCTACGTTCTATTTTACTTTATGTGGTTCATATAAGTATGTCAACATTTTTTTTTACGTATATGTACCTACATATTAAGAAAACATATTACACTAACAATAAAACAAAAGTTCGATATATTAGAAAGACTAGTTCTTGGTGAGAGCGGAAAAAGTGTTGGCAAATGAATACGGAGTAGGAACATCCACAATTTCGGATATAAAAAAGAAGCAAGGGAAAATCAAAAGGTATGTATATATGATTTATTTTAAAGATAATTTTGGACACTCACTATGCACGTGTAACTTCTTTTAGATTTATTTCCAAATGTAGTTCCGGTCCTGGCGTCAGAAAAACCTTACGAAAAGCCGAATATCCGGAAATATATATATATATATATATATATATATATATATATATATATATATATATATATATATATATATACATATATATATATATATATATATATATATATATATATATATATATATATATATATATATATATAAAAGGGGTTTAACTTAGGCATAGCCCTTAGGATTACAGAGTGAACAAAAAGGTCTTAAAGTTCTTAGTAACTGTAGTTTTATTCTAATATCGAGCTTTTGGTACTAAAGCGTATATCATCTTCAGGACCTGGAAGATGCAGAAAAAAGAACTCTCATGAGTTCCCCCCCACCCTCTGAAAGAATATACCTTACTTTCAAAAAAACGAATAGTAGGAAACACTACCATAATTATCATCCAAAATCCAAGGTATTTGCTTAAAAGAGTACTTCCTGAATACTTACAAGTGGTTCTCTGTTGAATGAGAATTCGATCTATATCAATTTCAGGAAAAGAAGTGTTAACACATAAACATGCAGAACTTATTTTTATACAGAGTCTGACAACCTGAAGTAAAGCATCAAAAGCTTTTACAGTGTGTGTTACATCTTAGACTGCAATGTTGATGACAGAAGCCGCACAACATTTGTTGATTCGGCGCGAAATGATGATTTTGATGATTATAATGAGAGAAACTGGCTTTTGTAGGATGGCGCGACATCATGTACTTCAAACATATCTTTGTCATTTGAAAAACCCTCCCGATTAGACTAGTTTCCAAAAGAAGTAACATAAGTTAGCCTTTGCGTGTCCCTGATTTACCGCCAATGGATTTTTCTTGAAATATCAAAAAGAAAATATCCTGGAAGAAACAGCTGATAACACGGAAAACGCTTGACTAAGCAGGGATCAAAAATTTCATCGGTTTCTTAAAAAGAGGTCCGGAAACATTTTTTTTAAAAGAATTTCTCAACAACCGTAGTTTAATATGCAATGAAACTTTTTTAGTGTTCCGTATAGAACACTTGGAAAATCATTTCGGTATCTGTCCGTCTGTCTACCCGATTTTCTCCGAACCTATTTGACATAGAAAGTTGAAATTTGGCACTAATATAGGAATTGATGGCCTCATTAGAGCCGTGTAATTTTGAAGGTTAAATTTTGACTTGAGGGGTTAGTTTTGAGGATGAAATCGGAAGTGAGGGTGTCAAATGAAAGCTTGTGAAACCACGAGTTCAAAAATATATATAATTTAATACTTGCGCACACTTTTCTTTGTATTATTTTTTAAAAAATGCCAAAAATCGATGTCTCCTCCTTATCTCGAAAAGTACTGATCAAAAAATTCGAGAATATTCTTCACAGGGTGTAGATTGAACGAAAATTGTCACGAGTGCATTACTCTGGCATATAAAAAAAAAAAAAAATTTCAAGATCATCAGTTTGTAACACTCATTTTTTCTTACATTTTAAGATCATGTTACAACACTGTTTTTCTTTCTGTAATTCCTGTAATAATTACAAATTTGAGTTAAGCAGAGAATTTATATTTTATTATCTTTTTTATATTTGATTGAGCAGTGTAACTCAACCAGTTGTGTAACGCGTGTTGCCGGCTTAACTTACTTAGTTTTCATTGAATGCGTCTGATTTTGCGTTCCGGAAGTGAACCAGGAAGGGGCAAAGGTATATAACCGGCAATTTCGAATTTTTAAGGACTATTTTCTTCGTCAGGCCGTAGAAGGCTTTTCCTCCGTGATGCAGTAACGGCTTTTTCCTCCGTCAAGCCGTAGTGGGCTTTGTTCCTCCATGATGTAGTGAGACGTTTTTTATCACCGAGGGGGTTCTGTTTTTCAGACCTCAAGTCTGAGGCCTTTTTCCGTTCTAAAAATATTCTACTCACCCTTAGGCATTTCGGGTCAAAGAGTGATTAGTTACCCAAATGAGAATGAGAGGGTAGTGTGTAAGGCAATATCTTGATGAGAATCTCACCAGGAGAGGCCAAGCAGTTTATGGAAAACTCACGAGGAGAAGCCAAGCAGTAAGTCAGTAGTACACCAGTTTAAATATCTCACTTCCTGTCTACAACGTGTGTTTCCAACGACCACGTAACACGTGTAATCCCGAAGTCGATTTTACAAACTTTTATATCGTGTCTTTTGAAGCCATTTGTTCAAAAAACTTAATAATTCTAATTTACAGACTCTCTGGAAAAGTGTGCACTCTCCTAGTATAAAATGTTATTTATTTAGTCGAAGTAATTTTAAGAGTGTAATAGAAGTAACTTGTTAATATACTCTTCTTTATTTAAATGTAGGGTTTTACTGAATTTCCCGCTCTTTGTTTCAGGACGTAAAGGTTGTACCCAATTCAATTTCGACAACTAAATAACTCTTCAGTGTTTTTTCATTTTTTGAGCTAAACTTAGATTCTTTTTATTCTAAAATGAATGGCGCCCAATACAGTACAACCAAGCTTTAGACAACTATAGATACTATTTTCGAAAGGCGTATAAAAATTACCTCGATCTCCAGTAAAAAACGGGCTAGCTTATATCTAATTTTTGGTTCACTCAGTATTAATATCCACTCAATCCATTCTCAAAAATTAAGATATACATAAGGGGAAAATAACGACTTTTATTTAATAAATAAAGTATTCATAAAAAATAAAGAAAGTTGAGACTATAAGTTTTCAACAAAGATCGGAAATAAACTTTGTTGAAAACTCATTTGGGCTGTGTTTTGTGAAATCATTAATCATTTTATACCTCCGTAACAAAAATTTTTATTTTAAAAGCAATCAACGTAGGGAACACTAATTGAGCAAGTCTCACTTGCACTTGACCGGTTATTTAATTTACGAATTGGTTTTTAGACTATGGATATTAAATTGTTGCATGAGACACCGTGTATCTTTTCATACAAATAAAAGCCATAATTATCACTCAAATCCAATTATCGCCCCCTTAATGCATTCGTTTTCTAAATTAATATTATTTCATCGTTTAATTTAACCGCTGTGCGGCACAGATGATTGATAAGACCGCGCCGTTCTCCACCCCTTCCCTGGGGACATCGCACCGACTTCCGTCAAGTGGTTATTGCTAATGATGCTAATGATTTCATTAGTCACTTTCTGGATGACAAGTATACTCCCTTAAGTGGTATATACATAGCGTGTGCAGTTTTAATGATTTAAATTGAAAGTGAAAATTAAATTACAATTAAATATTGTCCCGTATTTAAAGAGTCAACTTATGTTATGTTTGTATAATCAGAATATTCCAGGTAAGTGGAATAACTTACCTGGGACGAATTCTTTTACATAAGAATGGAAATATAGTTGATTTGGAAAGCTATATACCGGTCAGTCTTTTTATCATCTCTACACACTGTGCTGGGTGAGTCAACTAGCTTGCTCCCGGGGTTGGTAAAAGTCAAGTTTTGCCTATTATCTTGTTGTCATAATTCGGGTGTACAGGGTGAGTCAACGATAGAGTAAAGGTCATTATCTAATTTGTTTCGGGAATGACGAAAAAATGTTAAATACAACAGTTTTAAGGAATGATAAGGTGCACAGTTTAAAATTATTTTTGAGTATACAGAGTACTTCAAAAAAGTGTAGCCGATATAACATATGTTTTTTTTTTTAAATGGAACATCCTATTTTCTAATTTATTTTTAAATTCTGCGTAAAATTTTATTACTTTTTTATTAATAATGTTATATAACTAAACCTAGTAGTTTTTCTAATATTTCAATTTTTTTAAAAATATACGAGTACTAGTTTTCAGTTTTGTAAAAAATTGCCAGTAGCGCCATTGTTTCTGAAGGTGGAATATTCATAATGGGTACGAGAGTCTTATAGAGATGAAAAAAAGGATATATGTAAAGAAATTTGAGTTAGATGATACAAGGGTGTTCAAAATAAATTTATGCATTTCGACTAGTTTAAGTTGAAAAACCTTAAATTTAAAAAATGGCACACCCTGTATATCAGGGGTGCTCAAACGGTCGATCGCGATCGACAAGTGGATCGCGAGTGCTTTTTGAGTCGATCTCGAGAAAAAAATTACGATATAGAACTATTCACGGATTTTGTTTTAGGTAAATAAAACAAAATGTAATGAATAAACTACTAGAATTTATTCAATCCACAATTAGGCCAGAACAACCCCCTCATCACTTTCTTTTGTCGTAATAACCCCCTGCTAGCGGCAAAAGGCGGCTTTATCAAAGGAACGCGCGGTACTTGTCAAAGAGAAGCCGCGTTTTTGATTACCGCCGATTTTTCTACAAACTTCGGGCGGCGTGTTTGACGGGAACATTCGAGACTTCGTTCGCGCCGATATAAATGTTGCGCCTGCAGGAATAGGAGTCAGTCTGAGTTGTAACTTGAAGGCGATACATCGATACAAAGTTTATTAATAAATAGTCCAAAATGAGTGCGGCGAAGAAAAGTAAAACTTATCATTTTAACGATTGGGACGAAGAATTTTTCTTTTGTATGGTAAAGGATAAGTGCATTTGTCTCATTTGCCGTGCGTCAGTTGCAATACCTAAGCGTGGAAACTTAGAGAGGCATCATAAAACGATTCATAAAAACTATGAAAAGGATTTTCCGTCACATAGTGAATTAAGAAAACGAAAAGTACGTGATTTGATAACTTATTTGAAAAAAGAACAAACCATGTTCACAAGACCAGCCAAACAATCAAAAGCTGCAACGATCGCGTCATTTAAAATATCTCATATATTGGAGAAACACAAGAAACCATTTGATGATGGATTGGTTGTGAAGGAAGCATTTATTGAAGCGGGCGAGACTTTATTTGGAGATTTTAAAAATAAAACAGAGATTATGTCTGCTATTAGAGAACTTCAGTTATCTCGTCCGACTGTCACAAGGCGTGCTGAAGTCATGAGTCAGGACATGGCAGATAAACTAAAACATGATATCATGGAATGTACATACTTTTCTTTACAGTTCGACGAATCCACCGATATGACAGACACTGCCCAGCTGTGTATTTTTATTCGAATGGTATTCAATGACATGTCGGCTAAGGAAGAGTTTTTGACAATGATTCCTCTGAAAGGAAAGACCCGTGGCGAAGATATATATGACGTTTTCTTCAATTTTGTAACAAACTACAAGCTACCAATATATAAACTAGTGTACATTACAACCGATGGAGCACCAGCAATGACTGGAAATAAAAACGGTTTTGTGGCATTGTGTCGAGCTAATGATGATTTCCCTTCATTTTTCTCCTTCCATTGCATTATACGTCAACAAGTTTTGTGTTCAAAAGTTCTAAACATGGAGGAGATTATGGGCGTTGCAATACAAATTGTGAATTCTATCCGTGCACGTAGCTTGCAACGACGGCTCTTTAAACTACAGTTGGAAGATAGTGAGTCAGCTGAACACACTGATTTAGTGATTCCTAGAAAGGTTTCAAGAATTATTGCTCGAAATAACAGCTTTTCTGGACGAAAGAGGTGATGACACTCAGATGCTGAAAAACGGAAAATGGCTGACTGATTTCGCATTTTTGACAGACATCACAATGCATTTAAACACCATTAATTGGGAGCTTCAAGGTAAAGGAAAAACTATTATTGAGATGATTAGCGCAATAAACGCATTCAAGTAAATTGCAACTTATGATAGATCAACTGAAAAGAAAGGATCTGAAAAATTTTCCGTCTTTGAAAGCAAGGATTCCTCAGTTGAATTATGATATTTATGAGGCAGAATTATCAAATATTTTGGGCCAATTCGAAATACGTTTTTATGATTCCAGTAAATTGGCAAATATCGCATCATTTATGAGTTTTCCTTTTTCGTGTAAAAATATTGAGGAATTAGCTACTGAAATAGCAAGCCAGTTTAACATGGACTCATGTTCTGTTGAAAATGAGTTAGTGCAGATTATGTCAGATACACATCTCAAAGCCACAGCATCTGATACAAAATTCTGGTGTTTTATATCTGAAGATAAATATCCGAATCTAAGGCAAATCGCCCTTCAACTGACGGCAATGTTTGGGTCAACTTACTTGTGCGAGTCTGCATTTTCTGAAATGAAGATAATTAAGTCAAAATATCGCAATCGACTAACTGACGAACATATGTCATCATGCTTGCGATTAGCACTCGGTAATTACGTACCATCTTATGAAAAGTATGCTGAGGACATGTAGTGCCACGCTTCAACATCCAAAGTCACTCTTTAGTTACGTTTAGACACTAGAACTCGTTTGTTTTGTAAAAACCAATAAACTCGCAATTTTGAATAATTATGAGTTTTTTTCTTTGATATTTTAGAGCAGACCTACACTTACCTTGACTAAAAAAATGCATATTATGCGGAAAACTAATATCTATGCCACGATACACCCTACCTAGACGACAATCCTGCATCACACTTACTTGCAGCCTCTCAGAGTCGATCGATCGTAGTCTAACAATACTGAGGTAGATCGCCAGCAGTTCAAGTTTGAGCACCCCTGCTGTAATTATTATTTTTTCTGATAGATTTTACAAAACCCTCCAACTTTTATTAAGTATGTCATATACCTATTTCTAATAGTTGTCGATTTATGTTGAATTTTTCAATTTTTACCAGTTCCATTTCTGTTTTTTTCTATTCATCGCTCGACCCATTTCTTCCGCCTGTACCGCTCTTAATTCATTCTTCATCTTAACTCATTGAGATTCGACACTCTCGTTTTCAGTTCTTATTTGCTTCTTAAATTTCTCATCCAATCGGTTTGATATTTGTTTTCTAATTTCAGGGTTCTTCAGTTTATTTGCATCTATGGGGTTATAACCTGTACAGCCATCTTGTATTAAAGTACTGTTTATTGTTTAATAATCTCTGTAAATCAAATCGATATTCCGAAATAAAATTTCGGAAAATGGTTTGTTATTTGATTGGTCACTACAACAGAATGTCGAGAATTTGCAAATGCAAAATGACCAACAAATAAAGATCCCATGAATGCTATATTCCATTCCTTTCCCCCTACGACTATAGTTTCTTAGCCCTTACCTGATGAAGAGTATAGGCTCAGAAACTATAGTCGTAGGAGGAAAGGCATGGAACATAGCATTCATGGGATCTTTATTTGTTGGTCATTTTGCATTTGCAAATTCTCGACATTCTGTTGTAGTGACCAATCAAGTAACAAACCATATTCCGAAATTTTATTTCAGAATATCGATCTGATTTATCCTTCCTAACTATGTTAGGTTTATATAGTTGAGCAGTTTTCGATGTTCGAAACTCTCAACAGATGGCGCAAGAGTCTGTATCTTGCCCAACGAGTAGTACCTCGTTTACATAAAGTATTGCTATAAGCCGACGAGAGTCATTCCAACTTGACCCTCCACCTGTTCTGGTCTTAACGATCGATACCGTTGCCTAAAGCCTACCTGATGAAGAGTTATAGGCTCAGAAACTATAGTCGTAGGAGGAAAGACATGGAATATAGCATTCTTGGGATCTTTATTTGTTGGTCATTTTGCATTTGCAAATTCTCGACATTCTGTTGTAGTGACCAATCAAGTAACAAACCATATTCCGAAATTTTATTTCGGAATATCGATTTGATATTTATCTTTCCTAACAATGTTAAGTTATATAGTTGAGCAGTTTTCGATGTTCAAAACTCTCAACAGATGGCGCAAGAGTCTGTATCTTGCCCAACGAGTAGTACCTCGTTTACATAAAGTACCATGCTTGCTATAAGCCGGCGAGAGTCATTCCAACTTGACCCTCCACCTGTTCTGGTCTTAACGATCGATACCGTTGCCTAAAGCCTACCTGATGAAGAGTTATAGGCTCAGAAACTATAGTCGTAGGAGGAAAGGCATGGAATATAGCATTCTTGGGATCTTTATTTGTTGGTCATTTTGCATTTGCAAATTCTCGACAATCTGTTGTAGTGACCAATCAAGTAATAAGTCATATTCCGAAATTTTATTTCGGAATATCGATTTGATATTTATCTTTCCTAACAATGTTAAGTTATATAGTTGAGCAGTTTTCGATGTTCAAAACTCTCAACAGATGGCGCAAGAGTCTGTATCTTGCCCAACGAGTAGTACCTCGTTTACATAGAGTATCATGACTGCTATAAGCCAGCAAAAGTCATTCCAACTTGACTCTCCACGGTACTCTGGTCTTAACGATCGATACCGTTGCCTAAAGTCTACCTGATGAAGAGTATAGGCTCAGAAACTATAGTCGTAGGAGGAAAGGCATGGAATATAGCATTCTTGGGATCTTTATTTGTTGGTCATTTTGCATTTGCAAATTCTCGACAATCTGTTGTAGTGACCAATCAAGTAACAAACCATATTCCGAAATTTTATTTCGGAATGTCGATTTGATATTTATCTTTCCTAACAATGTTAAGTTATATAGTTGAGCAGTTTTCGATGTTCAAAACTCTCAACAGATGGCGCAAGAGTCTGTATCTTGCCCAACGAGTAGTACCTCGTTTACATAGAGTATCATGACTGCTATAAGCCAGCAAGAGTCATTCCAACTTGACTCTCCACGGTACTCTGGTCTTAACGATCGATACCGTTGCCTAAAGTCTACCTGATGAAGAGTATAGGCTCAGAAACTATAGTCGTAGGAGGAAAGGCATGGAATATAGCATTCATGGGATCTTTATTTGTTGGTCATTTGCAAATTCTCGACATTCTGTTGTAGTGACCAATCAAGTAACAAACCATATTCCGAAATTTTATTTCGGAATATCGATTTGATATTTATCTTTCCTAACAATGTTAAGTTATATAGTTGAGCAGTTTTCGATGTTCAAAACTCTTAACAGATGGCGCAAGAGTCTGTATCTTGCCCAACGAGTAGTACCTCGTTTACATAAAGTACCATGCTTGCTATAAGCCGGCGAGAGTCATTCCAACTTGACCCTCCACCTGTTCTGGTCTTAACGATCGATACCGTTGCCTAAAGCCTACCTGATGAAGAGTTATAGGCTCAGAAACTATAGTCGTAGGAGGAAAGGCATGAAATATAGCATTCATGGGATCTTTATTTGTTGGTCATTTGCAAATTCTCGACATTCTGTTGTAGTGACCAATCAAGTAACAAGCCATATTCCGAAATTTTATTTCGGAATATCGATTTGATATTTATCTTTCCTAACAATGTTAAGTTATATAGTTGAGCAGTTTTCGATGTTCAAAACTCTCAACAGATGGCGCAAGAGTCTGTATCTTGCCCAACGAGTAGTACCTCGTTTACATAGAGTATCATGACTGCTATAAGCCAGCAAGAGTCATTCCAACTTGACTCTCCACGGTACTCTGGTCTTAACGATCGATACCGTTGCCTAAAGTCTACCTGATGAAGAGTATAGGCTCAGAAACTATAGTCGTAGGAGGAAAGGCATGGAATACAGCATTCATGGGATCTTTATTTGTTGGTCATTTTGCATTTGCAAATTCTTGACAATCTCTGTAGAGAATATAAATATTTAAAAATTGTATATTCTTCCATTAAAATTATTGAAGTTATTTGAACTTAAAAATTGATTTTCGGTAATTTTCTGTCAAAAATACAACATTGATGAATTATTTGACATTTTCAACTGTAATTTTTTCAAAAACTGCCAAAGAGGATGTGGGATATGATACATGTTTCACGATTAGTTTCTTAAGTAGAATTCAAAATTGATATAATATACAGGATGTTTCAGAGGAAATAACAAAATTGATTTTGTTTCTAGCTAAACCGGAAGTGATAGTCACTTGGTTTACGGTCTAATTTAGCCCCTTTTTGAACCATACGTCCCTAAAATTTGAATATAATATGCTTTTTATGTTTAAATTAGAGCTCGACTAGTGAATTAAATATCACACGGTATACAGAACTAGACAAGTGATTTTACCATTTTTCTTCGTGTGATATTTTTGAAAATCTCCATCGAATGTAAACTAAATTCTGACCTCAGTTTCTGGAAGTGCCCACCCAAACTAGCAAAACCCTATTTGGGTTTTGATAGTTTAGTTCGAATTTTTTTGCCATCATCAATTTTTTTGCTCCTGCTTTGGTTTTGCACGGCTATATCTCGTAAATTATTGGGAATTTCCTAATGCAAACTTCAGACGAAATGTTCTTCACACTAAAATACACAGTTTTTGTTGTCGAGGCCAGATTTTCACTCTCACTCACGGGGTGTTTTTAGTGCAAATAGCCCGAAAAAAATGCCATTTTTTTCACATTTTTCGACCATAACTCACAAACTGTGCATATTTTAGCATAACTGCCAAGACAAAAATGTCCTCTGCATAAACACGAGTAACTTTGCTGAATATTGCAATAACCTACAATCGATCCTTATAGTTCTTTTGGCCGTTGTAAGGAATTTCACACCAAAATTTCAGCTTTTTTCAGGTTTTACGTTCAGGAAACTGGTTTTTAGCTCACTTTTGAATGTTTACTAACCATTAGTATCTATTTTTGTAAAAGAAATTGAAAAAAAAAATTGTTTGTAAACTGCTATGGTACACACACACACACGCTGGAATAAATACACACACATTTGAACGGGGAATCGCTTGTGTGTAGTATGGAATTGACGCACACTGTGCGAGTATTGGCACAGTACCATATATCTAACTCGTGCGCATGTTAAGTAAAGGGTGTTTTTTATAGAGGTATAAAACTTTAAGTTGGCAACACTTTTTTAACTGGCGGCCATTTTGTCAGCTGTCAAGTGATTTATGTTTAGTTTGGTTTGGCATTTCAACATGAATAGACTGACGCCTGAACAACGCTTCCAAATTGTGCAAATTTATTTTGAAAATCATGGTTCTGTTCGAAATACGTATCGCGCACTACGTCCATTTTACGGTCAACATAATCGTCCATCAGAGCGTTTTCGCACCACGTTTACTCTAAATGATAATACGCATCCACAGAGACGTCGTACAGTGCGTACAGAAGAAGTCATTACTGCTGTAGAGCGTAGCGTAGAGGAAGACCCGAATCAGTCTATCCGCCATCGTGCACAGGAATTGGATACGTGTCCTCCACTTTATAGAAGATTTTGCGGAAAGATCTTGGTTTGCATGCTTACAAAATCCAACTCGTGCAACAATTGAAGCCACACGATCACCTAGCAAGGCGTAGATTCGGTGAATGGGCCCAAAACAAGATTGCCGTTGATCCCGATTTTCATAAGCGAATTTTGTTTAGCGATGAAGCTCACTTTTGTTTGAATGGATACGTCAATAAACAAAACTGCCGTATTTGGAGTGATGATAATCCTCAAGTGTATGTTGAGACACCGTTACATCCAGAAAAACTGACTGTTTGGTGTGCTTTATGGGCTGGTGGAATCATTGGTCCGTACTTCTTTAAAAACGATGCTGGCCAGAACGTTACAGTCAATGGTGACCGCTATAGAGCCATGATTACTGACTTTTTCGTTCATCAATTGAACAACCATGATGTGCAGGAGCTGTGGTTTTCAACAAGACGGCGCAACATGTCACACAGCTCGTGCCACAATTGATTTATTGAAGGAAACGTTTGGTAACCGCATAGTTTCACGTTTCGGACCCGTGAATTGGCCTCCAAGATCGTGCGATTTAACGCCGCTAGACTATTTTCTGTGGGGATATGTGAAGTCGCTAGTCTACGCCGATAAGCCCGAAACGATTGACCACTTGGAGGACAACATTCGCCGCGGTATTGCCGATATACGGCCACAAATGTTGGAAAAAGTCAGCGAAAATTGGACCTCCAGATTAGACTACGTCCGAGCCAGCCGTGGCGGTCATATGCCAGAAGTCATATTTAAATTATAATGCCAGAAGATTATCTTTCGAATAAAGTAAATTTAATGTCAATTTAAAAAATTCATCTTTGTTTTATTCCATTTCAAAGTTCTATACCTCTATAAAAAACACCCTATATATGGCACTGTACCAATACTAGCACAGTGCGCGCCAATTCCATACTAATGTTGGTATGGATTATTGCACAGTAGGAACTTAGTATTTAAACGTTGTCAATTTTTCGTGTGTGTATACGTGTGTTTAAAATTGATTATTGAGTTAAAATAAAGAGAGTACAAAATATGTAATGCTCGTCGTCGCCGAATAAGCGCCTTCGTGATGGCCATATACCTTACCAACACGAGATGACCACGAGTCCGTCACGCGGCAGCCAAATAGGCGAATCGCACACTCAAATAGAAAAATAGAGTGATATGCCTAAACATCTTTGCTGTTTGTCAAGCTGTTATTTGTTTGTCATATTAGAAAAATCTGTCTGTTTTTCCAGTTTCTTTCGACAATTCTAGAACTTTCGACAATTCTAGAACTTTCGAATTCTGACAAACACCAACGTTATAAAATTTTATGTGCGTTGCGGCCGCAGTTCAGTTCTAATCAACTCGGCATCTGCGAACGTTTACGTTTTTTTGCCTTTTTTTTTTAAATTTTGAATTTTAAATAGCTCTATAAAATGGATAAAAATTTGCGAAATAAACTTTAACACAAAAAAAGATATAGACAAGGCGAAATCGGCGCCATCGTTGGAAAAAATTTTCTAATTGAATTTTTTTCCATAACCTTCTCCAGGAGATGCCCCTGAAAGAGGATCAACATGTTGCCGGGCGGTAACCTGGTCCGAATTTGTTTAAACAAATTTTTTTTAAACAAAGTCCAAAAATTGAAGTTTTCGCCCCGGTAAATTGGACCATTTTGAACAAAAAATGTCTCTTGTGAATTTTCTCTAAAATGCGCCGTTTTCGAGATATCGGCGATTTTAGGTGCGAGAAAACGCGAAAATGGTCACTTTCACCTCCCAATATCGGGGTCAAAAATTAAAATTTTCAATGTTGCCAAGTGTCCAAATTAAAGTTTGAGATCTCCTCTACAAATTACCGTAGGAAATATTGCAATATCTTCATTTTTAAATATTGTTTTTTAACAGTTAACAAATTGCGTTCGAGCGCCCGCGGCTGCATCGAAACTGTATACATAGATATATACGCAACGCCCGTACGTAGGCGCACGGAACTGTATACGCACTGCGATGCTCTATAAAGCTTTGTTTCTTGATTTCTTATTAAAATTAATATATTTGAAAAGTATGTAAAAAATATTTATTTATTAAAGAGTAATTGCTATATCAAATTTAATTATTATAACAAATGAATATAAATAAAAATTCAATATTCGATTAGGATGGGAGAAGAATTAAAACAATTTTATGAAATATAACTTATATATATTTAATAGAATTTTCGCAAATATTTAAATTACACCCACACATGAGTATACAACTTACGTTGTTGCTTTTGCAATTACATGCATTAGTTTTACAATTTTTTGTACATTTACATTGCCTAATTAACGAATCTGGTATCGAATTTTTTAACATGAATTTGGGTAACAATTCACCTGTTTCTATAGTGTAACCAAATTCTGTTGCATCTAAATGTCGATACCGAGAATACAATGACATTTTCCATATGTACGTTTGTAGTGAAGCTCGTGAAATGTGCAATTTTAAAGCATCGGATGTACATGGAATTTTTCCAAAATTAATACCCATCCCACAAGAACGTTATAAAATTATTTGTCTAGCATTATCTGCTGTTTCTCCAGCTTTATTCAAAATTTTCAAATACAATTTTTCTAATGCATTGAATTCCATGGCATTTAATTGTAAGCCAGTACCAAGTGGGGTTAATGCATTTTGAGTATCTAAATCAAAGACTAAATCTAAAGCTTTATTTTTAGTACCTACTTTACTAGTAGTATCACAGCCTGTAAACGCATGTAAAGCAGGCAAAACTTGACAAACTTGACTAGTTAAATATTCAGCAGCTACATTACAAGACAATAATCTTGGCTTCTGACCAACTACTTTAAAATACAATCCTGTACAACCAATTAATTTGAAAAAGCTCCAATAATGAATTGCTAATATAAAAACGTCGGTATCAACGGAATGAATTATTATTTCAGAATTATAAGGTAACATATATCGAGCATGACAAAATATCCTTGTATCAGCCTCTAAGTGATTGTTTTCTAACTCAATAATTTCATGTATATTATTTCCCTGTATACAATAGCACTTTTCAATGTTATAGAATCCACCTGATATTATTAATTGTTGAGTGTGACTTAATGCAACGTAATTTACAGCATTATTAGATAAATATTGAACCAATTGAAACTTATTATTTGTATTCATCATTAAAGTTTTAATATTTTTTGGAATTTTTGTATCACAGTTTTGAATAAATATATTCGCGCCTACGTACGGGCGTTGCGTATATATCTATGTATACAGTTTCGATGCGGCCGCGGGCGCTCGAACGCAATTTGTTAACTGTTAAAAAACAATGTTTAAAAATAAAGATATTGCAATATTTCCTACGGTAATTTGTAGAAGAGATCTCAAACTTTAATTTGGACACTTGGCAACATTGAAAATTTTAATTTTTGACCCCAATATTGGGAGGTGAAAGTGGCCATTTTCGCGTTTTCTCGCACCTAAAATCGCCGATATCTCGAAAACAGCGCATTTTAGAGAAAATTCACAAGAGACAATTTTTGGACATTGTTTAAAAAAAATTTGTTTAAACAAATTCGGACCAGGTTACCGCCCGGCAACATGTTGATCCTCTTTCAGGGGCATCTCCTGGAGAAGGTTATGAAAAAAAATTCAATTAGAAAATTTTTTCCAACGATGGCGCCGATTTCGCCTTGTCTAATATATTTGCTGATGAAAGCTGAAATTTCGGTGTGAAATGTACTATTTGGTGGCGAAATTCCTTACAACGGCCAAAAGAACTATAAGGATCGATTGTAGGTTATTGCAATGTTCATCAAAGTTACTTGTGTTGATGCAGAGAACATTTTTGTCGAAGACAGTTATGCTAAAATATGCACGCTGTGTGAGTTATGGCCGAGAATGTGAAAAAATGGCATTTTTTCGGGCTTTCTGCACTAAAAACACCCCGAAAGAGTAAAAATCTGGCCTCGGCATGTTCACAAAAATTGTATATTTTGGTGTGAAGAACATTTCGTCTGAAGAATGCATTGAGAAATTCCCCATAATTTACGAGATATAGCCGTGCAAAACCAAAGCTCAAGCAAAAAAATTGATGTTGGTAAAAAAAAATTCGAACTAAACTATCAAAACCCAAATAGGGTTTTGCTAGTTTGGGTGGGCACTTCCAAAAACTGAAGTCAGAATTTAGTTTACATTTTATGTGTAATAATATTATCTTTAAAATGTTGCCTACAGTAGAGATTGCAGCTTCTTAGTAACAAGCAATTAAAAAAGTTAAACATTCTTGAACGTGTCTGAAACTACGTCAACAGCAAATTTTTATCTTAAACAATAAGATGCTTATAATTAAAAGAAATGCAAACGCAAGTTTTTTTAGTGATAATGATCTTGACATTCACATTAAACATGACATTTAAACGTCCTGCGTTAAGAATATTAGAGAAGTGTTATTGTGATGAATGTTAGCAAAAGAAAAAGGTTTTAAGAGATACAAACCCTTTGAAGAAGGTAAAGAAGTAGTTGAAGATGTACCGCGTTCCAAAAGACTATCCACTATATCAATTGGATCAATACAATTGATTCTGCAAAACGATTTGGGCTTTTCTCGTGTGTTATCTCGTCTTGGTTGTAAGTAAAAATATCGTCGTGCTGGGATCTCTCAAGTGTTGTTTTCTTTAGATACATTTACTTGAAATTTATAATTATTGCTTACTTTAATGTTGTCAATTGACAGTAGAGTACAGAATTAATCCTTTGGCCAAGCAGCAGCAGCTCATGATGTACGATTGCCTACCGATCTCGCCAAACAAACAGCGTCACCTTTTTTGGAGTCAATCCTTACTTTGCCATCGTTTGTGGAGCTTCATCCTTTTTTAACCACTTTTTCGCATATTATTATCGTACGTGATCCAGCTTTCATCGCTCGTGAACAACCGCTTCAGAAATGCCTCGATTTCGTTACAATTCTGTAAAAATCGTAGATGGAAATTCGATCGGGTTAATGTGTTAGTGTCAAATCATATGGCACCCAAACATCTAGCTTGTTTTAGTAGTCAGCTTTCTCCACATGATTTAAAACTATTTAGTGATGGATGTCTTGCTCAACTTTTGCTAAAATTTTAACAACTTCTTCTATTGGTCGAGCAGTGTGAGGAGCATTTTTGAGATCGAAATTTCCAGAATGAAAGCGACCGAACTATTTTTTGGCTGTTGCTCTTGATAACGTGACTTTACCATAAACAGCACAAATTTCTTCATAAGCCTGCGGGGTGTTTGTGCCTTTGTGTGAAATAAAATTGTAAAATATCGCGAACTTTTAGAAAAATTTCAAGGTGCTCTAAATTAAGTCTGAATAAATTCAACAAATAAATTTTTGTAGGTCTACTGCTGTCAAATGTCAACTTTCGACTGACCCTAAGTACGACCCGATGCGACTTATATTACCTGAGATATATATCACTAAAGCTATCTAACGAGAAAAAAGCTCAATATTTTCTCGACAACTCTTTATAAGTGGCAACACTGATATGTATCAAAGGCAGCACAGTAAACATAAAACACAGTATCGACGCTTAAGAAAATTTTTGTTTTTTTATCACGCATGCGTCCTCTATCACACGAACAACATGGCTGCCAGCGCGGTCACCGGTTGTGTTTACATCTGGATTTCAAGGAGAATCTTTTTAAAACGTGCTCCGAAATTCATTATTAATAATTTTCCAATAAGTAATTTTTTTTGACGTTATAATTGAAAATAATTAATTATAAAAAAGATATCAAAATGAAGTTTTCGTCGTGCGGTTATTGCTCGTAAAAATATACGTGGTATCTTCAGATTTCCCAAAGATCCTAAAAGGTAATTTATTCTCAATTCTTTATTTTAATATTATATAAAGATTATCTCTCATATTAATTTTTTTTTGCCAGAGTTAAGTTATATTATCTGCTAAGATTCGCTAACCAAACTTGTCAAACTCAATTTGGGCATGCAAAAGTAGTAATTCTCCAGCACGAATGAGTTTCAATAAACTCAAACCCCTTGAAATCAAAGGTGTGGAGTTGGACTGTCGCTACTGTGTTTTATGTTTACTGTGACAGCAAGTTTTCTTAGCGATGTTGCATGGAAACTGAGTACGGTAACTTTATAGGACAGGGACAGTGTTTTCTAGTTTTCTTTACCACACTCACCGAAACTTTAAATGAATGATTGATTTGACAGAAAATGATTTCGTAAATGACATGATTTGTCGCCGCTTGGGTGGAAATATTTCGATTGTATCAGACCAATTTGCAATAACCCAATATCGTAACGTTTCAAGACAAAATCAAGCGATGACCGTTTCATGTGCACCTTACTTATCAGATATGACATCGTGTGACATGTTCCTGTTCTTTTAGCTAAAATTAGCACTCCTTGTACACTATTTTGAATTTAAAAAAGCTGTAAAAGAAAATTTACTGGCCGCTTTACCGGAACTGAGTTTTGGAGCATGAAAAAAAGGTTGTCAAAAGGGGGATTGCAGTAGGAGGAGATCAATTTGAAGGGGATAAAATAGATTTGGTTAAATAAAATACTAGTTTGTGTTTTATTTAATCTAGTTTAATTAAATTTTTTGTTTTTTTTTTTTTAGTTCCTATACATTATCAACTTTTCGATCGTTCCCGGTTAGAATAAATCCCTATGGATGGTTTCAGGTTTCCGGGATCTCGGGTGTCGCATATTTCGCCTTGCGCGTCCACAGATTTAATTTGATTTAATTCGCATGTTGTTCCTTTTCAATCTTTACGAGTGACGTACGAATGGCGTTATCTTCAATGAATAGAAGAAGAAAATAAGAAGTGGTTGTTGTTGTCGAGGAATTGACGGCGCCAGTAGAAGTTAATTCACGGTTTCTTGGATCAATCTGTAATAAAACGCCGAGTTGTAAATAAATATCTTCTGAAATTATATATATAATTATGTGTTTCTTCGATACAATACAGGATTGTAATTAGATTTTTTGGGATAGAAATTAATAAGTTTTTGTACAACACTTCCATGAAGAGTAACAGGAGCTACCTAACGCTGTATCCCACGACTAGCGCAGCAAAATCAAAACAAATACGGAAATGGCACGCAACTAGCGTGGTTCAAGCGATTTTGATGTGCCTACAGCGGCCAAATTCATCGACTTTGTGTCTTAGTTCTAACAGCGAATTTATATGAACCTGTAAACTTTCATGCTTTTTAATTTTTTGTGATAAGTGTGCCAGATCGACTACCCCACTTTTCACCCAACTCGCTTCAGCGCTTTCAGATGCAAACATGGAAAACAAAATAAGCTGTTTTTAACACTGCATCCGTATAGCCATTCATGTTTTTCATATAATTCACTTTTAAATCTTCTTTTGAACTCACGTTTTTGTCTCTTACTTACTTGAGTAATACTAAGATTCGGAATCGGTTTTCCCGCAGCTTTCATTTTAAGTTTGTCTTCTAAAGGCAACTTCGAAAAATTTTGTTTTAAATAATTCACAGTATATTCAAAGTTTCTTTTAATGCCTAACAATTTACTACACCCCGGCTGTGCATCCACTTTTTCGTTCATTACATTTATTTATTTATTTATTTATCTACGGGCAGACCCATTTTATACATAGTATTTACAGAAAAATTTCAATAATATAGTAAACTTATAACAATACAATACAATAACAACACCAGTAATTATCATTTCAAAAACTCAGTGGACTGTCAACAGTTTTTCTTTTAAAACGTTTTAAAGAGAGATTAAAAAAATCAAGATCCGCTTCACTGGCACCATTAGTGATTCTAGTGATCGGCGAGAATAGGCCATAGTTACATCTGTGGTACCTCGGGGCAAAGAGTACGTGGTCCCTTGTTGATCTTGGTGGAACATGAAAATTTATCAGACTCAAGAGATCAGAGCAGTCTATATGACCATTTACAACTCGAAATAAGAAACATATATCAGCAACTTTCCTTCGTCTTGAAAGTGATTGCAGCTGAAGTCTTCGTAGCTGGTCCCCATAGACAGTGATGTTCCACTTAAATTTGCAAGAGACATATCTAGCATACTTCCTCTGTACCCTTTCAACACCCTCAATATGCACAGCATACGATGGCGACCACACACATGACAGATACTCCAAAGAAGATCTCACCAAGGCCTTGTACAAAATATTCACGCTATCTACGGTCCGGAAATCCCTAGTATTCCTACAGACGAAGCCAAGGAGTTTAATACATTTGTTAGTAATAAAGTCATAATGGATATGAAAATCAAGCTTAGTGTCCAAATAAATACCCAAGTCAATTATAATCAGTTTATGTCTGTATGTAATTGCATTCACGACGTAATACTAACAATACTCCCTTTGTTGCAAAATATTGAGCGCCAACACCAAATTTAACTACTTTGACTGGAACCGCTTAGATTAGATGTAAAATATAAACGAATCAAGACGACGCACAGTGCGAAATTTCTTGAGTTTACCGGAACTTAATTATTTAAACCAGTAAAACAGTTCTATTTGTTGGTTTTTTAAAATTTTTAATAAAATTTAATGTGTTTTATTTAAAGTTTTTCAGTTTATTTGTGTTTTTTATCATAGAACAATTAAAAAAAACATACATTTTGTAACAACATTTTGAACATCTATTCAGAACGAGACTCATTGCAATCGTCTGAAGACTCGCAATCATTACATGGGTCTGCAAATCTTTCTAACAACTCTAAAACTTCTGGCGTAACTTCACTATGCTTGGTTTTGGGTGCTTTACGAAGACTAGCGATGTACGGATCCGATGAAATAAGCAGTCGATTAAATAAATCCGTATTTGTGTCAATTCGGGATGTTTTTCTAGTAAAAAGTTCGCGATATTTTCTGCAGTCTTTGTTTCTTGCCTCCTGAGTTTCTTCAGAAAATTGTCCGATCGGAAGAATGCAAGAGGCTATAATATCCTTTCCATGACAAAGGACTTTATGCACCCTTACGGGCAATGAGTACCAGAAATATTCTTTCAAATACAATTCCAAAGTTTCCCTTGCATATTCGCCGAACTTTTCTGAATCAATTTTAAGACCACAACAGCACATGAAAACGCTTGATCAAATCTAAATTAACGCCAGTTATTTCGGAAGACTTTTCGGCATTTCTAAAGAATTTCCTCGCGGTATTACCATCGTTTGTGTTTTGGTCTGCTGTTTTGGCATATCTATAAGCAAGCCAAGCTCCTCTTTGAATTTTTGTCGAATGTATTTTTTCTTCTCTGCAACTTTTTTTTTTATTTTCTGCTCCACTAGCTTGCCATGCCTTAATATCCAGTTTGTACGATATATGTAAAATACATTCCAAAAACCTTATCCATGCATGGAGGGGTGATAGGGAGGGATAAAAAGGATTCATTTATATTTTTTTGAGGTATATCGCAGATGTTGTTCATTTCACTAGGTTTAGCCCCACATAAGTAGCATGTTTGTGATGATGCACAGGATGATACAGCATTGCATACTTTACCGTCAATCATACAAAAAATCATATTTGCTGTAACCTGAAATTGCTTGCCATCTACCAGTATAGTGGTTGGAGTAAAGTTGAGATATTTGTTCTTTCACTTTATTTACTTCTGAGGTAATTACACTTACTGTTTCTTTGGCAAGAACGAACTTAATGGGGCGACAGTACCATGTCGAAGAAGAAACAGGGTTTTTCCAAATTACTGACTGATTATCACCATTATCATTTACGGAACACATTTGGATTGGTACCATTGATACACTAAACATACTATCATCAGAGCTATGTTTGTCCATATACTTTTGTCGATAATTAACTTGCTCCGCCCCATCACAACCCCACTTTACGATAATATTTAGTGCTTCAACGTTTTATAAAGTTCTAAGAATCCCTTCTAGCCCTGTACAAAGTCTTGCTACGGTATGATTTATAAGCGACTGAACTGATACTTCAGCTGAAACTTCAGTTATTATTATGTCCTTTGGATAGCACAACCTCATTGCCTCTTTTACAACATAATAAGGTGGATACAAAGTGCAACGGTGATTTTTTGCTTGATCTCGAACAATGTTTTACTGATTTGACGATAAGTTTGCATCAATAAGTAGCGCCAGAGCCTGGTCTGGAGTTAATTTTCGTGGGCTGTTTGAAGAAGACATGCGAGCCTTCTTGATTTTGCTACCCCTCTCTGAAGAACCAGATGCCAGTTCCTTGACAATCGCTGCAGAGTTTCGTTTTATAGATTGGTATAGCTTTGTTGCAGTTGCTTTAGCTAACTCGTCTTGACTACCGGACTTCAAAAGATGATGCACTTTTCTGTTTTTCACTTTAGGATGACAATCCCTAAATTCTTTTTTAGGTCTGCCTGCATTGGTCCTCGATCCACTAGGCAATGCATCCCTTACGGCATTCGAAAAATTTACATTATTTTCAAGCCAGCTAGCATTTTTATTCAGAAATGATGCTAAATTTCGACTGAATTCCCTCCACCTTTTTTGTATTTTACAAACTAGCGCACGAAGAGTTGCCTTTAAACTGCAAAGAGCGTCAGATGTTAGCATTGGTGAGCCTATTTTTTTCCAAAACAAAACCAATGATGGCGTCCGATGTCCTTTCTTCCTTCCACTTTTGGAATATGCAGTTATATCAAATTTGCAAAGTCATTCTGGAAAATGTTTAATTTAAAAGAAGATCGCAAAATATCGCAGAAGATCTTTTGTGTTTCCAACAGAGGAAAAAAAACCTTTCAAATTTTGTGCGTTTCAAGCTGGTATTATGTAGTATCACTTTTTAAAGTCTCCACTGAAGTTAAAAATGTAAATTTTACTTACTTCTTAAAAATCACTTTTTTTACGAACAAATCACACACGAGTAAGAAAAGATTTTGCAATTATTTAAATGCCAATAATTGACAATTCTCTTATAAAATAAATGAAGAAAAAATCATAGCCTACTGACTTGCCGTTTGTATGTACCACTCTATTAACTTAAACAAATCTAAGAGCTTTCTGTAGGTAAAAAGTATGATTGAATAAGTAATGCAACTTTCAGGTGCATTTTGCAGTTGTTTCGCAGGGTCAATCCCCAAACTGAGTATGACGTTTTAGAGGTGGGATATTAACCTACCAAAATAATGAATAATCTTATGCATTTTACGTATTTCAAAAATTGAATAAAGTTTCTCTAAACATCCTAAATTTCGCACTGTGCGACGCTTTTATCCCAACCCAAATCCGCAAGATCACCAAGTAAATGTGAACCATGGAGAGAGAAAAACAATGAATTTTCATCTTCGTATTAAAGAAAGACACAGTTTGACAGAACGCAAAAACGTATAAAACGAGACAAGACAGCGCCGTATACCGCCTTGCTTTACATTCAGTTCTTGTAGTTTGTGCGCTTAGGGAGCTTCAGTGACAACTCGAGGTTTAACGGTACGTAAAGTATTAAGGTTGTTATAAATTGTCCTTGTCTATTTGTAAGGAAGGTTCACTTAATTAAAAGACGTTTGTATGACTAAGGTATAATACAAAATAATTTGCATTTTGCCTTGTTGTTGACAGGGGGTTCACGTGCTTATGTGCTCCTATAGAGGAGCCGCCACTAATCATAAGATAATTTTTAATTTAAATAATTTACCAATATCACAAAAGTAAACGAAATTTGAAAATTGACTAGAATATGGCAGTAGAAAAAGGTGAGAAATGGCTGAAATTAGCCTGATTTTTCAGATTAGCCCATTTCGGGTCAACGTTCTTGTTACATTTCTGGTTTACATTCTTAGATCAGGGGTGCTCAAACTTGAACTGCTGGCGATCTACCTCAATATTGTTAGACTACGATCGATCGACTCTGAGAGGCTGCAAGTAAGTGTGATGCAGGATTGTCGTCTAGGTAGGGTGTATCGTGGCATAGATATTAGTTTTCCGCACAATATGCATTTTTTTAGTCAAGGTAAGTGTAGGTCTGCTCTAAAATGTCAATGAAAAAACTCATAATTATTCAAAATTGCGAGTTTATTGTTTTTTACAAAACAAACGAGTTTCTAGTGTCTAAACTTAACTAAAGAGTGACTTTGGATGTTGAAGCGTGGCACTGCATGTCCTCGGCATACTTTTCATAAGATGGTACGTAATTACCTAGTGCTAATCGCAAGCATGATGACATATGTTCGTCAGTTAGTCGATTGCGATATTCTGACTTAATTATCTTCATTTCAGAAAATGCAGACTTGCACAAGTAAGTTGACCCAAACATTGCCGTCAGTTGAAGGGCGATTTGCCTTAGATTCGGATATTTATCTTCAGATATAAAACACCAGAATTTTGTATCAGATGCTGTGGCTTTGAGATGTATATCTGATATAATCTGCACTAACTCATTTTCAACAGAACATGAGTCCATGTTAAACTGACTTGCTATTTCAGTAACTAATTCCTCATTGTTTTTACACGAAAAAAGATAACTCATAAATGATGCGATATTTGCCAATTTACTGAAATCATAAAAACGTATTTCGAATTGGCCCAAAATATTTGATAATTCTGCCTCATAAATATCATAATTCAACTGAGGAATCCTTGCTTTCAAAGACGGAAAATTTTTCAGATCCTTTCTTTTCAGTCGATCTATCATAAGTTGCAATTTACTTTTGAATGCGTTTATTGGGCTAATCATCTCAATAATAATTTTTCCTTTACCTTGAAGCTCCAAATTAATAGTGTTTAAATGCATTGTGATGTCTGTCAAAAATGATAAATCAGTCAGCCATTTTCCGTTTTTCAGCATCTGAGTGTCATCACCTCTTTCGTCCAGAAAAGCTGTTACTTCGGTCAATAATTCTTAAAACCTTTCTAGGAATTTTCCGCGACTCAACCACCTGACGTCCGTGTGAAGAACTAAATCAGTGTGTTCAGCTGACTCACTATCTTCCAACTGCAATTTAAAGAGCCGTCGTTGCAAGCCACGTGCACGGATAGAATTCACAATTTTTATTGCAATGCCCATAATCGCCTTCATGTTTAGAACTTTTGAACACAAAACTTGTTGATGTATAATGCAATGGAAGGAGAAAAATGAAGGGAAATCATCATTAGCTCGACACAATGCTACAAAACGGTTTTTGTTTCCAGTCATTGCTGGTGCTCCATCGGTTGTAATGCACACTAGTTTATATATTGGTAGCTTGTAGTTTGTTATAAAATTGAAGAAAACGTCGTATATATCTTCGCCACGGGTCTTTCCTTTCAGAGGAATCATTGTCAAAAACTCTTCCTTAGCCGACATGTCATTGAATACCATTCGAATAAAAATACACAGCTGAGCAGTGTCTGTCATATCGGTGGATTCGTCGAACTGTAAAGAAAAGTATGTACATTCCATGATATCATGTTTTAGTTTATCTGCCATGTCCTGACTCATGACTTCAACACGCCTTGTGACAGTCGGACGAGATAACTGAAGTTCTCTAATAGCAGACATAATCTCTGTTTTAATTTTAAAATCTCCAAATAAAGTCTCACCCGCTTCAATAAATGCTTCCTTCACAACCAATCCATCATCAAATGGTTTCTTGTGTTTTCGCCAATATATGAGATATTTTAAATGACGCGATCGTTGCAGCTTTTGATTGTTTGGCTGGTCTTGTGAACATGGTTAGTTCTTTTTTCAAACAAGTTATCAAATCACGTACTTTTCGTTTTCTTAATTCACTCTGTGTCGGAAAATCCTTTTCATAGTTTTTATGAACCGTTTTATGATGCCTCTCTAAGTTCCCACGCTTAGGTATTGCAACTGACGCACGGTAAATGAGACAAATGCACTTATCCTTTACCATACAAAGGAAAAATTTTTCTATCAATCGTTATTAAAATGATAAGTTTTACTTTTCTTCGCCGCACTCATTTTGGACTATTTATTAATAAACTTTGTATCGATGTATCGCCTTCAAGTTACAACTCAGACTGACTCCTATTCCTGCAGGCGCAACATTTATATCGGCGCGAACGAAGTCTCGAATGTTTCCGTCAAACACGCCGCCCGAAATTTCTAGAAAAATCGGCGAGAATCAAAAACGCGGCTTTTCTTTGACAAGTACCGCGCGTTCCTTTGATAAAGTCGCCTTTTGCCGCTAGCAGGGGGTTATTATGATAAAAGAAAGTGATGAGGGAGTTATTCTGGCCTAATTGTGGATCGAATAAATTTTAGTAGTTTATTCATTACATTTTGTTTTAGTTACCTAAAACAAAATCTGTGAATAGTTCTACACCGGAATTTTTTTCTCGAGATCGACTCAAAAAGCACTCGACCGTTCGAACACCCCTGCTTTAGATGATATGGCAATAGCTAAAAAGTAGAAAAACTCGAAAAATATTGACAAATGTCCAAATTTGGTCAATTTTTTCAGGTCCTACCATTTTGAATTTAGGTTTATGGTAGAGTTGGTGAATTTAAACTTTATATAATTGTTAAACACCTCAAGTGTAATGTTCATTCTTATATTCACTGAACAATCTGAAAAAGGTAAAAAAAAAACATTAAAAAAAAAGGTTACTTTTATCGTAATCTGTGACCCTAAAAAACTATCATAACTATGAAAAATTTCAAGTCCAAGTAAATGTACAGGATCCGTAACTATCCAAACATCTATTTTTAGGAAAAATTATAATTTTTTCATAAAAAATCGGTTTTTATTAAAAAATAAATAAAAAAATCAAAAACTTTCGTATACATTTTAAAGTACTATTCATTACGAGCATTTAAAAAATATTACAAAATAATGAAAATTAAAGGGCAGAGAGAATTTTGTCCAAGTTAATAGTACTTCATCAGACTGTGTGACGGATATTCTAAATTGACTGTTTTTCCCCTTTTTTGACCATTTTCACATACCATTGCTTTCAAGTACATTTAACCTCAGATTCGGATTTTACGGAAAATTCTACTCAAGAAACTGATTTCTGTATGTATCGGAGTTCTTTTTATGGACATAAAGGGAAATTAAATTGCAATTTGCAGGCCATTTTTAGCTTTAAACTGACTATTTGTCGCTTTTTTTGGCCATTTTAACGTACATCTCGGGCGGTTGCTCTTGACATATCTAAGGCATTCGACCGTGTCTGGCACGATGGACTGTTGGCGAAGCTACGCTCTTATAGTATGTCTGAAAAGTTCTTTTGTGGCTCTCATGTTTCGTTAGTGAGCATTCTTTACGAGTGGCGGTCGACGGATTTCTTTCTAACACCTTCACTATCAACGCCGCTATGCCCCAAGGCTCCGTACTATCTCCTACTCTCTTTCTCATTTACATTAACGATCTGCTGAAAAAGACTGGAAATCCAATCTACACCTTTGCAGATGACAATACGCTTATCTCTTCATTCACTTTGAACGCTCGGACATCGGCTGCTCAGGTGAGTGTCCGCAGACAGCGGGAAGTTGTTCAACTTAACAAAGACCTAGAAGAAATTCTATCTTGGGGTGCCAGTAATCAAGTGGAATTTAACGCTACAAAAACACAAGCGGCAGTTTTTTCTAAACAAGTTAACGTTGCTGAACCCGACATAGGTATGGAGGGGCACTCCATTTCTCTAACATCGTCTCTCAATTTGTTAGGCGTTAATTTGGGAGCAAATATGTCATAGCATGAGCATGTTGTGGGCATAGTAAGGAGAGCTTTTTAAAAGTTGGGACTATTATTATTTCGAACCCGAAAGCTTTGCACTCAACAACAACTGTTAATTCTTTACAAAGCTTAAATTCGACCAACTATGGAATACTGCTTCCATGTTTGGGGCTCCGCTCCCAAAGATACACTGCATTTGTTGGATTCTATTCAGAGAAGTGCTGTTCGTCTGATTGGAGACCCGGAACTGACCGGCGACCTTGATTCGCTGGAACATCGAAGAACGGTTGGCGACTTGAGCCTATTCTACAAGTATTTTCATGGAAAGTGTTCGGAGGATGTGGCCCGTTTAATTCCTCCCAGAGCGGTGCATGTTAGAAATACGCGTCGCGCTGATACTTCACATCCGTATGAGGTTCAGCTTGTTACTCCTTGTACAACGCTTTTCAAGCAGTTTTTATATGGAGAACATCATCCCTTTGGAATAATTTGCCCAGGACTGTGTTTTCCACCCAGTACAGTTTACAGCGATTCAAGAACAACGTGAATCGCTTTTTCCGCACACGTGTCGCTCCTGTAGCGCCTTAGGGAACTCCTTGCAGCACGTGTGCTAGACCCATAAAAAAATACAATTCCTTTTAAAATAATATTTTTGGCCTCCGATTTGGATTCTAGTGAAAATTTTACAAAATTATTTATTAAGTATTTATTAACCGAGCGACTTTTACTTTTGATTTGTTTTAATTTTTAGTGTTCCGTACGGAACACTTATAAGATCACTTCGGTGTCTGTTTGTCCATCTGTCTGTCTGTCTGTCCGTCTGTTACACCCGATTTTCTCCGAAACTATTTGTCATAGAAAGTTGAAATTTGGTCATAATATAGGAATTGATGGCCTCATCAGAGCCATGTAGTTTTGAAACTTAAATTTTGACTTAAGGGGTTAGTTTTGGGGGGTGAAATCGGAAGTGAAAAAAAAATTTTTTACTAGATAATCGAGTGTGGTCTCAAATGAAAGCTTGTGAAAACACGAGTAAAAAATATATATATAATGTAATACTTGCGCGCACTTTTGTTTGTATTATTTTTAAAAAATCGCGAAAAATCGCTGTCCACCCGCCTTATCTCGAAAAGTCCTTATCAAAAAGTTTTGAAAAAATTCTGGAATATTCTCCACGGGGTGTAGATTGAACGAAAATTATCACGAGTGCATTACTTGTAATAATTTATCTCATTTGGGGTGTATTTTGTGAAGTCACGGATCATTTTATACTTCCGTTACAACATTTTTTATTTTAAAAGCAATTATCGTGCGGAACACTAATTGCGCAAGTTCAACTTGCACTTGACCGGTTATTTACAATAGGTTTTACAATTATTTTAGTACTTTGCCATGCTTTTGTCATTTGAATTTTGCCGTCTTTCTTTTGGATGTAGAATCGCTTTTAAGTTCTACATGGAAAATTTTGCCTAGAATCCAAATCTAAGGCCGAATTTTGAAATGAATACGTTAAAATGGCCAAAAAAGCGAGAAGTAATAAATTTAGAACTAAAAATTCCTTGCAAATTGCAATTTAATTTTCGTTTATGTCCATTAAAAAACTCCGATACATACAGAAATTAGTTTCTTGAGTAAAATTTTCCGTAGAATCCAAATTAAATGTACTTTCTGAATACAGTGGTGTGTTAACATGGCCAAAAAAAAGGGAAACAGTCAATTTAGTGCTAAAAATGTCGAATTCGAATCAATTTTCCTTTCACTAGGAAAAAAAGGATGCATACATACAGATATGAGCTTCTTTTGTAAAATTTTCCGTAGAATCCATATTCGATGCTAAAAAGATTTTTTGTATACGATGGTACGTTAAAATGACAAGAAAATGGCAACTCAGGAAAATTCAATTTTTAATTGTGGCACACCCCAAGAAATTTTTTTTTCTGGAGGAGTTAGGTTGGGAAAAAATGTGATTTTTTAAAAAAAAACCCAAATTTAGTCATTTATCAACAGTTCGTCAATTTTTAAAATTTTCGATTTCCTTACCTCTTTTGAGAAGGCTGGTAAGGTCACGTGCCACCAAAAATATTACTTAGTTGTTGCCCTGATGCTCCCCTACCATCACAATTTGTTCTTGCGATGATTCGTTTAGAAAAACCGGAGAAAACTAAATAAATGTAAAAATGTGGTTTTTGGGGTTTTAAGGTGGAAAGGAGTGGAGGGAGGCTAAAATATGCCAAAAATAATTTTTTTTACCCAAAGAACAAGCCAAAATAATAAAAAACAACTTTTTTGAAGTAGGGCATATCGACCCGAAAAACTTAAGATGCCCTTTCATTTGAAATTAGCACTACACACACTGTAATGCTATTGTGCCAAAGATTGCCAAAACCCAATATAATCTGAACACTAATTAACTGTTTTCAGTGTTATTTGCAATAAAAAATTATCATTTCAATTTTAGTGTATTTTCTTAGTGGAAAAAAAAACAGACCCTACCAAAATAGCGATAAGAATACCGTACTTCAAATCACCTCTCTTATAAGTTCCTAAATAAGGGAAATCGTTATCCTTAATAAAGAATTCTCTTATTTTGTTTTAATACTGCGCAAACTCCGAATGGTGGGCGTATGCTTCAAATAACAATTTTTTTTACAGGGAGAAATCCGCCTTATGGAGCAGTCTGCGTCACCTTAAGGGTGCCCCAAAGTGCTCCAGTTATGTGGGGCTCTCCAACCTGAAGGGTTGGCATACCCACTAAAACTACTTATGAGCTGGGATAACCCTTTACTCCTTTTACATACTGTGATTTTTAAGGTTTAGGTGTTTAAAACTTTTAACTAAACTTAAAATTTACTTTTAAAAAATTTTGATTGGTCAATTATACTAGAAAAAAATAATTCCGAAATAGCAACAAAAATTTTCTTGGAGACTTACCAACAATTATTATCAAGTGCCATGGAAACTTACACTATTAAACACAAAAAACACAAAAAAAATTAAAGAATGGATTAGCAACGGAATTATCACATCAATTAAAACTAGAGATAAAATGAAAAAAAAATTAAGTAAAAATTTTAGCGCCCCAATTAGAAAAAGAATACAAAGAATACAGAAACACTTTAAACAAACTTATACATAAACAAAAGAATCAATATTATAAAAAGCAAATTGAAAATAATAAGAATGACATGAAAAAACTCTATAAAATAATTAAAGATGCAACTTATGTAAATAATAACAATACTTTTCATAATATAAAAAATATGGATGGCCAGAATTTCAGAAGTTCAATTGAGGCAGCAAATTTCTGTAATGACTATTATATAAATATTGGAATGGAAATGGAAAAGACGATTCCACCACCACAAGTAGAACATCATGCAGACCTGCCTATAATAAATTCTATTTATTTAAACTCCATAACGAAAAATGAATTAATCAATTATATTTCATCTTTAAAAAACAATAGTTCACCGGACTACGATGGTATACAAGCTAATATTATAAAACAAACACATTTAGAAATTATTAACCCTCTTTTACACATATTAAATTTAATCATAACAACTGGGAAAATACCTTCTGAATTTAAAACCTCAATAATAACACCCATTCACAAACCAGGATCTAAAACCTCCATAAATAATTACCGACCAGTGAGCCTAATCAGTAATTTTGCAAAACTTTTTGAAAAATGTATAAAATTCAGGCTAATTAACTTTTTAAAAATTAATAGTATTTTATCAACAAACCAATTTGGATTCATCGAGGGCCTCTACTATAGATGCCATGCATAGATTAATAACTGAAATTGTTAATAATTTAAATTCAAATAAAAAATGTTTAGCCGTATTTTTAGACCTTGCTAAGGCATTCGATAAGGTGCCTGATAATGAACTTCTTAAGGTACTGGAAAGGTATGGAATAAGGGGAGTAGCTGGGCCACTGTTTAGAGATTACTTGTCGGAGCGTATACAAATGGTCAAGCTAAATAACATTTTGAGTGACAAACAAAAAATTGTTAGTCCACAAGGAACAGTCTTAGGACCAGTTCTTTTTATAATATATATCAACTCTTTGTTAAAATTGTGTGTTGATGGCTTGACCATATCTTATGCAGATGATCCAGCTCTGATTGTTTCTGGAGATCACTGGGAAAGTGTAAAACATCAAACAGTTAATAGTTTAAGAAAATTTAAAAAACTGGCTTCAAACTTATAAGCTAACATTAAATTTAGCAAAAACAAATTACATAGCTTTCTCACTTACTAGTGCAAACAGACCACAATACAGTACTATTGTTGTTGATAATCAATCGATTAAAGAAACTTCATGTGCAAGATATCTTGGAATTGTAATTGATAAATTCCTTAAGTGGCAACCTCATATTGATTACACAGGGCAACAAAAAAATATTTTTGTTTTGGTGCCTGGGATTTTAGAGCTGATTTTAACTATATTTGGGACGCTAAATCTATACATGCAATCCGTTTTTCTCTATCAGCTCTGCTTTTTTAGATACATCAACTTATCTACCAATGTGGTTTTTATTCAGTATATTCATTTATGAGAGTTCTAAAATTATTATATATTCATTAATGTAGGTACAATGGTTTTATTGTCAGTCTGTAATTGAGTAAATTCCAGGTAAATCTATAAATAGTGGAACCATTGCCTATCAGGTACCTGAACTGACCCTTTTAATCACCTAACTCGGGTAAGTCTCGTCAGTTTGTGCGTTCTTACTAATGAGAGTAGATCGAATTCGGCGTGTTATTTTATGTTAAGAAAAAGAGTGTTTTTGTGTTATTGAACAGAATTAAAATGAGTTCAGGTTCCAGTTCAAGAAGAAGTTGTGTAAATCAACCTGATGTGTTTTGCTATATATGCGGAGAATACATGTTTCAACAAAACAGACAAACTATTATTGACTTTGTAAAGCGAGCGTATCTTGGATACTTTGGAGTTAAGCTTGGTGATCAGGACAAAACGTGGGCCCCGCTTCTCGTATGTAAAACTTGTACAGAGCATTTACGGCAGTGGACTACCGGGAAAAGAAAATGTCTAAAATTCGGCGTACCAATGGTTTGGAGAGAACCAAAAAACCACTTCAATGATTGTTATTTCTGTTTAGTAAATACTAATGGAATCAATTGAAATCACCGCAGTAAGTGGACTTATCGCAATTTAGACTCGGCAATACGCCCTATCCCGCACTCAGATGAAATACCGATTCCAACATTTCATCAGCTACCACATATCTCTGATGAATATTTTCCCTCTGATCGCTCTTCTGATGCTAATAAAAGTTCTGATGCTAATGAAACTAACAGTGACTATGAGGGGACGTCATCAGTTCCTCAACGCTTCAATCAAAATGAATTAAATGATCTCGCCAGGGATCTCAATTTATCGAAAAAAGCTTCTGAAGTACTGGCTTCTAGGTTGAACGACAAAAATTTACTGGAACAAGGAACCAAAATTACCTTTTACCGTACAAGAGAAAAAGATCTGCTACCATTCTTTTCTCAAGACGACAATCTTGTATTTTGTCACGAAATTAGGGGACTCATGAAAGAAATGGGACTTTCTGAATATATTCCAGATGATTGGCGCCTATTTATTGACAGTTCAAAGCGAAGTTTAAAATGTGTCCTTCTACATAATGGGAATAAATATGGTTCAATACCACTAGCTCACTCAACGAAACTGAAAGAAGAATATAATACCATAGCTTTGGTCTTGCAGAAGATAAAGTATTACGAACATCAATGGATGATTTGTGTAGACTTAAAAATGGTAAACTTTCTTCTTGGGCAGCAAAGTGGTTACACGAAATATCCGTGTTTCTTGTGCCTCTGGGATAGTAGAGACAAAACACACCACTGGGTTAGAAAAGATTGGCCTCAGAGAGAAAACATGGATTGGGAAAAGAATGTCATTAACGACGCTTTGGTTGAAAGAGAAAAAATCATACTTCCTCCGTTACATATAAAGTTGGGCTTAATGAAGCAATTTGTAAAGGCTCTTGATAAGAATGGGTCTTGTTTTGCATATATAGGGGTAAAAATGCATCAGTTGAGCACAGAAAAACTCAAAGCAGGGATATTTGACGGCCCACAAATAAGACAATTAATTAAGGATCCTGCCTTCATAAATTCAATGAATCCAGTTGAACGAGAAGCTTGGACATCATTTGTTGCAGTTGTGGAAAATTTTCTAGGCAAACATAAAGCTCAAAACTATGTTGAAATGGTTAACAAGATGCTTAATAGTTTCAAATCCTTAGGGTGCAATATGAGTATTAAAATACACTATTTACACAGCCACTTAGACCGTTTTCCAGAAAATTTAGGAGACATGAGTGAGGAACAAGGTGAAAGATTTCACCAAGATATTAAAGTTATGGAGGACCGCTACCAAGGAAGATGGGACATGCACATGATGGCAGATTACTGCTGGAGTTTAAAAAGGGACTGTTTAAAAAAACATTCAAGAATGTCGCGGAAAAGAAGCTTTCCAAGTGTTGAGTGACTATTTCATTTCTTCAATGTTTTTTTTTTTGTTTGTAAGTACGACATAATATTGTATTTTGTATAACTAAAATAAAAATTTCGTATCTACTTTTGTTTACTACACTTACGGATTTGAGTTACAATAATGTAACTTATATTTCTCTAAAATTGTATATCTTAAAAATTTGAGCTCCCAGGTACAAATGAATACGTTATTTGAATTCAGGACATCAAATTGATATAGAATCAGCTCAAAAAACCTCGACACCAAAACAGCTGTTCCCCTGTGTTATGTATCCAACAAAATTCGTAAACTTATTCATAAACTTTATTTATTAAGAGAATTCATAAATAAAAAAACGTTTATTACATTTTATAAAACATTTGTGGAATCAATTATAAGATATGGAATATTGGTGTGGGGTGGACTTTATGAGAGTAACTTGTATAGATTGAATATAATACAAAAAATATATACTCAAAATTATTTATAAAAGAAATAGATTATACCCTTCACAACTGCTTTTTAATAAAGACATTGTTAATATTAGATCAGTTTACGGTATGTTCTTATATACATACTCGACCTGATTTAAAACCTTTTGTTGACCATACTTATGAAACAAGAACCCGGCACAGCAGGCAAATTAAACTACCAGCAACTACTAATAATCTTCACCTAAGATATATAAATTATTTTGGTCCTAAACTTTACAATTTGCTACCAACCGAAATAAGAAATTGTACTAAGATAAAATGTTTTAAATTATTAATAAAAAACTCATTTTTGAAAATTATCATCAATTTGAGAGGTATTTTAGTTGATTGTATATTTTGACGGCAGATTTTGTTTTGTATGTAATTTTGTAAATTTGAAATAAACTGTTATTTTTGCTTTTCTTCTCTTCTACTTATGAATGTAACTAATCAGTGTATTAATAACTTATAAAATATTTCCAAATAATATTACACGTACAGATGTTTCACATCTAAGTGCTTAAAATAAAAGTAGCATGATTAGGATATAGGAGAAATAACATATTTCATTTATTTATATTGTAAGAATAATAGAAAATAAATAAGAATAGAAAATTAAAAATAACGATAAAAGCCGAGTACTTATATTTAATTTCTACTGCGCAAGCTCCAAACGGTGGGCGCATGCTTCAAATAAAGATAAAGACAGTGGCCTACCATAATAAGCGTTGCAAAATCTCTTTATTATCGTGTTTATAATGCGTATATTTTTTGAATTACAATGAAATAAAGTAAAATAACAAAGTAGTTATTGCAGCATGAACGTCACTATTCTCCATTGATATAAAGTTACCCATTCACCAGTGTTGTTCGTTCTTGGGCTTTTTTGTTTCTGTTTTAACTAATTATACTGTAATACAAACAAGATTCTCAAATTTCTATCGTGTGTTTTTCAATGGGATTATTCTATTTTAGACTTACAGGAAATACAAAGTTCGATTATTGAAATAATGTTCTTATTTTCGTGAAATAGTTTAGTGTGTCCGTTTGTTCTCGCTATAATACCAGAGGTCCCATAAATAAGTTCAGATTTGGTCGTCTTTTAGTACAAATGTAACGAGTGGAAGGTGGAAATTTAGTTGTTGATTCAAACCACTCGAAAATTTGCGTATGATTAAGGACGTTCCCAAGAAAATAAATTTCCTTATGATTATCTACAAAATTTGAATATACATATTTATTAGCGTGCTTTATACGTAGAAAAAATTTCAATACTCCTTACGGCACTAAATTTATAAATATTGGCTGTTAAAATTTGCTTTTTTAACATACGAACCCTACCGCGACCTATGTTGAAACGGATGTTTTATTTTATTTTTTTTTTTTTTATGGGTCTAGCATACGTGCTACAGGGAAGTCCCTAAAGCGCTATAGGAGCGACACGTGTGCGGAGAAAGCGATTCACGTTGTTCTTAAATCGCTGTAAATTGTACTCGGTGGGAAACACAGTCCTGGGCAAATTATTCCAAAGGGATGATGTTCTCCATATAAATGACTGCTTGAAAAGCGTTGTACGAGGAGTAACAGCTGAACCTCATACGGATGTGAAGTATTAGCGTGACGTGTACTTCTAACATGCATCGCTCTGGGAGGAATTAAGCGGGCCACATCCTTCGGACACTTTCCATGAAAATACTTGTAGAATAGACTCAAGTCGCCAACCGTCAGTTCCTGTCAGTTCCGGGTTTCCAATCAGACGAACAGCTCTTCTCTGAATAGAATACAACAAATGCAGTGTATGTTTGGGAGCGGAGCCCCAAACATGGGAGCAGTATTCCATAGGTGGTCGAATTTGAGCTTTGTAAAGAATTAACAGTTGTTGTGAAATGTAAAGCTTTCTGGTTCGAAATAATATTCCCAACTTCTGAGAAGCTCTCCTCGCTATGCCTGCAACATGTTCATGCCAGGACATATTTGCTCCCAAATTTACGCCCAACAATTTGAGTGACGATGTTAGGGGAATGGAGTGCCCCGACATAACTATGTCGGATTCAGCAACGTTAACTTTTTTTAGAAAAAAACTGCCGCCTGGGTTTTTGTAGCGTTAAATTCCACTTGGTTACTGTTACCCCCAGATAGAATTTCTTCCAGGTCTTTGTTAAGTTGAATGACTTCCTGCTGTCTGCGGATATTCGTCTGAGTAGCCGATGTTCGAGCGTTCAAAGTGAATGAAGAGATAAGTGTACTGTCATCTGTAAAGCTGTGGATTGGATTCTCGGTCTTTTCCAGCAGATCCTTAATGTAAATGAGAAAGAGAGTAGGAGACAGTATGGAGCCTTGGGGTACACCGGCGTTGATAGTGAAGGTTTTAGAAAGAAATCCGTCGACTGCCACTCGCAAAGAACGCTCTCTGAGGAAACATGAGAGCCACAAACAGAACTTTTCAGACATACCATAAGAACGTAGCTTAGCCAACAGCCCATCGTGCCAAACACGGTCGAATGCCTTGGATATGTCAAGAGCAACCGCTCGAGATTCTTCAAAGTGTTCAATTGCGTTGTTCCAAACATGTGTTACATAAGTCAGGAGATCTCCTGTTCATCTATTTTTACGAAAGCCATATTCGTAATTGCTAGTAATGTTGAATCCTTCAAGATATTTTAGAAGATGCTGATTGATAGCCTTTTCCATGACTTTCGATATTATTGAAAGCAGTGCGATTGGTCGGTAGTTATTTGGCAAGGTCTTCTTGCCTTTTTTAGGTATTGGCTGAACTGTCGCACATTTCCAGCAGGAAGGAAATATTCCCTTTCTGTAAGATAGGTTGAAAAGTCTACAGAAAACTGGTGTTAGTTCCCTCGCACAGTTTTTGAGAACTATGACAGGTATTCCGTCAGCGCCAGAAGCCTTTTTGGTGTCTAGCTTCATCAAAATACGTTTTATGATACGCTGCCTGAAGACAATATCGGGCATCCTTGACTGCACTATGGGAATATTAGGTGGTGTTTTTCCTTGGAAATCGACAGTAGAATGTGAAGCCAACAAGTTCGCTTTCTCAACAGGTGTCTTTGCAATAGAATTATCTGGCCGTGTGAGTGGTGGTATGGTGGATTTGGTGAAATTTTCACTAACTGCCCTAGCGACTGACCAAAAGGACTTGGAATTGTTGAGACAAGCGAGAAGTTTGTTTCTAATTCGTTGATTGTGTGCCTCCTGGGTTTCGTCGATAATTTCTTTGCATCTGTTCCTGGCACGAACAAAAGTGTTACGATTTATGGTGTTAGGACTTTCATGCCAATGTCGGTATGCAAGATGTTTAGAAGCAACAGCTTCTTTGCATTTTCGGTCAAACCAAGGCTTGCCGTTGGAAGGACATTTCTTCGAAAAAGGGATGTAAGCCTCCATAACATCGGAAACCTCCTTGGCGCAGTCAGATGGGTCATCGGATCGAAAACAAACGTCTAACCAAGGGAAAGTTCGAAAATATTCCATGAGATCTTCCCATTTAGCAGATTTGTAGTGCCAAATCTTGCGCGGTTTAGGCGCGTCTCTGTCTCTGATTGGTAGGATACTCGATGTCGATAATAGTTTATGGTCGGAAGAACCTAATGGCGGATTTACGCTGACCGTGTAAATCTCCGGATTGGTGGTTAAAAACAGATCAAGAAGACTGGCGAACTCCCCGTCTTGATCAGGGATCCGTGTTGGTTCGTCAATAAGCTGAGTTAAGCCAAAACTGACTGAAAATGATTCGGCTTCGCGACCTTGTTCATCGACAGTATTTGAATATTTAAGCCAGTTGATGCTGTGGACATTAAAGTCGCCCAGGATGGCAATTTCGGCATTTGGATAGTTAATTAGTAAATGATCGATGGTGTCTGCAAGAGAAGCGAAAAGTGCTCTAAAGTTAGTATCGCTTGGTGGTCGATACAGGATACAGATGATGGTAATTTTCTTACGATTGTTTTTAAAAACTTAAAGTCATTAATTAAAAATATCACAAATATTTTCCTGTAAAGAAAATTATAGGGAGCGGTATTCGTTTTTCTTATAAAAAATGTTGGAACTGAGCTACTTATAATCGTTTTCCGTTTTCCTCGCATAACTTGATAAATAAAAGTTCGCGTCTTGGCAACGTCGCACTGTAACATTCATTTTTTTCCTGGATTTTAAGATCATGTTACGGCACTGTTTTTCTCCCTATAATTTATATTTTTTCTCAATTTTTATATTTATAGGAGAAATTTCAACTTTTGAGCTGTGTAGCTTAAAACAGTGTTTTAAATTTTTGAGCAGTTTAATCTAAATTTTACAGTGTGCATTGCGGGTTGACTACTGGTCTCTTTAATTTGCATTGAATATGTCTGATTAACTATAGATTTGTATCCGGAAAGGAAGCCATTTTAAAGACGTTACTTTAAGGAAGGGAGAAAAATATTTAAGCGTAAGGATTGCATTGTTCAAGGCTTTTTTTTTCCAGCCGAGATATAGTAAGGTCTTTTTCCAGCCGAGATGCAGTAACGACTTTTTCCATCATCCCCGCAGTAGCTTATTAGTGATGTGGTAGTGCAGAGACGGTTTTTAGCTTTGAAGTTCAAGGCCTTTTCCTTGAAATTCCCAGACATTTCGGGTCAAAAAGTGTTTAGCAGCCCAAAAGGAACTGGAGTAGCAAAGATCGAGACAATATGGTTATGAAGATCTCACCGGGACAGGCTAAAAAACTAATAGAAAAACCGTAAGTCATAAGCACTTCAATCCATAGGTCTTGCTTCCTGCTGACAAGTGCGTTTACATCGTCTATTCAGCACGTGTAACTCGTGAAGTTAATTCCACGAACTTTTAACATCGTGTTTAGCTAAGCCTTTAATTAGAATCCTCAGTTAAAGACTCTATATAATCGTACCATCTACTAGATTAAGGGATTTTATTTAGTAGTAGTAATTTTAAAGTGTGGCGAAGAAGAAGAACTTTTAATTTTGTAATTAATAAACCCTTTTCTTTATTTAAATCTACCGTTTCACTGAATCACCCGTTTTATCTTTCAGAACGCAACGGTTGTACCATATTAAATTTTTTTTCAACAACTACATAACCCTTCAGTATTTTTTTCATTTTTTTGAGCTGAAGTTAGATTCTTTTTATTTTAAAATGAATGGTGTCCAAAATCTGTACAACCAAAATTTTAAACAACTATAGAGACTATTTTCAAAAGACGTACAAAAATTATCTCTTATCCATATTTCTCTACCAAAAAAAAAAAAACTGAGCTAATTTATGTCTAATTTCTTTAATTCTTTCAGTATTAATATCAACTCAATCCATTCTCAAAAATTATGATATACATAAGGGGCAAATAACGACTTCTATATAATAAATAATATATTTATTAAAAGCAAAAAAGTTAAGACGTATCAAAATTGCGCTTCAACGTGCGGACGTTTTTTTAGACGGTATAAAATTGCGCCCAAACGGGAGGGTAATTTTTTAACAAGCTACAGCACTGCGCGGAAAGTTTGAAAAAACCGTTAACGCACAGCTGATTTTAATAAATGCGTATAGCTCACAGATATAGAAAAAATATGGGTTATCGTAAATAAAACATCAATATTTATAACGAATCAAATATTTACTAGTATTCAACATAAATAAGTAGCATATTATTATAAAAATATTGATGTATTTTTATACAGTCCCTGGCCAAATTATTAGACGCACTGTATTTTTTTTTAGTAATTTTATGTTTCTTAAGAGTTTTTATGCAATAATGGTATATTTAAACTACAATATTATTGATTTTTATTTAAAAGAATTGTTGTAGACTACATATTTGTATTTATTTTTAACATATGGCGACACTGTGTTGACAAAGTGATACATGAACGTAAATAAGTACAAACCTGTATCAGTCGCGATCGGAATCGAGTCAGGTACGGACGTGTTTCTGTGGCTTTATGGACTGTGATTGTTTGTTTAACAGTTTTATACTACTCAGTTATTAGTTTATTTTGTATGCAGTGTTTTAAAAAAAGTAATTGGACTATTTTCATTATGGGTAGAAAAGGCGATCTTTCACCACGTAAAAAAGCTGAAGTGAAGGCCCTTGTGATTGCGAAAACATTTACAAACCGAGAAATATCACGAAGATTGGAGGTTTCTGAAGCTAGTGTACGACGCATAAAAAAGAAAGTTGAGTCAGGGAAGGAATTAAGCCCGAAAAGAAAGAAAAGATGCGGTAGAAAACCAATTTTCACTCCACGGTCAGAGAGATGTTTGAAGAAAATTTGTGTAGAAAACAGATTTGCTACCACAAAGGTAATAAAATCACAACTCCAGGATGCTAGCGTAAATGCTTCTGAGCGCACTGTTCGAAGAAAATTGAAAGAATTAGATTTTAAGGCCTGTCGCCCCGCCAGGAAGCCCAAGTTAACAGCTGCAATGAAGGCAAAGCGCCTGAAGTGGGCCAAACAATGGCAAGACAAAGATGTGGACTTCTGGAGATCGGTAAGATACAGCAATTTAATCAATAATTGATACATTATTATCATTTTCAGTTAAATAAAGCAAATAAACATGGAAGTTTATATATTTTTCCTATTTTTGACAGGTCTGCTTCAGTGACGAAAGCATATTCGAAATTTTGCAGAATAAAGCTCAGTATGTGCGTCGTCGTCATGGAGAAAAGTTTCATCCTGATTGTGTCGTCCCGACGGTTAAACATCCCACCAAAGTGATGATTTGGTCAGTCATCAGCGGCAAGGGCACTGGACGTCTGTACGTCGTCAAAGGAATAATGAGGCAAGATCAGTACAAAGAAGTATTACAAAATCGGTTGATTCCGCAGCTCAGAGAATGGTTTTCCAAATGGGGAACCATTCACTTTCATGCAAGATGGAGCTCCCTGCCACACTGGTCGGTCTGTTAAAGCTTTTTTTGGCAGAAAAAATATCCCTCTGTTGGATTGGCCCTGATATGAACCCCATTGAAAATGTGTGGGAGCTGATGAAAAGAGAAGTGGCTAAAGATGTGATTACCAACAAAACCCAGCTCCTAGAAAAGATTATTCATGTGTGGAATCATCATCCTCAAATGCAGGAAACAGTACAATCTTGCATTGATAGCATGTCGCGCAGAATTAAAGCTTTGATAGCGGCTAAAGGTGCCTCAACTAAATATTGACTTATTAACATTAATTTCACTTTTCTTTAAAACTTAATAAACTTATGCTTTTCTAAATTAATGCTGTTTTATTTATGTTAAATAAATAGGTAATTGATTGGATAATATAAAAATAAAAAACAAATCAATTTAAAATAATAAAACGGTACAATATCACTCGGTAATTAATATTTTACATGAAATCTTGCAGTGCGTCTAATAATTTGGCCAGGGACTGTAATAATAGAATTTAGATACTACCAATTACCGGTTTACTACCTGCACCTTCAAACAATAAAAAGGGTTGGGTAAGCATTTTTTTCCGGTCGGGGTACTCTCTGTGCGAGTGACATTTTCTGTTCACTAAACATTATTGAATGATTTTTAGTCTGCTCATGCGATTCGTCCGTGGTAGATGTGCTATACCGTGCTTTTCAAAATTATCTGTGTTTCATCTTGTGACTGTGTGAATTGGCTCGTAACTGGATTTTGATCTCTGCTTGTGAATATGGCAACGTATACCAACGACGAAAATACGGACATCCTAATGTGTTACGGATTTTGCGAAGGAATGTCGTCGCGTGCACGTGATGAATACATACTGCGATATCCTACTCGTCGTGTACCTGATGTTAGCGTATTTGATGGAACTTATCGAAGACTACGAGAAACTGGTTCCGTACAAAGACGGCGGACTGACATGGGACGACCACGTATCTTTGACGAAGACGAAGAAAACGAAATACGACGTCTCTTTGAGGTGGACCCAACCACATCTATAAATGCTGTTGCACAACAGCTTGGTTTTTCGCAGTGGAAGGTATGGTTTGTAATGCATACTGTTGAGCAACACCCTTACCACTATACGCCCGTGCAAGTCATTAAAGAAGGGGATCCGTTGCGACGATTAGAATTCTGCAGATTTATGCTCAATACCAATGTCGAAGATGCATCTTTTTTTTAAGAAAATACTATGGACTGACGAGTCAAAATTCGACAAAGACGGTCTTACAAACTACCACAATGCCCACTATTGGGCTTCTAAAGAGGAAGGCAACCCAAACAAAAAAAGAACGAAAGGATCACCAACAAGATTCAGCTTAAATGTGTGGATGGGTATAATTTCAAATTATTTAGTTGGGCCATTCTTCCTGCCTGATAATTTGAATGGCGAGGAATACGACAATTTTTTGCGGAACGATTTATCTAATTTGATGGAAGACCTACCTGTTGGTTTGAGACAAAACATGTACTTTCAACACGATGGCTGCCCAGCTCACTACAGAGGAAGTGTTCGTGCATGGCTCAATGATAATTATCCCAACAAATGGATTGGAAGAGACGGACCCATACCTTGGCCGGCGGGAAGCCCAGACCCATGTGGGGTCACATGAAAAGTCTCGTATACGACCAGATGACTCCTATCGAAAACGTGGATGTCCTAAGACAAAAAATAATTGATGCGGCTGACGAAATGAGGCGGCACCTCACAACCAGCGTTGTGAAAAGTAATTTAAGAAAAGAATGAGAATTTGTGAATATAGAATAGGGGCGACCATATAGAACATGAATTATAATTAATAAAAAATATTAAATTGCAAGGTTTTTTGTTTTTATTTGTGTATTTTTCGTATTTTCACCTAGAACTAAAAAATTACCTTTTGCTACCCGAGCCCGCTTTAGGTGTCATTCTGTGTACAGTTTTCCTATTAAACTCCTAGTATTATACCTTTTTTGATAGCTAAAAAGACGTAAAAGTTTTTAAAATAATTTACAGAATAACTTCCATACTTTTTTTTTTCTCTTTATTGATTTAAAGTAGGAAACACTTGGTAAAAATTTGTAATTTAGAAACATTAACCAGCCGCCATTTGAAACTGTTAGTAACTAGTTCAAATTTTTTTGATGATTTTTGATTCTTGACATACAGACTAACTAAAAATAACCAAAAAATCGCATTCGAGAACCTCTAATAAAAAAAAAAATCGATATAAAAGCAAAAAAAAAACATGTTTTTTTTTTTTTAGAAAATCTTTAAACTTCAATATCTCGAAAACGGTTAAGTTTAGGACATCATGTCATAGAGTCAAATCGGTCAGAAACGACCTAAACTATAACGTCCTTAATTATCTAGGACGACTTTCCCTGTAACGCTGTATATATCAATTACGACCCTGTTATGGCCAGGTACGTGTGAAGATCCTAACGGTCGTTTTATATTTTTATTGCATCAATTTGCCAAATCATTTTCTTAGATCTTGAAAAATACTATAGATTCGAATACAGTTTGCAAGTAGTGCTCGTCGTACCAAGCAAGCCTTCAAAAATATGAAACTTTTTTTTCGGAAGATACAAATTTCAACTTATTTGAGATGAAAAAAAATCAATGTGAGTAAATTTTTGCAGTATTGAAAGTAACATAATCTGTTATAATAATATGTATAATACTTAATCAATCGAATATAGATTTATTTATTGTGCATCCAGGTTAAAACCTTGAAACATGGTTTATTAGTGCAAAAAATAAAAGTCGAAAAATGTCGCAATTTTTTTCCAATAGTTTGCGGTTTTTGCGGCAAATCGCAACTTTGCATAAAAGCGTGGGAACATGCTCTTACTGACACTCTCAGACAACTTTAGAAAAAAAAGCTGAGGTAGATTAGTTGTTGTTATTTTTAATTTGTTTTTACTGTGCTGTTTTGCGTTATTTAACGTAAACTATTTTACATATTTCCATGTTTATTGTGTGTAAATCAAAAACGAAATTTTAATTTTAAGGAATGTTAACAGTATTACCCAAACTGTGTATGTGTTTCCATGACGAAATCCTAATATTTAGAATAAATAAATTTAAACAGATATTGTTTCTTAAGAAGTGGAGAAGGTTATATTAACTCTTAAAAACAACAAAACACCAGGCAACGATGGCATTCACGGCGAAATTCTGAAAATCTTGTGCGAAATGAACAGCCAGTTTCTCGACACACCCCCACCACGCTTTTCAATAATATATACCAGGGGCCTGCAACCTTTTAACTAACGGGTGCCAGTTTTCATCCATACAACATTTTGGGTGCCGACATACATAGGTACTTACTACAACTAAAATTAACAAAAATTAACTTAAATTAACTTAAAATATTGCTTTTAGAAGGTTTAATTACAAAAAAATTTTAACATTTAACAAATAATTTTATTATACTAGTCCTAGGACCTAGTGTGAACCCTGTGCTTGAAGTTCTTTATAGAGTTTTCTTATATCCGGTTCATGTCTAGTTATTTTCAGTGTCACACATGCTTCCGAGTTGTTTGTTGTTAGCCTGCTTCGGTACGGGTTTAAAATCACTCTCATATGGGAAAAAAGTTGTTTACAGATATAGGATGATCCGAAAGCTGTAAGCATGGCAAACGCTACTTTCTTAAGACAAATAAATTTCTCTGTAAACTCATCCAACAACTGATTATCTCGTTTGAATGATTCTGGCAGTCACCTTCTAATACCCTTCTTAATTCTACAAATTTCGTGTTCCATAACTCGGAGCTTTTAAATTCAATGTATTGAAGATCAAAATCATTAATGTCCATCCATGAGAAAAGAGCAACTGCTGGAAAAATCCATTAAATCTGGTTTGATTCAAAAAGCGAACATAGGACCATGTTTATCAAAATCCTGATCCCTCTCGATAAACTCCTCTTTTAAATTAGTCATATATTTAAGAATTTCGTCTATTAGTGCACCATCGTCGACAATGGATATATAAGTTTTTAAATCTGGAAAATATTTATATGTGTTTGTAGTAATATCGCTGATAAATAAATATATTTTTAATTTGAATGATTTCCAGGATTCGTATAAATCCAGAACTGTTTGGCCTGAACCTTGTAACTTTAAGTTGAATTCACTGAGATGGTTTGTAATATCAGTAAGAAATATTAACATACAGATCCAGTTCTTATCTTCTAGTTCAGGATAAGCATCCATGATTTTTTTCCAACAAGAATGATTTAATTTCGCCCAGACATTGCAAAATCTAGAGAGCACTTTACCACGGCTGAGCCAGCGCACATTATTGTGCAATGGTATATCTGAATATGCACTTTCTAATTCCTGCAGAAACGCCTTAAATTGTCTATGGATCAGTGAAGAACGACCGACAATGTAGTTAACTATTTTAACCACCCTATCCATCACGGATTTTAAACTTCCAGCGGAGATTTTAGCGCGCAAACTCTCTTGGTGAATTATGCAATGAAAATTCACAACTGATCGACCCATGCGTTCAATAAGAAGGGAAACAAATCCTTTATGTCTCCCAATCATAGCAGGAGCGCCATCTGTCGTTACGCAAAAAAATTTTATTTAAATCAACGTACCGCTTTTCAAAATGTTTAACAAATTCTGAAAATATATCCTCTCCTCTTGTAGTTCCCTGCAATGGGAGCAGACAAATCAGCTCTTCATACACACTGCCATCATCGAAGTATCGCGCAACGATTGCCAGAGGGGCAATGTCATTAATATCGACACTTTCATCCAATGCTACACTAAATACAAAACTCCGTTTGATAGCGTCTCTCTGCTGTTTTTGGACATTTTGTGTCATTTCGGTAATTCGTTTCTCGATGGTCCGCGCTGATGCCGGTATATCCCTAATCTTGGCCAATTTTGTATCCTTATTGGGCAAGTCGTCGAATAAAACCTCGCCAGTACTCAAAAACGTTTGCTTCATAAATTCTCCGTCAGTGAACGGCCTACCCTTTTGTGCTAACGATTGTGCAATTTTGAAACTGCATTCAATTACCTGATTTTTTCCTTGGAAAACTTTGCTAAAGAATGATGACTGTTTCTCGTATTGTTTACTTGCTCTTTGTATTGCCTCCCTTTTATCAGCGTTATCTTTAAATGACGATTCATGTTTTATCTGGAAATGTCGTTGAACACTAGATGTCCGGAAAACTACGCTTTCCCTACATAGGACACAAATGGCCCGATCGTTTTGCTGTACAAAACTGTAATCTGTTGTCCATGAAGTTTGAAATGATCGAACGTCTACCTTCTGTTTCTTCGCAGCCATAACGCAACGTAATTTTAATTTTTACACTTTTCGACGACTATTGACTGGAACGGATGTTACTTACTAAATGATCCAAACGTGTAGCCGCTTGCTATATATAGAAAAATAATGTTTCCAGAAAATTCCAATATTAAATATTAAATATTAAATTTCTTAGAACAAAAATTATTATCTACAACGTGCCCATTGCAATCAAAGGGCCGCCTAGAAGTTAAATCTAACAAAAACTAAAGTTCGGCAATATAAAAAGAGTTGCGGCGCGCGTCGGAACGATCGAAGTCAAGTCAAACAAAAACCGCCTTATAGCGGCTCTTTTGATCTGAATTGAGGACGTTTATTTGTGTTTTTGCCTAGGCCTATATTTTGAGGCTTGCCGTCTTTAATACTTGCCGAAATTAAAGCCAAACCAATGCATTCAGTAAAATTATAAATTACAAAATATATATTTTGTAGTTTTTGGTAATAATACCTAGTGACCTATATAATATATCGTTTTTGTTTGTATCGTTAAAGTAATACTGTCTTCGATTATTTACTTAATTTCGAAACATGTCACAGATTTAATGTGTAAAACTTTGAATAGGTACGCGTGCCATTCAAAATTGAATGGCGTGCCAGAGATGGCACGCGTGCCATAGGTTGCCTACCCCTGTCCTAAGCACACCAGTCTAAAAATCTCACTTCCTGTCTACAAGTGCGTTTCCTTCGACTACTCTACACGTGAAATTTGAGAGTTAATTTCAAAAACTTTTAAATGGAATTGTATCAAGCCTTTTATTAAAAACTTAATAATCATAAATTAAAGACTCTATGCCATAGTGTACACTCTTCTAGCTTAAGGGATTTTTATTTAGTAGAAGTAATTTTTAGGAGTGTAATAAAGTTTGTAATTTTTATTTTGTTAGTAAATATACCCTTTTTTATTTAAATATGCAGTGGCTCAGTAAACTCTCGCTCTTTCTTTCGGGACGCAACGGTTGTACGTAAATTATTCTTATTTTAACAACTAAATAACTCTTCAGTATTTTTTCATTTTTTGATCCGAAATTAGATTCCTTTTATTCTACAATGAATGGTGCCAAAAAAAATAGTAGTACAACCGAATTTTAAACTATCTATCACTGTCTTTATTGGATTCTAAGTTAGGTCAGGCCTCTTTTTTATAATTTTTGAAAGTATATAAAAATAATTTCTATAACTAAATGTAAACTTATTCTATCTTAACCTAAGTTCTTACAATAGGAATCCTATACTAACTTAACCTAGGAAATGTGTGTGTTTGGTATATACATGAGGTTTCTTAAAGCTAGGACTTAGAACTAAGACTAAAACTACCTTAGACTAAGACTTATGCTAACTTAAACTAGGATGTAACAAGACTTAAATTAGGACTAATTTAAACTTAACCTAGGATGGCATTCTTTTTGTCACGGCGGGCGAGGGGAGTCGTCGTCTTCGTCCCAGAGCAGCAGCGGGTCCGACGGTCTAGGGAACGGGGGGTTAGCTTGTGGTGGAAGTCGGAAGGCGTCCCTGATGCACGGGTTGGGGTGCTGGGATGCCTTCTCAAGGAACTTCTGTTGAGTTTGCCTCATGTGTGCCTTTACGGTAGGCATACCGAGGTCCCTGTGAATTTGACGGTTCCTCATGAACCACGGGGCTCCTGTGATCATCCTCAGGGCCTTGTTCTGCACTGCTTGAAGCTGAGCTCTCCTTGTTTTGGAGAGCTGGCACCAGGTGGGGCAGGCGTACGTGAGGCCTGCCTTCACGACGGAGTTGTAGACTAGGAGCTTAGTCCGGGGGAGTAACTTACTGGAGCGGTTCAGGATGGGGTAGAGTTTCCCCAGTAGTTGCTTCGCCTTCTTGGTCGCAGTGCAGACCTGGTCCTTCCACACGAGTTGTCGGTCGAAATGGACGCCCAGGTATTTGATGGTCTTGGCCCATTAGATACGGGAGCCTTTGAGTTGAAGATGTCCATGAGAAGTGCCGCTGCCCTTGGAGAAGACGATGGCTTGAGTTTTGGCGGGGGTTGAGTTTGATCCTCCAGCAGTCAAACCAGGAATCCAGGGTGTCGAGGTGGCGCTGAAGTCTGCTGGTGATGATGTGGCTACTTCTGGAGTGGGTGATAATGGCGGTGTCATCAGCATAAAGGAGGAGGTTGGTCTGATCCGATTTGGGAATGTCGGCTGTGAAAATGTTAAAGAGGTGGGGGGGAGAGGACGGAGCCTTGTGGGACTCCGGCTCTGATGGCCTTGACTTCGGAAATGGCCGTTTCGACTCTGACTTGAAAGGTTCTGCCAGAGACGAAGGACTGAATGAGTTGAATTTTAAACAACTATAGAGACTTTC
>CM032446.1:26489582-26496619 GCA_019049505.1 Pachyrhynchus sulphureomaculatus
GTTAGGAATACGATCTTGGAGTCTAATATTTAGCATTTTCCTCTCCATTGCTCTTTGGGTAACCTGGAGGTTATTTATTATACTTTTTTTTTTACTAATACTTTTTGACAATTGTGTGATATCTTCTGTCTATGTTAATTTGGTATCTAGATGTATGCCAAGAAATTTGACTGAACTTGTAATCTCCCTTATTGGCCTTAGAGAAAAATTTAATGTTTGCGTTTTCGCTGTGTTTATGGTTAATTTATTAGAAAAAAATATATATTATAACCTTTGCTCCTCAAATCCAATTACTCCAAATTATCAGAAATATCAAATATTGCCGTATCATCTGCAAATAGTCATCAACAGATATTTTTGTAGTGTCATATGAAGTACATGCACTGGTGTAATTTATGTGTAACAAAAATAGGACAGATCCCAGAACAAAACCCTGAGATACTCTGAAATTGACAATATTTTTTGATGATGATTTCTTGTTATTATATCACACATATTGCAGTCGTGGGATAAACAATTAAAGGCCTTTGTAAAGTCGAAGAACGATGCTTGCGAATACCTTTATTCAGGCTGGATCTAAATCTAAGAGGAAGGTATAGTATTTTTTAAGATCTAAGAAAGTGATTTGGAAAATTGATGCAAGAATACTGAAATAGTGTATATTATAAAGTTCAATAGGGTCTTAAAAGTCTTTATTTAAAGTTAGTGGAGCGAGGCTACGAAAAGTACTTTTCACTGATGGAGACATCAGCTTTAACAAACATCCCTGAAAGTATAGTTTAGAAAATTGTAAATAATTCGATAAAAAAATACGAAAAAACAAAGGTGTGTCGAGATTAGAGAGATTATTCGATCCTGGTCGATTTTTCTATTCCCGAGATTTCGGGATTATCTACAGTTAATCTCGGGATCCGGGATAGTCCCGGGATTGTATTGGTAATAGAAAGTGGTAACAAAAAGTCAGTAAAACATATCAAAATCAACTCTTTATTTTAAATCTTTAGTTAAATCTTTCGAAAAACAAAACAAAATTATACTTTCTTCTGATAAAATAAACAATAAACTAGGCACTTCTGTAAATAATTTTATGAAATAGTTTCATAATTGCCTAATTTGTTTTTATTTTTTATTTTATAATAAACTTAATACAAATCAACTTCTTAAAATTTGTTTAGTTATATATATATGTACTATAAAAAAGACTATATGCTAAACAGATCAATGTTCATAGGTACTCAAATTTTAAATTAAATAGACCAGAAACTTTATGAATTACTTAACATATTTAAGCCACGAAAATAAAATCTAAGGAATAACAACGCATCCAACGTCTCATCCGAAAGCATACTTCTCAATTTGTTGCACAAATATGAAGAGGCGGAAAAAGCGCGTTCAGGCTCGATGGAAGTTGGAGGAATCGTCAATAAATTTTTATAAGTCTTCTCCAAATTACAACCTCGTGAGGAACTATTCTCATAAAGATTCATTTCTTGTTTAATGATTTTAGAAAGATCAGTTTCTTTATATGCTTCTGGATTTATAGTTTTCATGCTGTTTTCTATTTCGTTCTGAAGCTTTTCTTTCAATATCAAATCAGTTTTACTAGTTGTATGCACAGGTTTAATTTTCATGTCATTTTCTTCATTATCATTGTTTTCCATCCTTGCAGTTAATGAAATAATCTGTTTTTTTATTGCCATCTTGCTTGGACTTGAAAATAACCCCTTTACATCACAATCAGTATCCAAATTGTTACTCTCAGTAGTCTCAGTCTTCTCAGTATGAGGATTTTGTAGATAGTTTAATACTCCACTTAACTCATTTCGTCGACGATCTTTCATGCGGTTCAATAAATGTGTCTTCAATTTGGAAGCCAAAATTGAGTTATTTTCACGCAATTGTTGAAAAAGAAACCTGAGTGTCGCATCAGCCGTGCACAAATTGGCATCAGAACGCCAAAGTGCTTCTACGGATAATTTAACTGGCGCCAAGACCTTGATTATCTCATTAATGAGTTGAAAATCTGATTCCTCAAATTGTACAGCATTATTTAGGTCAATAAGTGCCTTTTTTACGCTATTTTTTAAAAGATCAAATCGCTCCAGCATTGTAAAGAGACTATTCCAACGCGTTTTACAGTCGAGCAGTAAATTAAGCTCTCTTCCATTTTCTTTTTTTAACATATTTTTGAAGTATTGTATCATTTTTCAAGGATGCTCTTTTGAAAATAAGAACTACTTTACGAACTTTCTTTATTACTTCATTAATATTTCGATCATTAGTCAAATCCCGTCCATTTCCAGTTTCAAAGGCTAATCCTGAGTCTAGTTCTTCATGATCATCATCCGAGTCATCAACATCATCAATGGTAGGCTCATTTGCAGGTGTGTTTTTATACAATAAATCACAAACGGCTAAATGAATACCATGTGCAAAACAAACTTGGTGTTCTGTATTAACAAGTTTTCCAACCTTCAGCATTACATTTGGACCATCGGTCACTATTGCCACAATATCGGTATCTAATGAGATATGGAACTCCAAAAGCCGCTTTTTTAGTGTATGAACACAAGTTTCGGCTGTCAGCGATTTATTAATTCGAATAAGTCCCAAATTCCAATTTTCTTTGCCTGAATGAATATTTAAATTCATATATCTCTTATTAGAGCTAGACGTCCATTCATCAAAACTTAGACTAAATCGTTGTCCTCCTTTTTTTAATGTAGATAGTTCAGCTGTCATTTGTTTTTTTTATGTTTCGACTGTACTCTACTACTCTGTTGCGGATTGTTGAAGCAGATTTAGGTAAGTCTGAGTAACCTTTTGCTAATAATAACGATCTTAAATCTTTTGATGTCACAAATACGCTAAAAGGAAACCATCTAGCGCAGTCATACGGGCCAAAACATCGTCAAGGGTATCAGACTTCACAAAATAGTCGGCGACTGACGTAATTTTTTCTTTTCAAAGGTGGTCCTTCATTATTTTGGCCCGTTGAGGAAAATGTCTTAGCAGAATCTACTTTCACAGAATGTTTTGAAGATAGGTGAGTATGTAGGCCTTTGGTTGATCCTCCTAAAGTCTTTAAAATAGCGAAACAACGCTTACATTGTGCTGAGCTACCCGCCTTATCGACTAAAAAATTACTCCACACTGACGAAACATCTTCATCTTTTTTATGTTTGACATAAAACTTTCTTTGGATAGTGACATTGTTTACTTCTTAAACCTAAACAAAAAAGAAAAAAACATTTAAGTCTATGCACAACATAAACATAACCTCTTAGAGCTACAGAAAATAACACTCGTTGTTTTTCATCTATATTTATTCAGACACATTTATGCATTGTTGTTTTTTAATAAATTCATTGATTATCACCAATTAACAAGAAAAATATCGATACTTACACGACGAGAAGCGAATATTTTACACACTTTTACACATAACCCGGCACCGGTCGTTAGCAAAAACAAATGAAATCAGCTGTGTACACAAGATGGCCATCAAAACGTCAAATGAAATTAAGTGCGTTTCGTTTCACGCACATTTTTATTGACTTATATACAAAAATATTTTAATCCCGAAAATCCCGGGATTCATTAAATTTAATCCCGAAAATTTCGGGACTAAAATACGACCGGGATCCAGGGATCCCGGGACCCGGGATCCCGAGATCGAATCCTCTAGTCGAGATGTATTGATTTCTGTCAAGAAGACTTAATCCGCCGCAAAATTTATGAAATGTATGCAGAACAAAAAGTTCCTACGTTATTGTCACTTTCACGGAGACTGTCCGAGGATAGTTGTGACATAAAATGTTCCACTACAACTTTATGGCGTATTCTACGTCGTTTGGGGTTTTTGTTCAAAAAAATCGACAAAAGGCAAGTTATAATGGAATCACGGCGCTGACAACAACTTAGAATGGAATATCTTGAAAAAATAAATACAACTAGATCGGAAAATCGAACAATAATCTACCTAAAGTGCATATGACACACCCAGTAAACGATGGATTGATAAATCCAAAAAATGACACACCAAAGCTCCATCAAATAAAGGTAAAAGAATAACTCTTTTACATGCAGGGTTAGAAGAAGGTTGGATACCAGAATGTCTATTTCTAGCAGCCAAAAATATTTCAGATTCCAGCTTGGATTATCATTGTGATACAACCGCTGAAGTTTTTGAAGATTGGCTTCAAAACAAATTAATGCCGAATATACCACCGAACAGCTGTATTGTGATGGATAATGTATCCTATCATAGCCACCAAATGAATATATAATACCAAGTTCCATCAGTAGAAAACGGGAAATACAAGCCTTTTTGTGCGAACGTGACATATATTCCATGAAAGTTATACAGTTAAACAATTGCTAGAAGTTTTAAAAAGTTACAGTTTTTCAAAGAAATATGTTTGTGATAAAATTACAAAGGAAGCGAGACACGAAATAATTCGGCTTCCACCATATTATTGTGTCTTTAAAAAAACGCGATCGAGTTGATATGGTATAAAATAAAGTCTAATATACGGGCTCACAATAATACACCCACTTTAAACAGTAGTGTGATTGAGTTGATAAAGACAGAGGTCAAAAATGTAACCGTTGAAAATTGGAGAAACTGTATTCAACACGTCAAAAAAATTGAAAACTCATATAGATGCATGTACAGAAATATAAATAGTTTAGAACCTGTAAAAAAACTTTTTATTGTTTTGCAAAATAGTAGCGATAGCGAAATTGAACTATATATTAATTAATAACTAAAATTGTAACAAATGTACGCGAGGATACTGTACACTGTTTTAATATATTTGTGTAATTATTATATTGTGTATTATTCAGTACATAAAACATTAAAATTCTGTCTTATCACCATAAAATTTTAAACCCAACAGTTATACAATCAGGTATAGTGCGGCCCTGCACGATGCCTTGTCATTAAACAGCCATAAACTAATCACTTTCGAATCTTGTTGAATTTTGAATGGTATAGGTAGCTAAGTCACTTTCTTAGATCGTGAAAAATACTATACTTGCAATCGCGCGACCGGTCGTCTAGTGGAGAGTAGGCCTCTGCTCGATGCGGACCCAGATCAGTCCAAGCACTACTAGAAGCAAAAAGTGATGAGAGGGCGAAGCCCTAGCCGAAGTACAACAGTAGGTGCTAAAGTTTAATGTAGCATTTAAAATTTGTAATTCCTGACCGTACCATTGAGAAAATACTTTAAGGGGGTCGTTACAAAAGTTCTCGGCCTAACAGATATGGCGTCAAGATGACCAAAACCGACATAGTTATGGCGGGGCACTCCATTCCTTTAACATCGTCACTCAATTTGTTGGACGTTAATTTGAGAGCAAAAATGTCCTGGCATGAACATATCGCAGGGATAGCAAGGAGAGCTTCTCAAAAGTTGGGAATATTATTTCGGACCAGAGTGCTTTATACTCCACAACAACTGTTAATTCTTTACAAAGCTTAAAATTCGACCAACCCCATATTTGGGGCTCCTCTCCCAAACATACATTGCATTTATTGGATTCTATTTAGAGAAGAGCTGTTCGTCTGAATGGTGACTCGGCCTTGATTCGCTGGAACATCGAAGAACGGTTGGCGACTGGAGCCTATTCTACAAGTATTTTCATGAAAAGTGTTCGAAGGATGTAGCCGCTTAATTCCTCCCAGAGCGGGGCATGTTAGAAATACACGTCACGCTAATATTTCACATCCGTATGAGATTCAGCTTCTTACTCCTCGTACAACGCTTTTTAAGCAGTCTTTTATACGGAGAACATTATCCCTTTGGAATAATGAGCCCAGGACTGTGTTTCCCACCGAGTACAATTTACAGCGATTCAAGAACAACGTGAATCGCTTTTTCCGCACACGTGTCGCCCCTGTAGCGCTTTAGGGACTTCTCTGCAGCACGTGTGCTAGACCCATAATAAAAAAATATTATAATATTTGTTAAGTGTTATCTACTAGATGGCGTGCTGTGTAACATATTATTTTTATTCTCAAGAAAATATATTTACAAGTAATGGCCTTTTTGGGCAAAAAATGGTAAAAAGTCTCTTACCTAAATCCTTTAACGATTGCCGCATACTTTTTAAACGGAAAAGGGCAATATCAATGTAGTATTACTTTCTATGTTAGATTAATATACCGGATGGACCATACATCGTGAAATATGTTATATCAAAAACTTTTATGAAAAAATGTTTTGAACAAATTTCGTTCAATTTTGAAGGGAAATAAAATGACAGGATTAATTTTTCACTTAGTGGGTGGCATCAACGTCAACTTAATTTTTTTACAAGAAACCCATATTTTTTTACAGAGCTATATTACAATAAAATAAACAATTTTTTGTCTTTTAACATTTTTCCCCTAAATTACCATGAATTGAGTTAAAAATCATTGAGAATCTGTCTTTTTAGTGTTCCGTACGGAACACTTATAAGATGAATTCGGTGTATGTCTGTCCGTTTGTCTATCACACCCGATTTTCTCCGAAACTATTTGTCATAGAAAGTTGAAATTTGGTAATAATATAGGAATTGATGGCCTCATCAGAGCCATGTAGTTTTGAAAGTTAAATTTTGACTTGAGGGGTTAGTTTTGGGGAGTGAAATCGGAAGTGGAAAAAAAAAATTTTACTAGGTAATCGAGTGTGACGTTAAATGAAAGCTTGTGAAAACACGAGTAATATATATATATATATATATATATATATATATATATATATATTTATATATATATATATATATATATATATATATATTTATATATTTATATATATATATATATATATATATATATATATATATATATATATTTATATATATATATATATATATATATATATATATTTATATATATATATATATATATATATATATATATATATATATATATATATATATATATATATATATTTATATATATATATTATATATATATATATATATATATATATATTTATATATATATATATATATATATATATATATATATATATATATATATA
>CM032446.1:26496719-26572320 GCA_019049505.1 Pachyrhynchus sulphureomaculatus
TCGATGGAATCTCATCCATCTTTTTCAAAGCGTTGATCACTGGTCGGTGTCTTGGCGTTGAACGTCGAGACTGGCTCCGAGTGCGCTGGTTTTATGTGCTCGGGGGTGATTCTATTGGTCGGACGGATCTGGCCAATAGAGGCTCGGCTTTGGCTGCGCGTTGTCGGTCCTGTGGTTCTTTGTAATGTTTGTGTTGGTGAAGCAACATATGGTTGAATTATTGTTTCTCTTGGTTGGACTTGGTACTGGGATAGAATATGTTTCCAAGAGTTCGGTAAACGTTGGCTATCATCCCGATTATTTAAGTTATTGGGCCTCTTTTCTATTTCTATGGCTTCTTTGATTACCCTAGTGGATAGGTTATTACTTTTTTGTAGGGTTCTGGTTTTGTCAAAATCGATTTTGTGGCCGGTATTGTGTGCATGTTGTGTTAGAAAAGAGGTGGTGGATTTTTGTTTTACGGCGTTTTTGTGCTCGTCTCTTCTAGCAATAATTTTCCTGTTTGTTTGGCCTATGTATGAAAGACCGCAGTCCTGATACGGAATTTCATATACACCTTGGTCTTCTAAGGCTATAATGTCTTTTGGTGTAGGTAGAATATCTTTGATTTTTTGATTCGTTGTGTAAATGGTCTCAATTTGGTTTTTTCCTAGAAGTCTTCCTATTTTGTCTGTGATGGCTTTTATATATGGGAGAAAATGCTTTTGTAGTATGTCTTTCTTTCCTGTTTGTGTTGTTTATTTAGGGCCCGCCGGATCGTGTTTTGTGACTGTATCCATTTGAAAGTAAAACGTTTCGAAGCAGCTTGGTTTCTTGTTGCAAATGTTCCTTGTCTGTTACGGTTTCTGATCGGTGAGCTAAGGATTTGGCAACGGAGAAGAGTTGGGCTGGGTGATGATGTGAGTTGGCATTTAAGTATCTGTTTGTATGTGTCGGTTTTCTATATACTGAGTGAGACAAAGAACCATCTAATTTTCTTTGAAGCAAGACATCTAGGAATGGTAGTTGTTCTGCTACTTCCCTTTCCATTGTAAATTTAATGTTTGGATGTATATTGTTAAGGTGTTCCAGGAACTTGTTTAAGTTGTCTTCACCGTTTTGCCATACCACAAAAGTGTCATCTACGTATCGTAGCCATGTTTTCGGTTTATGTTGAGCAGTTTCTAGAGCTAGTGTTTCGAAATGCTCCATGTATAGATTATCTAGTGCTGGTGACAATGGAGAGCCGATCGGTGGCACCTTCTATTTGTTTGTATTTTTGGCCTGAATAGACGAAGTATGTATTAGCGAGGCAGTGTTTTGATAGACTGATGACGCATTCGGGCAGGTTGGTACTTGCGTGAAAAGGGATACGACATCAAAACTGACAAGTAAGTCATTTTTCTCTAGCTGCATGTTTTTTATGATTTGAATAAAATGTTGTGAATTTTTCACGTAAGATGCGGCTTTTTCCACATAAGGTTGCAGAGTCATGGCTAGGTGCTTGGCTAAGGCTTGTGTCGGGGAACCAAACGAGCTGACGGATATGTTTTTCTTGGGCGGCTTGGATTTACGTAGAATGCTAGTTGTTTCTTGACGAAGAATTTCAGCAGTGTCTGCATTCAGTTCGGTGATTGCTTTCTCAACTCCACAGATTATGTTCTTCTCAACTGGGATGCGTGACATATATATATATATATATATATATATATATATATATATATATATATATATATATATATATATATAATGTAATACTTGCGCGCACTTTTCCTTAAATTCTTTTTAAAAAAATCGCTGTCCACCCGGCCTTATCTCGAAAAGTACTTATCAAATAATTTTGAAAAAATTCTGGAATATTCTCCACGGGGTGTAGATTGAACGAAAATTATCACGAGTGCATTACCTTTAATAATTTATCTGGTATATAAAAAAAACGAAATTTCAAGGTCATCAATTTTCAGTAAAGATGGGAAACAAACTTTGTTGAAAACTCATTTGGAGTGTGTTTTGTGAAGTCACTGATCATTTTATACTTCCGTTACAACATTTCTTTTTAAAAGCAATCAACGTACGGAACACTAATTGCGCAAGTTCAACTTTCACTTGACCGGTTATTTTATTTATTGACCTTAATAATTTAGCAAATTGAGGTCGAAGAAAAAAATGTTCCAAATAAAAAATGCTTGTTTTTTTTATCATAGAATAACTACCTGTAAAAAAATGGATTTCCATTAAAAAGAACTGAGTTGACCTTAAAATGACCACTAAATGAAAAATTGTTCCTGCCATTTTATTTCCCTTTCAAAGTTGAAAATTTTTTTCATAAAAGTCGAAGTTTTTGATATAATAACATTTTTCACGATAAATGGTCCACCCTGTATTCTTATTCAATCAATTGGCTATTTTACAAAGAGGGGTTAAAAAGTCACAAAAAAGCCACTTATTGGATATTGTATCTGGATTTTTAAAACCTGTTAAAATTTACACCCTTTTATAAAAACTAGTTCGGCAAAAATTCCCTCAAACCTGAACATTTTAACACGGTTTTCATCTAACTCGTTTTAATAACCTATGGAATAGTTGAAAATAAATAATAAAAAAATTGAGAGGTTGAAGATATCAAATATCGATCACCCTGTTACATCTGCGTTTTTTTCATCCCTTTAAATTTCACCAATTTTCGAACAAAAAATCATTTGCTTTGTTATTGTTCAGCCGAAGTATCGTTTTACACGATTTTTTCTGCCGTTGCGCGGTGAAACGATTAGAAAAGACATTGATTCGATTTGATCGATGTTTCTTTTTGTTTATATTTTGTTTATTTAATATTCGTTTATTTTTACTTGTCCTATTTAGTTCTAGATAGTAAATAACTGGCACTTGGATAGTATTTTTCAAGATCTAAGAAAGTAATTTGGCAAATTGATGCAATAAAAAACATTAAACGACCGTTAGGATCTTTGTAAGTACCTGGCCGTAACAGGGTCGTAATTGATATATATACCTCCCTTTCAATCTAACATTTTATTGGCTACTTCGTGTTTGTAAATATAAAGAATATTCTTCATTTTATCTGCAGTATTATACTGAAATACTGTGTATTATAAAGTTCAATACTGTCTTAAAATGTCCGAAGCCCTTTCCATCAAAAGCCGCAAATGTTTGCCCGTTGAGGCAAAAGTGATAATTAAAAGTGTTTATTTAAAGTTAGAGACATCAACTTTAACAAGCATCCCTGAAAGTACAGTTTGGAAAATCGTAAATAATTCGATAGCGCCTAAAAAAACACGAAAAGACAGAGGTGCGGCAAAATGTATTGATTTTTGTCAAGAAGACTTAATCCGCCGCAAAATTTATGAAATATATGCAGAACAAAAAACTTCGCTATGCCAGTCCCAAGCCTGGAGTCTTGTCACGCAAGAGATAAGAAAGGGGGAGGAGTAACAACCTCGTACAAAAAACCAGGGTTCATCTGGCCCGGATGATAGCACCCTGTAAGGGCTCCTGTCTAGGATACAGACGAAGTTGCTGCCTTGTATTTTGGTGTTGGTTCATCAAAGGCTAGAGGAAGAAAACCTCGACTACAAATAACCCGGCCCTACAGGATTAGGGGTTTGAGACGTCAGACCAACCCTCTGACACTTGGAAAAACTACTGAATGGTTAAAAATCCTAGTAACCAGCCTCGGAATGGATGGATTCAACGGACAAAAAAATCTAGCTACTTGGAATGTACAGGGACTCTCTAGAAAGCTAAACGAAGTAGTGGAAGAAATGAAAAATGCTAACATAGATATAGCTATTCTGACGGAAACTAAAAAGAAAGGAATAGGATCAGAAAACATAGGGTCTTACGATCACTTCTATAGTGGAGTACCAAAAGATAAAAGGGCACAACAGGGGGTGTCTATTATGGTACGTAAGAACTTGAGAAGATATATATCCAACTGGGAAGCCATAAGCGAACGGATAATTAAACTGAATATATGTATTTGCGGATATAGAGTTACTATCTTGGGAATATACGCAATCAATGACGATGCCCTAGTAGAGAAAAAAGATGAATTTTTTGAACAATTACACGACGAAATTTTAAAAGTAGGAACATCAAGAGAACTGATAATAATGGGGGACATGAATAGTAGAGTGGGCAAAAAAGACGACAATTCAGTAATTGGAAAACACGGAGAAAGAATAGTTAATAATAATGGACAGAGATTAATAGAGGTGTGCGAACAAAATCATCTGCGGAAATTAAATGGGTTTTACCCACCTAAAGAGATACACAAATACACCTGGACACAAAACACGAGAGAGCTAAAGTCAATAATAGACTACAGTATAATAAAACAAACAACACAGATTAAAGTTCACGATGTAAGAGCGTATCGAGGAATAACATGCGGCTCAGACCATCACCTACTGAAAATGAAAACAGCATTCCCTGGAAAAGCGGAAATACGAAACAACACTCCACGACAAATGAACCAGAACAAAATCAGAGCGAAAAAAAAATTCAATCTAAACAGCTTGGAACACGATAGCGTGAAAGAGTTATATAGGAAAAGGTTAGACGATATGTTGGGAAACAAAGAATTTGAAGATATACAAGACCACTATAACCATATTAAAAACTCGATACACCAAGCAGCTAAAGAATCATTAGGATACCACGAACCAGGACATAAAAGAAAACCTTATTGGTGGGACAAGGAAACGGAGAAGCTCGTCTTAGAAAAGAAACAAAAATACCTTAAGTTCCTGAATACAAAAGCAACCACCGATAAAATAGCATATAAAGAAGTACAGGCCTTGGTTCGTAGGCATATCACTCAAAGGAAAAAACGACACGTGGGAAAAGAATTGTAATAGACTGAATACATATCTGGGAGGAAGACAAAGTTCAGAGAGCTGGAAATTCTTAAAGACAATTAGACAGGAAACAAAAAAAGATATAATATCACCCATAACCCCAGAAGTATGGAATGAATATTTCGCAAAATTATTAAACGAGGACAGGGAAAAATTTTTAGGGAACCGTGACGATGAGTTTGATAATATACACACGACTTCTTCACCCATAAGACTAACTGTTACTGAAATAAGAAAAGTATGCAAACGACTCAAGAATATGAAGTCCCCCCCGGTCCAGGCAATATTCCCGAAGAACTTGTAAAGTATGGAACAGATAATTTATTTAAACACCTCACCTCACTTTTCCAAAAATGTATAAACCAAAGAAATATCCCGGAAGAATGGAGTAATTCAATAATATCAACCATACATAAGAAGGGAAGTAGAACCGAATGTAACAATTCCCGAGGGATAGCCGTTACAAGCTCCATTAGTAGAATATATGGCAAAGTGTTAAAGGTCAGAATAGAAATGGAATATAGCGATATGGAAGTAGAGGAGCCAGCAGGATTCCGAGCAGGAAGATCAACTCTAGATCATCTGTTCTGCCTAACACAACTCATAGAAAAAAAAGTGTCGGTAAACCAAGAAGTACACTCTCTATACGTGGACCTTAAAAAAGCCTATGATAGCGTCCCCCATAGAAAACTCTGGGCTGCATTGGAGCAAACCAACATAGAAACGACATTAGTAGAGGCGGCCAAAACCATATATAACAATTTAACAGTAAAAGTAAAAAATAAAATTTCTAACGGCTTCAAAGTCACCAAAGGTCTTAAACAGGGATGGCCCCTTTCCCCAACATTATTTAAAATCTATTTAGAAAAAGCATTAAAGAACTGGAAACGGAAATGTGAGAGAATGGGTATACCATTGAATGAGAGAACGCTATATACTCTCTGCTTTGCAGACGACCGAATAGTAATAGCACAAGATTATGACGACCTAGAATACATGAGCAGAAAAACTAATAGAAGAATATGACATCTGGAGCCTCGAGGGAAACTTAGCCAAAACCGAGTACATGTGTATTGGAGGACAAAACAGAGACCTTATCTTAGAAAATGGCAAACACATTAAACACTGCACAGCTTACAAGTATTTTGGAGTAATAATTACGAATGATGGACTCTTAGACACAGCAATTAAAGAACGGAACACCTTAGGAAGAAGAGCAATATCGGTAATGAATAGCATCATATGGGACCAGCAGATATCAAAAACAAATAAACATAGGATATATAACACCATCATTAAGAGCATAATCTCATATGGAAATGAAGTATGGCCACTCAAACAAACAACGGAGAAGAGTCTCGAAACAACAGAAATGGACTACTGGCGAAGAGCTGCAGACCGATCGAAACGAGAAAAGATCAGAAACACAAGAATCCGGGAAATTATGAACGTGAAACACACCATCGTAGATGACATAAGAACTAAACAACTTCGGTGGCTTGGGCATGTCCAAAGGATGGAAGAACATCGAATCCCCAAGCAAATTATTGGATGGAAACCATACGGCCGCAGAAAGAGAGGTAGACCAAGGCTTAGTTGGAGAGAAGGAGTTGACAGGGAAATGAGAGAGAGAGACCTGGAGGACGATTTGTGGAATGATAGGGAACAATGGAGACTAGGAATCGGAAGACGTCGGAGAACGTTTTAGACCGATTTATATATATATATATATATATATATATATATATATATATATATATATATATATGTATATATATATATATATATATATATATATATATATATATATATATATATATATATATGCAGAACAAAAAGTTCCTACGTTATTGTCACTTTCACTGAGGCTGTCCGAGGATAGTCACCAAAGGTCTTAAACAGGGATGCCCCCTTTCCCTAACATTATTTAAAATCTATTTAGAACAAGCATTAAAGAACTGGAAACGGAAATGTGAGAGAATGGGTATACCATTGAATGAGAAAACGCTATATACTCTCTGCTTTGCAGACGACCGAATAGTAATAGCACAAGATTATGACGACCTAGAATACATGAGCAGAAAACTAATAGAAGAATATGACATCTGGGGCCTCGAGGTAAACTTAGCTAAAACCGAGTACATGTGTATTGGAGGACAAAACAGAGACCTTATCTTGGAAAATGGCAAACACATTAAACACCTCACAGCTTACAAGTATTTGGGAGTAATAATTACGAATGATGGACTCTTAGACACAGCAATTAAAGAACGGAACACCTTAGGAAGAAGAGCAATATCGGTAATGAATAGCATCATATGGGACCAGCAGATATCAAAAACAAATAAACATAGGATATATAACACCACCATTAAGAGCATAATCTCATATGGAAGTGAAGTATGGCCACTCAAACAAACAACGGAGAAGAGTCTCGAAACAACAGAAATGGACTACTGGCGAAGAGCTGCAGACCGATCGAAACGAGAAAAGATCAGAAACACAAGAATCCGGGAAATTATGAACGTGAAACACACCATCGTAGATGACATAAGAACTAAACAACTTCGGTGGCTTGGGCATGTCCAAAGGATGGAAGAACATCGAATCCCCAAGCAAATTATTGGATGGAAACCATACGGCCGCAGAAAGAGAGGTAGACCAAGGCTTAGTTGGAGAGAAGGAGTTGACAGGGAAATGAGAGAGAGAGACCTGGAGGACGATTTGTGGAATGATAGGGAACAATGGAGACTAGGAATCGGAAGACGTCGGAGAACGTTTTAGACCGATTTATATATATATATATATATATATATATATATATATATATATATAATATATATATATATATATATATATATATATATATGTATATATATATATATATATATATATATATATATATATATATATATATATATATATATATATATATATGCAGAACAAAAAGTTCCTACGTTATTGTCACTTTCACTGAGGCTGTCCGAGGATAGTTGTTCCATTACAACTTTATGTTGACAGGGAAATGAGAGAGAGAGACCTGGAGGACGATTTGTGGAATGATAGGGAACAATGGAGACTAGGAATCGGAAGACGTCGGAGAACGTTTTAGACCGATTTATATATATATATATATATATATATATATATATATATATATATATATATATATATATATATATATGCAGAACAAAAAGTTCCTACGGTATTGTCACTTTCACGGAGGCTGTCCGAGGATAGTTGTTCCATTACAACTTTATGGCGTATTCTACGTCGTTTTGGGTTTTTGTTCAAAAAAATAGACAAAAGGCAAGTTATAATGGAATCACGGCGCTTACAACAACTCAGAAGGGAATATCTTGAAAAAATAAATAGAGCAAGAACGGAAAATCGAACGATAATCTACCTAGATGAGACTTGGTATGACATCCACGACACACCCATTAAAGGATGGATTGATGAATCCAAAAAATGCCACACCAAAGCTCCATCAAATAAGGGAGTAAAAGAATGACTGGTCAGAAGAAGGCTGGATACCAGGATGTCTGTTTCTAGCAGCCAATAATATTTTATATTCCACCTTGGATTATCATTGTGATACAACCGCTGAAGTTTTTGAAGATTGGCTTCAAAACAAATTGATGCCGAATATACCACCGAATAGCTGTATTGTGATGGATAATGTATCCTATCATAGTCACCAAATGAATATATAATACCGAGTTCCACCAGTAGAAAAAGGGAAATACAAGCCTTTTTGTGCGAACGTGACATATATTTCGATGAAAAGTTGTACAGTTAAAAAAACTTAAAAAACATGCCTGCTAGAAGTTTTAAAAAGTTACAGTTTTTCAAAGGAATATGTTTGTGATAAAATTGCAAAGGAAGCAGGACACGAAATAATTCAGGCTTCCACCATATTATTGTATCTTTAATGCGATCGAGTTCACATAGCATAAAATAAAGTTACGTGCTCACAATAATACACCCACTTTAAACAGTAGTGTGATTGAGTTGATAAAGACAGAAGTCAAAAATGTAACCGTTGAAAACTGGAGAAACTGTATTCAACACGTCAAAAAAAATTGAAAACTCATATAGATGTATGTACATAAATATCATATATGGTAAATAGTTTAGAACCTGTAAAAAAACTTATTATTGATTTGCAACCTGAACTAACCTGAACAAAAGACCTCAGGGGCTGAAAATTTTCTTCCGATGACAAGTTGCTATAGCGTAGTTTTTTGTCGCCCACACAAACAATCGATTTTTTTAGATGGAACTGACCAACTCGAGAAAAGCTGGACTAAGTATATTAATGTGGACGGTCGATATGCAGAAAAATATTTTTTTAAGCTTTGCGTTTTCCTAACCTGAACTTAAAAAAAAAAAAAACATTTTGCATCTTATTAAGGCCTGGAAAAAATTCTATTTTATGTTGTCTATGTAACCGAGGAAAATTTAATTTACGGGCAACAATATCCTCAGATAAACTTAATCTCCTGAATAATTAGTTTCGTTTGACTTGGTCGTAAGAGAAAATATTCCTTAGTATAATTATTTTCTTTGCAAGTGTAGTAAAGAAAAGGTCTCGAAAGTTTGGAGCCCGATGGATTTTAATATTCGAAAGTAAAATTCAACCTTTGTAGGCATCCAGTTTTGCATTGGAAGCACTCCATTTAAGAAAATCCTTTGAGTGACGAATCCCGCTCAATTAGAAACGAATTAGTAAAATTCTTTGAACTAGAACTTATGATAGATGTAACAGAAGTTCATTCCACCCATTCAGTAATATATATATATATATATATATATATATATATATATATATATATATATATATATATATATATTTATATATATATACATATATATATATATATATATATATATATATATATATATATATATATATATATATATATATATATATACAGTACAATCCAGATTATCCGAATCGCGATTATCTGAAATCCGGCTTATCCGAAACTAACTGTTAAAAAGCAAATTGTATTTCCATTAAACGAAAAAATGCCCATTATTCGAAACAGACGATGAGTGGTTTCCTTAACGTGTCGGGGACTCCCCGACTCTAGAATTTCACCGCTGTCTATGTTTTGGTTAGTGAACGAGTGTTATAAGTTACTCATTACGTCTATTATTATCGCAGAGGTCGTTTTAAAGATATTTTACAAAATGGAGCGTCATAATAATAAGCGTAAACGTGTTCTTATTACCTTAAAAGAGAAACTTGAAGCAATTCAACATTTAGATAATGGTGAACTTCTTAAAAAATATAGCAAAGGATTTAGGTGTAGCCGTGAGTACTGTTTCAGAGTGGAGAAAAATCGCGAAAAACTTGAAAAAAATGGTGTAGTGTTTTGTCATCGCCCACACAGGCACGAAAAAGGATGAAAAGCGGTGAATACCAAAAAGTGGATGATTCTTTATTTTTTATAATTTACACAGAATTGAGAACGTGGAATACCAATTTCAGGAACAATTTTAAAACATAAGGCAGTGAGTTTAAGCGAAGAGTTGCCGGTTTTTGAAGCGCCTGTAAATTTTTCTGCAAGTGATAGATGGCTAGGCAGGTGGAAAAAAAGACATGGTGTACGTCAACTGAAAGTTTGTGGAGAAAGAGTGTCGGCTGATGTATCTGCTGCAAAAAATTTGCAGAGAATTTTGAGCAGCTTATAAAAGAACATGGTTTACAACCAGACCAAATCGATAATTGTGATGAAACAGGCTTAAACTACAAAATGTCAAATACCTTAGCTTCAAAAACGGAAGCTGAAGCACCTGATTTCAAACGTAGCAAAGAACGTATTACTGTTCTTGCATGCAGTAATGCTTCTGGAAGACACATTTTTATGTATTGGTAAGTCAGCAAATCCACGAACTTTTAAGAATATTCGTCGCAATGCTTTCCTGTTTTGTATAAAAATCAAAACAATGTCTGGATAAACGCGACGCTATTTAAAGACTGGTTTTTTTGGAGATTTTGTTCCCAAAGTGGAACTTTTTTTAAAAGAACATGGATAACCTAGAAAATGTATTCTGTTACTGGATAACGCCCAAGTGCGGAGCAACTTGAAGGTGGGGAAATAAAAGCAATGTTTTTGCCTCCTGCTGTAATTTCTCTCATTCAGCCTATGGATCAGGATGTACTGGAAAGTTTAAAATGCAATTACAGGCGATTGTTATTGGAGCATATTTTAGAAAAAGTAGATGAAGGTGGCAATCTTACTGATTGTCTAAAAAAGATAAATTTGAAAAATGTTATATATTGGATAGCTTCAGCCTGGAATCAAGTAAAGAGTAGTACTCTGGAAAAATCTTGGTCAAAATTGATTCCATAAGAGGAGAGACATTACTAAAAGGCAGAAACAGAAGATAATGAAAGTTTACATCAAATTATTAGAAGAATATCAGGATGTGAAAGGGTTACGGAAACCGATGTTCGTGAATGGTTAAACAGTGATAGTATGGAAGATGAAATGACTGACCAAGAATTAATTAAAAGTGTATGCAAAAATGCTAATAAAATAGACAGTGATGACGATGATGATAACGAAGTAGAAGCCACTGACAATATTCCAGTAAATATGTCACATTCAGAAGGACTAGAGGCCTTAGAGAAAGGGTTTAACTTATGTAGAACAACAAGAAAATGCAACCGCCGAGGACGTTTTGCTTATCAAACGTTGGAGAGACATTGCAGCCAAAAAGAGAACTAACGCAAAACGAATGTAATTAAAAATTACCTCATTTTTAAGACATTAAAGTTAAGAATGAAACTGTTTTATTTTCGATTTTCCGTACATATACATATACATAAAATAAGTAAACTAATTGTTCTATTCTCTGTTTTAATAAATACTTACAGTCCCTGGCCAAATTATTAGACGCACTGTATTTTTTTTAGTAATTTTATGTTTCTTAAGAGTTTTTATGCAATAATGGTATATTTAAACTACAATATTATTGATTTTTATTTAAAAGAATTGTTGTAGACTACATATTTGTATTTATTTTTAACATATGGCAACACTGTGTTGACAAAGTGATACATGAACGTAAACAAGTACAAACCTGTATCAGTCGCGATCGGAATCGAGTCAGGTACGGACGTGTTTCTGTGGCTTTATGGACTGTGATTGTTTGTTTAACAGTTTTATACTACTCAGTTATTAGTTTATTTTGTATGCAGTGTTTTAAAAAAGTAATTGGACTATTTTCATTATGGGTAGAAAAGGCGATCTTTCACCACGTAAAAAAGCTGAAGTGAAGGCCCTTGTGATTGCGAAAACATTTACAAACCGAGAAATATCACGAAGATTGAAGGTTTCTGAAGCTAGTGTACGACGCATAAAAAAGAAAATTGAGTCAGGGAAGGAATTAAGCCCGAAAAGAAAGAAAAGATGCGGTAGAAAACCAATTTTCACTCCACGGTCAGAGAGATGTTTGAAGAAAATTTGTGTAGAAAAACAGATTTGCTACCACAAAGATAATAAAATCACAACTCCAGGATGCTAGCGTAAATGCTTCTGAGCGCACTGTTCGAAGAAAATTGAATGAATTAGATTTTAAGGCCTGTCGCCCCGCCAGGAAGCCCAAGTTAACAGCTGCAATGAAAGCAAAGCGCCTGAAGTGGGCCAAACAATGGCAAGACAAAGATGTGGACTTCTGGAGATCGGTAAGATACAGCAATTTAATCAATAATTGATACATTATTATCATTTTCAGTTAAATAAAGCAAATAAACATGGAAGTTTATATATTTTTCCTATTTTTGACAGGTCTGCTTCAGTGACGAAAGCACATTCGAAATTTTGCAGAATAAAGCTCAGTATGTGCGTCGTCGTCATGGAGAAAAGTTTCATCCTGATTGTGTCGTCCCGACGGTTAAACATCCCACCAAAGTGATGATTTGGTCAGTCATCAGCGGTAAGGGCACTGGACGTCTGTACGTCGTCAAAGGAATAATGAGGCAAGATCAGTACAAAGAAGTATTACAAAATCGGTTGATTCCGCAGCTCAGAGAATGGTTTCTAAATGGGGAACCATTCACTTTCATGCAAGATGGAGCTCCCTGCCACACTGCTCGGTCTGTTAAAGCTTTTTTGGCAGAAAAAAAATATCCCTCTGTTGGATTGGCCCTGATATGAACCCCATTGAAAATGTGTGGGAGCTGATGAAAAGAGAAGTGGCTAAAGATGTGATTACCAACAAAACCCAGCTCCTAGAAAAGATTATTCATGTGTGGAATCATCATCCTCAAATGCAGGAGACAGTACAATCTTGCATTGATAGCATGCCGCGAAGAATTAAAGCTTTGATAGCGGCTAAAGGTGGCTCAACTAAATATTGACTTTTACTAACATTAATTTCACTTTTCTTTAAAACTTAATAAACTTATGCTTTTCTAAATTAATGCTGTTTTATTTATGTCAAATAAATAGGTAATTGATTGGATAATATAAAAATAAAAAACAAATCAATTTAAAATAATAAAACGGTACAATATCACTGGGTAATTAATATTTTACATGAAATCTTGCAGTGCGTCTAATAATTTGGCCAGGGACTGTACATATACATAAAATAAGTAAACTAATTGTTCTATTCTCTGTTTCAATAAATACTTATATACGTAATAGCATATCTTATAAATGCTTTTAAGTCAATCTGCAATGTTGTATTCATTCTAAACCTCTATTATATAAAAAAATTCGGATTAACCGAAATTTCGATTATCTGAAATCACTTTGGTCCATATTATTTCGGATAATCGGATATATATATATATATATATATATATATATATATATATATATATATATATATATATATATATATATATATATATATATATAGGGTGTCCCAGTATTCCGCGTACATAGAATTACTGTGGATTTCTGGGATGAAAATATAACCACTTAATTCAACTTACCTTAGTCCAAAAATTCGTAATTTTTGAGATACAGGGTGTCAAAGTTATACTTTTATTTTAGTTTTTCTTAAGTAGCTTTCTTAATAATTGTACTATTTGTACAAGATTCGGTGCTAAGGGATTTTCTGAGATGAGAAATCGAAATCAACTCACAGTTTTGTTGTAAATTATACGGGGCGCCACTTATTGCACTGTGTATACTTTTAAATTGTCCTAACTTTTTTATATCACTCTTGATGATATTTTTAATTAAATATTCGTATTTTCTGCCTTCGCTTGCCTAAAAAAGCTCTCTTCGTAAATGTTGCTCCGAGCAACAGATTCTAAGATAATGGGACGATTCTTTCCATTTTTTAATTCCATCCACACTTCATCCAGGCTTAGGACACGTCCAAAAAAATAGTCTTTGAAATTTGGAGCATGCTTAAAGGTAAACAGGCTAACAATAATAATAAATTTAAAGACCAACGGGTCAACAACAGTAAGAATGTAAAACCCAACTGGCTAAGGGCATAAAAGATTACCTACAAATTTGTAATCAATAAATAAAAACATCCCACAATTTCAGAAACTGTTGCTCGGAGCAACATTTACCGAGAGAGCTTTTTTATATAGGAGAAGGCGGATAATACGAATATTTAATTAAAAATATCATACAGAGTGGTATAAAAAAGTTATGACAATTTAAAAGTATACACAGTGCATTAACTGGCACCCCTACAATTTACAACAAAACATTCTTAAAAAATTATAGATTAGGGCTCAAGGTGTAATCGAATCAATGACAACAGAAAGAATTATATTTTTAGGTGGGGTTTTTGAAGAAATAATTAACGAGGCAATAACAGTTTTAATATACTAACCGTACAAAAAAAACTTCACGTGTTAAGGACAGAGCTTACGAAGAGGCAATATTGGTTCTTAAATACTCTGTATAAAAATTAGAAATTAAAATAATTATTTAGGCTTTACATTATTGTTTATAGATAATATTAATAAATTAAAAATAATTTTATTAGTTTAGCATTAATTTTGAGGGTTCTTTAAGTTACGTCCTATGGCTTCTTTTTTGAGAAGCACCATTTATTACCATTTTTCTTCAATTCATTTCGATAGTACATATTACCGCCTTCAATATACTAAATGATTTCATTTTCATAACACCCTGTATATTTATTCGGATTTTTACAAATTAGCTGGTTGCACCGCACTATAGAAATAATAATAATTAATATATGATCTCTCTCTCTCTCTCTCTCTCGCTTTTAAAAGTGTTCAGGTTGTACACAACAGATGGTACCACATGAAAACGAGGCAGTTGAAAAATCGAGGCTTATTTAGAACCATGGTTGTACTAAAAATAGACATTTGGTACCCTTAGTACAAATAAAAAGAAATCACAAGCCTGTTAATGAAAATCTTGCCAGTGGACACTCTAAAACTGCTTTTACAAAAAAAAAGTACTAAATTAAATAGAGAAAGATATCTTCTCTCAGCACTATGTATAAATAAAACTCTTTTACTGTTCGCTTTGGCTGTTGGCTATTAAATATATTTATATATATATATATATATATATATATATATATATATATATATATATATATATATATATATATATATATATATATATATATATATATATATATATCAGCTCTTCAGGCCGTGGGCCCCATGGCTTCAATTTTTTTGATGATTTCTCTTCATTCCTTCCTATTCCTTGTCTTCACCTCCCAGTCCGGTACCCTCAGTGCCACTATGTCAGCTTTTACATCCTCTAACCATCTCTTTTTGTGTCTTCCTCTTCTGCGCCTGCCGTCCTCGCCCAGTGTTAGCACCTGCTTTGCATGTCTGTACAGCGGCATTCTATATACGTGACCTAACCAACTGGCCCTTCGAGCTCGAATTTTCTAGATGATATTAGGCTGTCCATATAGCTCCCTCACTTCCTTATTAGTCCTTCTTCTCCAACCACCATCCTCTTTTTTTGTACCACCATACATCTTACGGAGCATCCTCCTCTCCCATCTTTCCAGCTTTTCTGTATTTCTTCGGCTCAGAATCCATGTTTCGCTACCGTACACCACTGCTGGCTGAATCACTGTCTTATAAACCCTTTCTTTAGTTCTTCTACTTATCAATTTGGACTTTAACATTGTATTTAGGGTTCCCATAGCTTTGCTACCCTTCGATATTCGTTTCTCGATCTCCATGTCGTCATCAGCTCTATTAGTGATCGTCACACCCAGGTATTCAAAATGGCTAACTTTCTCGAAGTAGTACTCTTTACTTCCTTTGCTTTTAATTTTTATCTTTTGCCCCCTAGGTCGTTCTTCAGCTCTCATTTCGAAATACATACTTTGTTTTTTCTTCATTTATATATAGACGGTATAGTTTAGCTGTTGCTTCTATGTCTCTGAACATCTTCTCTTTGATCTTGTAATAAGTGCTAAATCATCTGCGAAAGCAACGACCTTCTGTTAAATAAGAAATTGAAATAATCACGTAGGCTTTATGTTGGTGTTTATAACACATGGGCTGAAAAGTCCCGGGCCTAACACATAGATGGTGCTAGTTTTATTGCAGTCACCTTTTTTTCAGTTAATACTAACCTTCAAAAGACAGCTGTTAAAATGTCATGATATTCTATTCATTAGTTTGTGAGTTATTGTGCTAAGAGTGACGCTACTTTTGTTATTTTCAAAACAATGGATCAAAAACAATTTCGTGTTTTAATTTTACACTGCTTCTTGATGGGAAAAAATACCGTTCAAGCGAAGCAATGGCTTGAAAAGTGTTATGGGGACTCCGCTCCATCAGAAACAACAATAAAACGTTGGTTTGCTGACTTCAAACGTGGTCGTAGAGACACCGATGATGCAGAACGCAGTGGACGTCCAAATGAGGCGGTAACACCAGAAAACATCAAAAAAATCCATAAAATCGTTTTGAATGATCGAAAAGTGAAGTTGCGTGAGTTAGCTGACATCGTAAAGATATCAAAAGAACGTGTTGGCTTTATATTGCATGAGCATTTGACTATGAGAAAGTTCTGTTCAAAGTGGGTGCCGCGTTTGCTCACTGTTGATCAAAAACAAGAACGTGTTGATGATTCTGAGCAGTGTTTGGCCATGTTTAAACGTAACAAACCGGAATTTTTGCGTCGATATGTGACAATGGATGAAACATGGATCCATCACTTCACTCCGGAATCAAAACGATCGTCATCTGAGTGGACAGCAACTGGTGAACCTCGTCCAAAGCGCCCGAAAGCACAACAATCGGCTGGAAAGGTTATGGCCTCGGTATTTTGGGATGTGCGTGGTGTAATATTCATCGACTATCTTGAGAAAGGAAATACCATCAACAGTGAATATTATATAGCGTTATTGGAGCGTTTGAAGGCCGAAATTGCAAAGAAACGACCGCATATGGCAAAGAAAAAAATTTTGTTTCATCAAGACAACGCACCGTGTCACAAGTCAATCAAAACAATGGCAAAACTACATGAATTGAACTTCGAATTGCTCCCACATCCACCGTATTCGCCAGATTTGGCTCCCAGCGACTATTGGCTGTTCGCAGACCTGAAAAAAAATGCTCGCCGGTAAGAAATTTCGCACGAATGAAGAGGTTATCGCTGAAACTGAGGCCTATTTTGAGGCAAAAGATAAATCGTTCTACAAAAGTGGTATTGAAATGTTAGAGCGGCGCTGGAATGATTGCGTTGCTCTTGATGGAGATTACGTTGATGAATAAAGCTAATTTTGAACCAAAAAAACCGTGTTTTCTTTGTTAGGCCCGGGACTTTTCAGCCCATGTGTTACATAATAATAATAAATTAAAAATGATTTAATTAGTTTAGCATTGAGTTCAGAATTCTTAATATGTGGTAAGAAATTTAAAAATGCCGCTTGAGGGTTTTTTTAAGTTATGCCCTCTGGCTTTTTTTTGAGTTGCACCATTTATTACCACTTTTCTTCAATTTATTTCGGTACTACATTTTACCAGCTTCAATACACTAAATAATTTGAGTTTCATAACACCCTGTATCTTCGTATTTTTACAAATTAGCTGGTTGCACCGCACTATAGAAATAATAATAATTAATATATAATCTCTCTCTCTTTCTCTCTCTCGATTTCAAAAGTGTTCAGGTTGTAGACAACAGATGGTGCCACGTGAAAACGAGTCGGTTGAAACATCGAGGTATATTTAGAACAATGGCTGAACTAAAAACAGACATTCTGAAATCACTCAGTGGGTGAGAAACCGCCTTTATTCGCCGATACCCTTAACACAATATAAAAAGTATAAATAAACAAAAATGTCACAAGCTTATTAATGAAAATTCTTGGCAGTGGACACTCTAAAACTGCTTTCACAAAAAAAAAGTACTAAATCAAATAGAGAAAGATGCCTTCTCTCAGCACTATGTATGAATAAAACGCTTTTACTGTTCGCTTTGCCCTCTGTACAAATATTAGCTTTGTTTGTCAGAAGCGGGCTGCCTAGCACCCCGAAGGACGACCGGAGGGGGCGAGAGGGGCCCTTTAGGATTACACGGATCGATATAAAGACGCTGAATTTAGGAAAGATGATGCGCATCTGGAATTGGCAAATAAGGAATATTTGAGATACAGTTACTTGGAAATATGTGGAAATTTTGTAATATGTAAACAATTTATTGAAAATAACACTTTTACAAAAACGCCGTTGCTGTTCCTGAAATAAAAAACTTGTTTAATAAGAAAACGATAAGTTGGTTAAACAGGAATATAAGTAAATAAGTGTTAACTCACGGAATAAAGCACTATTTAGATTTTATAGAAAATAAAAGAGATAAGATTGAATTATACAGAGTTCAGAAAGTTATGCACTATACACGTTATTTCGGATATTTTTGTTCTCATCAGTAATTGACAGTCAAGTAATAGGATAAAAAACTTGGAAGTTTAACACATGTATATCCTTCAACTTCAGTCTTCACTGAAATATTGCTTCCAACTTTACCAGGTGTAAGTATGAAATGTGCTTTATTTCAAAGTATGCTCCATTGCGTGTTATACATTTTTCCCATCTTTCGGGCAATTTGTGAATACCACGGCAGTAAAAATCTTCCCCCTTTTGCTGCGAACCACTCACTCACCTTTTTGCGCTTGGGATTCTCAAAATAAATCCACTTTACAGCCCCTGTAACTATACGATGCAAAAACGACTTCCTTTTGTATCGAGCGAGCAAAACGTCAAACGTGTTTTTGCGCATTTCCATTTGCCTATCGTTCAACTCATGTGGTACCCATTTACAGGTCTTCTGAATCTTTCCCATCTCTCGTAGCCGATTGGAAACAGCTTGTTGAGTAACGCCCAATTGCTCGGCGAGTGGTTTTTGTGTTTGCGAATCATCTTCGTCCAACAATGCTTGCAATTCCACATCTTCGTATTTTTTTGGCGGTTTTCCACGTTCTTTGTCTGCAACATCGAAGTCACCATTTTTGAAACGCCGAAACCATCGTTCACACGTATCTTGCGATGGAGTATGTTTACCATAAGCTTCTCGAAGTAATCGGTATGATTCAACAGCAGTTTTCTTCAAATGAAAACAAAAAATTAATGCTGTCCGCGAATGCTCTTTGTTCGGTATAAATTTCGACCTATTGAACACAACAACACAACACTATGCACACACATTTCCAGTTTATCCCTCGTGCGCGCCTGACACTTGTTGATGACACAACAAAATGGCGCAGTGTCAAATATTTATAGCACAAACAGCATTGGTGCACCATCTGTTGTCTGAAATCCGCATTTCATACTTGTACACCTGGTAAGACTCTTCTTTCAAACATAGTCTGCATTGGTTAAATGCCGCCAAATTGTCCTCCATCAAATTATCTTCTGCTGAATTAATTTCATTCATTCATATATAATGAAAAAAGTCTTGGAGGAGTGGGAAGGATGGATTTCAGTAGAAAGCAAAAAAATCAACAACTTAAGGTACTCTGATGACACCCTTGTCATAGCGGCAAGACCAAAACCAAAATTATGATCATCGACAGTCCTACCAATAACCAACCACAGAGGCGAATGTTAGCTGGGAGAGAAATCGTCGAGAGCTTCGTATACCTAGGTGCGTTAATCACCAACGCTGGAGGATACTCAAACGACATCAAGAGGAAGATAGCGATGGCCTAGACAGCGTCCAAAAATCTGGAAAGCTCACATAATTACGAAGACTACCAAACTGCAACTCGTTAATGCCCTTATATTTCCCATTTATGCAGTCGAAACCTGGACACTAAAGCAAACTGACAGAAAGAGTCGAAAGTTTCAAGATATGGGTGTACAGACGAGGTCTTCGGAGCTCCTGGATAGAGCACCTAACTAACGCGCCAGTTTAAAGGAGACAACCGTGAAAACTAGTTTATTCAATCGTATAAACCAAGCCTACCTCACATATTTTAGTCACATCGCCAGAAAAAGAGACACCATGGAGAAGCTGGTAGTCGAAGGAAAAGTCAGCGACAGAAGATCAAGAGGCAGATCTCCTACAAGATGGATAGACCAACTGCAGCCCCTTGTTGGAAAAACTCTAAATGCGGCAGGCCAAATGGCCCTAGACCGAGAGATCTGGACAGATCAAATGCGGAGAACCAGCGCATGAGTAGTCACCACGCCCTGAAAAGGGCAATAGGACAGAGAAGGAGAAAATTCAGTATAAATTCTGAGAAGATATTAGGAGTTACTACCTGATTAGTTTTTGTTATTATTATAGAGAGATAGACTTTAGAGGACTAATTAATAAATCAGCAGTTATATCAGGTTGCTTATGAGATGTTATATGAATCAATGAAGACATGCGAACAGAGAGCAAGGTTAAAACATACAAGACTTACATCACACCCATAATGACCTGTCGCATAGAATCACGAGAAGATACCAACAAAACAAAAGGTATGTTACTTACCGCCACAAGGCAAACCGTGAGAGCAATAGTTGGTAAAACAAGGAGGGAAAAGTTACGAAACACTGACAGCAGGGAACAATGTGGTGCGCAAGACGTGGTAAGATGTGGTAGACAAAGAAGAAGACAGTGGCATAACTACGTAAAAAGAATAGAGGAGCACAAACTACCAACGATCGCTCTGGAAGGAAGACGCAATCTACCTTTCAAGAAATCCCACAAACTCGGAATTAACCAGTCATCAGATCTATAAAAAGTATAAGAAGAAGAAAATTATAGATTTTTGATCAAAGATTAAATAGATAAAAATATTACTCTTAAGGTTTTCGGTGCGGCCTCGGTATCGTGGTGGATTGAGAGCCTGCCAAGTGACCCAAAGTGGAAAGTAATTTTTTAAGCGAGTTACATTTCATACCCGGGTAGATAACTTTAAAAAAAGCCTTGATAGTAACCGGCTGCCTCGCAAAATACTAATGCCTTTACTCATGGAAACGTTACATTAATGTCTGAAGATCATTATTATTAGCAAGTAGATAAAAAACTGACATATGGCAACGTAGCTCGATTCAATTCAATCAAGAGCAATATTGAAAGCGTTAATAACCGCAACGCGATTGCCAACTATTCCCCTCGAACAACGCCGTAACTATAGCAACGCCTCAGATCACGTCTCATCCCCACTTAAACGCTCAATAATGCACTCACCTTATTGGCGATAGGGCGGAGTTTAACCTTCGGTAGTCGAAAAAAGTAGTTGTCATAATGCTCTTTATTGAAACGGTTCAGAGGCATCTGATGTTCGTTCTTTGTTTTACTTGTACTGTACGGCTAAGTGAGTCCTTTTTATAATGTTTGCGAGGTTGCCGGTGTGTTTTGGTTTTTTTTCGATGATTTTGATAAAGTGGTATTGATGTTTATAAAGTGTGTAATCCTTTCAATGTGGATTTTAATAGTGGTGCGAGGGAAAACAGAGAAGTAAATGACTGTAATCCTTTCAATGTGGATTTTAATAGTGGTGCGAGGGAAAACAGAGAAGTAAATGACTTTTGTCGTTAATTGATTTTGTTTTGTGTGGTTTTGTGCGCGTCTGCTGTTTGTAATTTTATTAAGGGTATCTAGTAAATTGATTACGTCGGTCTGGGGAGAGAAAAATGGCAAAAATTTTATGAATTAGTTGGGCATACGATTCAAACTAAATCTAAAATACTTATATTCTTTAGTTTGGAAAACCTGCCACTTTAGTTATTGCAAATAATTACACCTAAATATCACATTTTAATTTCTATTTGTTAATAATGTGTATTTACAAGGTGTCCTATGAGCGCTGACATTTTTAAATATTTTTCTAGTATTAGTTCCAGTTTTGAGATATCTTCACAGAAAAATTCGTCTCGCCAAATTGGATTAGGTGGAGGTCAATTTATGCCATCCTTTTTGGAAATCAATTCGTTCGCGTTTCTCCACACTTCGGCACCCATTTTCTCTTCCGTTAGTAAAGGTAAATCTGTGAAAAAAATCTTCTTCCGAGATTTTTGTGTATTCTCAAGTTTCGTGGCCCCTAGATAACGAAAACATAGTTCCGCCTCTCTGACCGTCTGTCTGTGTGTCTGCTTATCTATCAATCTATTAGTACGCTAACTGTAGAATGAAATGACATATCGACTTTAAATTTGGTATACATATAATTCTTTAAGTAGGAATAGCGATATCTTCGATAGAACCTTTTAACTCAGAGTCAACATAGCCATCTCCAACGTCAAGGCCATCAGAGGCAGAGTCCCCCAAGGCTCCATACTCTCCCCCACCTCTTTAACATCTTCACAGGCGTCACTCCCAAATCAGATCAGAGCAACGTCTTTCTTTATGCTGATGACACCACCATAATCACTCAATCCAAAAGCAGCCGCACCAACACGAGCAGACTACAACGCCACCTGGACAATCTTAACTTCTGGTTTGACCGCTGGAGGATCAAGGGCAGGAGCACCCCCACCGCCATCTCCAGCTACAGGGCTTCCGCATCCAATGGGTCAACACCATCAAATACTTGGGTATCCAGTATGACAAACAGCTGGTCTGGCGGGTCTTACGTATGCTTGCCCATCTCCAAAACAAGGAGAGCAGAATAAGGCCCTGAGGATGATCACGGGCGCCCCATGGTTTATGAGGAACAATCAAACACCCAGAGACCGCGGTGTGCCAATCGTAAAGGCAGACATGAGGAAATCCCAACTGAAGTTGATGGACAAGGCGTCCCAACACCCCAACCTAATTATCAGGGATGCCTTCCAAATCCACCTACATGCCTGCCACCGATTCTTGAGACCCTCAGACCCTCTCTCGGATGAAGTCGATATCCCTCCCCACCCACCATGAGAGAAGACTGTAAAACTAGGTTAAGTTAGCATAAGTCCTAGGTTAAGTTAGCATAAGTCCTAGGTTAAGTTAGGTTAGAATACAATCATGTCAAATAAACTCATTTCCTAGGTTAAGTTAGTATAGGCTCACTAGTATTTACATTAGTGATCCTTAGGTTAAGTTAGAATCATCGATGATTGACTAAAGTCAATCATCGTTCCTGATAAAGCTACCATGGTTAGCGAAACGCGCGTCGAGTGCATAAATAAAGTGTTTGGTGTAGTGGTGATATATACTGAGTAGTGTCATTGAGCCATATATTCCACATTTCCAACATAGTAGGATTGTTAGAGTTGAAGGATCTAAATATTGTGTTTTTTTCTATATTTCCTTTTTTTTTAAATGATTAATATCCCACTATTAAGTGCCCACTATCACAGAAAATATAACTTTCGCTGCGAAAGACAAACACGTGGAACAAAAGGTTGTCGTAAAACGAAGCCGGCTGGCTACCACCGGATCGTCAAAATGTACTTCGTCGATTAGAAGTTATATAATATAATATAATAATAGGGAAAAATATGCGCATCTCTGAGACGAGGCCCTTTTTAACGTGCCAACGATAGTCAGCCGGCTTCGTTTTGTGGCAACCTTTTATTCCACGAATTTGTCTTTATGTAGCGACAGCTATATTTTCTGTGCTACTATTTAGCGTGAGAAAGTCAAATTCAGTATTTATTTTACACCTGTGTTTGAAAGGGATGTATTGGGTAAATAAATTCAAAGGTTGTTTTTTCTTTAAATATATAAGGCATGACAGAGTGGACTGGAGGAATGTGACACAAATATATCGTGTTCAACTTTTCTTTTTTTGCCAATTTTTCCTAATGTTATTAGATGTACAAATTAATTCTGCGCCCTTATAGACCAATTTTAACCATTATTTATGTAAAAATTACATAAACTTTATCTTCAAAGTAATCTCCTTGCTTTTTTACTAATTTTTGTAATGCCTGAGGGCACTGTCGCATTATAAATAGGAAACATGATAGTTGTTCCGATGTGATAAATTCATCGAGGTTTTTTTTGTACCTCTTCAACTGACTTGAACAGAGAATCAGCCAGATGATGTTGCAGAAATCGCAGTAGGCGTCGTAAGGTCAAGTCTGAAGAATACTCCGCATGAAGGAGAATTTTCCCAGATAATTGTTCTCTAGTAACAATTTTTTGCAAAAAGTTCTTTCTTCTTTCACTTAGAGAGAAAGGAACAAGCAGTATCGTAGCTCCTGTTTTTATTCTTGGCAATAAACTCCAGATCCATCTAGACTTCATGTGAACCTTCTCTAGTTTTTGCAGAGGATGAGAAATAACTCAATTACTCCTAGTGCCTTTGTAAGTTCCAGTTGAGTTTGGCAAGGATCCTTGCCCAAAATTTTTTCCAGCTGTTCCACTCTTTCCTTCACAATCACCTTGAAGTATGAAATTTTCCTCTTGAAACTACCGGAAGCACTTTTAACACGTACTGTTCAACAATTGGACCAAAGGTAGAACAAACAATTTATTTCAGCTTAATCGCGTTTTTCGCGTTAAAATGCGGCAGTGCCACAAACATTGCTCTTCAAAGGATATCACATCTATAACTAATTTTTTAGGTTATGTTCACAGCGGGATCAAGTATCGTTTTAAAGTTTAAATAACTGGCCAAGTGCAAGTCGGACTTGCCCAATTAGTGTTCCGTATATTGATTACTTTTAAACTAAACATTTTTGTTACGGATGTATAAAATGATCAAGGACTTCACAAAACACACCCCAAATGAGTTTTCAACATAGTTTTTTTTTCCGATCTTTCCTGAAAACTGATAATCTTCAATTTTTATTTATGTACCAGATAAATTATTAAAACATTTGTTGTTCAATCTACATCCAGTGGAGAATATTTGAGAATTTTTTCAAAATTTTTTGATCAGTACTTTTCGAGATGAAGGGGGACGACAGCCATTTTTCGCAATTTTTTAAAAATAATACGAAGAAAAGTGTGCGCAAGTATTACATTTTATATATATATATATATATATATATATATATATATATATATATATATATATATATATATATATATATATATACGTGTGTGTGTATGTGTGTGTATATATTTATGTATATATATGAGGGTTTTTTAACTTACAAATAGTCCTTAGGCTTACAGAGTGAACAAAAGGTCTCAAAGTTCTTACTAACTATAGTTTTATTCTGATATCGAGCTTTCGATGCCAAATTATATATCATCTTCAGGACCTAGGAGACACAGAAAGAAATCTCATCAGGCAAAGTACCAGTTGAAAGAATATGTCATATTTCAAAAAGAAGAAAGGAAGGGGCCCTATCATAATTTTTAATATTCATAAAAAACAGAGTTATTGAAATAGAAAGGGTACTTACTGAATAATCACAGTTGGCTCTCTGTTCAAGGGGGAAACGATCTATAACAGTTGAGAAAAAGGAAGTATTGACGATCTGATATCAACATAAAAAATTAGACTGTACAGATAGAAAACACGCTCTGAACAATATATACCTTATCACTCCTAAAGGGTGTTTTTTATAGAGGTATAAAACTTTAAGTTGGCAACACTTTTTTAACTGGCGGCCATTTTGTCAGCTGTCAAGTGATTTATGTTTAGTTTGGTTTGGCATTTCAACATGACTAGACTGACGCCTGAACAACGCTTCCAAATTGTGCAAATTTATTTTGAAAATCATGGTTCTGTTCGAAATACGTATCGCGCACTACGTCCATTTTACGGTCAACATAATCGTCCATCAGAGCAATTAATTCGATTAACTAGGGAACGTTTTCGCACCACGTTTACTCTAAATGATAATACGCATCCACAGAGACGTCGTACAGTGCATACAGAAGAAGTCATTGCTGCTGTAGAGCGTAGCGTAGAGGAAGACCCGAATCAGTCTATCAGCCATCGTGCACAGGAATTGGATATGTGTCCCTCCACTTTATAGAAGATTTTGCGGAAAGATCTTGGTTTGCATGCTTACAAAATCCAACTCGTGCAACAATTGAAGCCACACGATCACCTAGCAAGGCGTAGATTCGGTGATTGGGCCCAAAACAAGATTGTCGTTGATCCCGATTTTCATAAGCGAATTTTGTTTAGCGATGAAGCTCACTTTTGTTGGAATGGATACGTCAATAAACAAAACTGCCGTATTTGGAGTGATGATAATCCTCAAGTGTATGTTGAGACACCGGTACATCCAGAAAAACTGACTGTTTGGTGTGCTTTATGGGCTGGTGGAATCATTGGTCCGTACTTCTTTAAAAACGATGCTGGTCAGAACGTTACAGTCAATGGTGACCGCTATAGAGCCATGATTACTGACTTTTTCGTTCATCGATTGAACAACCATGATGTGCAGGAGCTGTGGTTTCAACAAGACGGCGCAACATGTCACACAGCTCGTGCCACAATTGATTTATTGAAGGAAACGTTTGGTAACCGCATAGTTTCACGTTTCGGACCCGTGAATTGGCCTCCAAGATCGTGCGATTTAACGCCGCTAGACTATTTTCTGTGGGGATATGTGAAGTCGCTAGTCTACGCCGATAAGTCCGAAACGATTGACCAGTTGGAGGACAACATTCGCCGCGTTATTGCCGATATACGGCCACAAATGTTGGAAAAAGTCATCGAAAATTGGACCTCCAGATTAGACTACGTCCGAGCCAGCCGTGGCGGTCTTATGCCAGAAGTCATATTTAAATTATAATGCCAGAAGATTATCTTTCGAATAAAGTAAATTTCATGTCAATTTAAAAAATTCATCTTTGTTTTATTCCATTTCAAAGTTCTATACCTCTATAAAAAACACCCTTTATTATCCCTTGAAACAAAAATTAAACATTATAACAACACTAAGGAACAGAATTGACAGAATCTGTTATTTTACATTTAAAAAAAAAAAATCAAATTATTAGAAAACATCCTAATTGCTAACAAATATCCGAAATCTATCATAAAAATACCTTCCAACCTATCAATAGCTCTAGACAAAGAAATAAAAACAATTTAATATCAACTGAGATAAAATTTGGAAAGTTACAGCACACAGAGGGTCTTTCCCAATCAATTATCGCACTTTTCAGAAGCGCAAACGTTAAAATAGCTCAGTACAATTTGAGGAAGCTTGGGTGTTACTACTCTTACAAAAAAGATAAAACTGATCTTTGGCAAAAGTAAGGTGTAGTTTATGAAATTAAATGTGAATATGGGTCAATTTACATCGGCCAGACATCGCAAAATTATCTAAAAGAATCGCTCTACATAAAAGCGATTGTAAGCACAAACCAGATTCTACCAGTCTCAGTCAACATATGAATAAATACGATAATACGAGGCTGGTTTGAAAAGTCCGTGCAAAAATAAAAACTACTTATGTGTTTGGGGTAAACCTTTTTTATTTTTCGACATAGTCTCCTTTAGGCTTATACACTTCGTCCAACGATGTTCTAGTTTGCTGATCCCTTCCGAATAATAGGATTTGTCCAAGTCGGCAAAATATCCATTAGTGTCTGTAATCACCTCCTCGTTTGAATAAAATCTTTGTCCCGCCAGCCACTTCTTCAAATTGGGGAACAAATAGTAGTCCGAGGGAGCCAAGTCTGGAGAATAGGGGGATGTGAAACGAGTTGGAATCCTATTTCCATTAATTTTGCGACCACAACTGCTGAGGTGTGTGCTGGTGCGTCGTCGTGATGGAAAAGAACTTTCTTGTGGGCCAATCGCGGGCGTTTTTCTTGCAGCTCGGTTTTCAAACGGTCCAATAACGATGAATAATATTCACCCATAATAGTTTTACCCTTTTCCAGATAGTCGATGAGGATTATCCCTTGCGAATCCCAAAAGACAGTCGCCATAACCTTTCCGGCCGAAGGAACGGTCTTCGTCTTTTTTGGTGCAGATTCCTTCTTGGTAACCCATTGTTTAGATTGTTGTTTGGTCTCAGGAGTATAGTAATGTATCCATGTTTCATCCACAGTGACGAAACGACGCTTAAAGTCCTCCGGATTCTTCTGGAACAGCTGCAAACCATCCTTGCAACACTTTACACGATTCCGTTTTTGGTCAAGCGTGAGCAATCGCGGCACCCATCTTGCGGATATCTTTCTCATGTCCAAATGTTTATGCAAAATATTACGTACCCGTTCAGTCGAGATGCCCACAGCACTAGCAATCTCACGCACCTTAACTCTTCTGTCATCCATCACCATATCATGGATTTGATCAATGATTTCTGGAGCTGTAACCTGCACAGGCCGTCCAGAACGTTCAGCGTCACTTGTGCCCATATGGCCAGTCCGAAAATTTTAAAACCACTTATAAACTGTTCTAATCGAAGGTGCAGAGTCACCATAATGTTTATCAAGCTTCTCTTTAGTCTAGTGAGGCGTTTTGCCTTTCATAAAGTAATGTTTAATCACCACACGAAATTCTTTTTCGTCCATTTCTTGAAAATCACTCGACTTCCTTGATTCACACGAATGCCAAACACAAAGAAATAGACCAATATGGCTGAAACTTGGTGTGCGTTCATTCAAGAGATGCTACTAACTAAACATGACGTCGATACGCGCCGGTGGTGCCATCTCTCGGACTTTGCACGGACTTTTCAAACCAGCCTCGTAAAGTCCACTATAACGAAACCTTAGTTTTGGATACTGAAAGTAACATGTTCTGCGGAATTTTCTGGATATGCGCTTTATAAAGAATCGCCAGCATAGTCTTAATCATAAAAAAAACGTCGAAGGTTTAAGTTCCATTTACACATACTTGTTGGCCCAAGAGCATACTAAAAAAATAAGAGCCAATGATGCTTACACTAGAGTTTCCTTGAAATTTGATACTGCATAAAATTTCCACTTTTCTTGTTTTATTCTAAATATTTTTCATCCGTTTGAAGGATGTTAATTTGACCTTTTTTTTAATAACTTTTCTCAACACACAGGTTTAGTTTTTCGACAGCATTGACAATTATATAATTTAAAATTTACTATGTTATTTCCTTTCAAGTGGTTCTCTGTCTGATTAAGTTTCTTTCTGTGTCTCCTAGGTCCTGAAGATGATGTACGATTTGGCATCGAAAGCTCGATATTAGAATAAAACTACGGTTACTAAGAACTTTGAGACCTTTTTGTTCACTTTGTAATCCTAAGGACTATCCCTAAGTTAAAAAACCCTCTTGGTTGTTACCAGTAAGCCCTTTTACTGACCTTCCTGTTATATATATATATATATATATATATATATATATATATATATATATATATATATATATATATATATTTATATATATATATATATATATATATATATATATATATATATATATATATATATATATATATATATATTGAACTCGTGTTTTCACAAGCTGTCATTTGACACCCCGCTCGATGACCTGGTAAAAATTTGTTTTTTACTTGCGATTTCACCATGGTCTAACCCCTTAAAGTCAAAATTTAAATTTCAAAACAACACGGCTCTGATGAGGCCATCAATTCCTATATTAGTGCCAAATTTCAACTTTCTATGTCAAATAGTACCGGAGAAAATCGGGTGTGACAGATGGACAGTCAGACAGATAGACGGACAGACACGGAAGTGATCTTATACGTGTTGCGTACAGAACATTAAAAACGACCCCTTTGGCGGGAAAAAATTGCAATTTGAATAGTTTCTCTAATCTATGAGAGGTAAGGGCCCTAAATTTATACCTCTAATATTCGTAACTTATATTTGCTAGGGAATTTTTAAGTAAAAACTTTACATTATTTTTTGTGTCAGTCTTTATACCTAATTCTTTAAAATCAAGAAATGTACTAATTATTGCTTTTTGTAGTCCCAAAATTACGTCTACTCTGAATTCTGGGCGCCACCTTCAAGACGAGGCGCCCGGCATTGCAACACAAAATCGCACGCTGACCTAGAATCGAAAAAATAAGGTGCATTTTTCCATTGAAAAAGTGTAATCACGCGAAAAAGTTGAGGATAAAATCACAAAAACCATTAGTTCTGTTTATGAACAATGTTCGATGACTGCCGAGGATTTAAGACCCTTTTTTATTTTCTCCCTTAAATCCTCTTAAAATTTTTGGAGATAATTGTGGTTTTGTATAAGAGCTTTTGGACAGGTATAAACAAAAACATGTTTATCTTGTACGAAGTGGAAGGTAATTATTTGCTAAAAGATTTTAAAAGCCCTTACTTATTTCATTGTTTGAATAATTATTGTTTGTTGCGCATTTTCCATCAAATCTTCACTAAACTGTGGTAATTTCTATCATTTTTAGTGCTCACTTATAAGATCGCTTTGGTGTCTATCCGTCTCTCTGTCCGTCCGTGTGTCTGTCTGTCAGTCTGTCTATCTGTCACACCCGATTTTCTCCGAAACTAAGTTTTTGGTCTGAGACATAGATGTCTCCCTTTTCAAAAAATCCATAGATTTTTAGGTACCAACCTTCAAACAATACGTGTCAAAATTTCATGACGATTAGTATACAAGTTACGGTGGTTTTAGTGAAGCTAGTTTTAATATTTACAAAACAATGGAAAAAATCTTTGTGTGTTGATTAAACAGTGTTTTTTGATGGGAAAAATACCGTTCAAGCAAAACAATGGCTTGATAAGTGTTACGGGGACTCTGCCCCTGCAAAATTACTCAACAATGAGATAATGACCTTTACTCTATCGTTAACTCACCCTGTACAGTCATTATTGTGAAACCGAAGTACAATTACCAAACTAGAAATCAAGATGCAATACGCGTATTCCTAGAGCTGATGAAACTATCGCGGAAAGAGGTACTACTTCGTAGGGCCTAAACTTTATAACACACATTTTGATGGTTATAAACAGAGAACCTGGGTTCAGGGGATATAACGACGTCACACACTGTAAACACATTCGAAGAATTATGCCAAATAAGTTGATTCTGAAAGAGATAATATAACTTAGCCTCCACGTAGGACAGTAGGCAGACTTGACGCCAGTAGATTTTGCCCTGTTGGGGTCTCTCAAAACTAAAGTTAAGAGTAACATTCTCCATTCTGGAGCATACATACATACATACATACATACATAATCCTTCCTCTTCTACCTTACGGTGTCGAGGTAGTGGAGCAGGTAATGCGTCACCATTCCTTTCGGTCCTCTGCCATTTTCTCCGCTTGTTTCAGACTAACTTCTCTTTTTCTAATAAATGAATTGTTCAATGCGTAGAATAACTTAGTTGCCTCGGTCACTCTACTATCCACTTCAGTATCAAGCCTTCCACATGCACTCAAAAAGGATCCCTAAAATCCTCAACCTGCTTAATTTTCACATCATTCATGGTAATTTCTGCTTCCCTCGGTGTTTAAGCGATCACTAACAGCTCTGTCTTCGCCGTATTCACTTTCATTCCATATTTTACAAAGATATCATTCCATACTTTCAGGTTTGTCTGCATGCCCCTTTCCGAACTTGTCACAATGACCAGGTCATCTGCATATACAAATTCCGAAACATATACTTGCCCCAGTTTGTAGACACCCACTCTCGTCTTCTTGACCTTACTCCTGGCTTCCTTCGAGATTTCATCTATCAACGCAATAAACAGTAAAGGACTTAACACACCGCCCTGTCTCATCCCTGCCTTCGTTTCAAGATTGTTTGTTCTTAGTACATTACGGGTACATGAGGATATACTCTTTATGGTTCGCATCAGCTTATTGTCAACGCCTTTACGTTCCAATGTTTCCCATATTTTTTCTCTTGAAGCACTATTAAATACTTTTTCCGGGTCTATAAAACACATGTACATGCTATCATCATATTGCAGGGTATTTTTTTACTAGCTGTCTAACTGTAAATATCAGATCCGTCGTGCCACGGCCTGGTCTAAAGCCATTCAATAATGTCTCTTAGTCTCTATTGTAGTATAATTTTATATACCTTGCTGGCTACTGTCAGCAGTGAAATGCCTCTATAATTTCCACATTTATGAATATCACCATTCTTGAATAGTGGCAGAATAGTTGCCAATTATTTTGTGCAGTAGCTGCAACCCTTCTCCATCCACACATTTAATCATTTCGGCTTTGATATTATCATGTCCTGCAGCTTTTCCGTTTTTCAGTTCTGAAGCAATTAACAGAAATTTTTTAGCCAGAAATGACAGTGCTCAATAAGTCGATTGCTCGCTAAGAAGAGTAATGGGAACCTAACGGTTCACTTTTATATGACCTTATTTTTAGGAAATAATTTTCGAAGGACTCTAGTTTGAAATACAATAATTATTTTTTTTATCTCCCTTACTGAATTCGTAAAAACGTTACCTTTCCCGATTTTTGCATTTCATTAGCGTTCTTTTCTCTCTCAATCCTTTTACCCTAACAGGAGTATCAGTTGCTGCCTCAACAGTCAATCTCCATGCATCTATATCCTGCGCCACCTGACTTGACTCGTATCTATACCAAGGAGAGATCTTACTTGGTCGGACCATCTTGTCGGAGACCGTCCCCTTGATCTTCTACCTTTTACCTTCCCCGTTACTACATGCTTTTCCATGGCATCCACTTTCCTCATAATTTGACCAAAATATACTCAGGTACTGTCTATTAATTCTGTTTGAAAGTCGGTCCTTTATACTCAGCTCTTCAAGAATAGATACATTAGAACGGTGTTCGGTATATGATACTCTGAGGATTCTTCGGTATGCACACATCTCAAACGCATCTATTCGTCTTTTGTCAGCTTGTTTAAAAGTCCATGTTTCCGATGCGTAAGTTGCTATAAGGAATATAAGGCTGGACAGCAATCTTAACTTTGTATTTTTTTGTGACAGCTGGATCTTTCCAGACCTTAGTGAGTTTGATAGTCGAGTTTCTAGCCACAGCCAAACGTCTTCTTACTTCCGCTTCAAAATCACTATTGTTAGTTATGAGTGATCCCAAATAACTGAAATGGTCTACAATAGTAAAACGAGCAATTTCATTTATGTGTGACAGATCTTCATTACGACGCTCCATAATTGATTCTAGGTCTTGTATTGAAGTTGCAAGTATAACAGTATCATCCGCATATATAAGGTTACTTAGTTTTTTCCACGGACTATCACACCCCTAATCCAGCCATCCAAAACAGACCTCATTATATGTTCATTATATGTTAAAAAGTAAGGGTGACAGAATACGTCCCTGTCTGACGCCAGCTTCTACGTTAAAGGGATCGGAAAAAGAATTATTCAGTTTAATTCTGCCATTTGTGTTCTCATACAGGGATCGGATAAGGTTTACAAGATGTATAGGTGTTTCCATGCTGACTAGAATCGACCAGAGTCGCGTTCCATTGTATGCAGTCGAAAGCTTTAGAATAGTCTATAAAACAGATATAGGAAGTTCATCTAGCCTTCATAAGAAAGGCCTATCGCTCAGTACCAAGACAAAGATTATGGAACGCAACGAAAGAAATAGGCATTGACAAAGAACTAATATACGCAGCAAAAGCTCTCTACGAAAACAACACGGTGAACAAAAATAGGATATAAAATAGGGAAGAGATTCCAAACATCAAAAGGCCTATTACAAGGATGCTCTACATCTCCAACACTATTCAAAATATACCTCGAACAAACATTAAAAAAATGGAGGCAAAAATGTAGTGGAATGGGAGTCCCAATACGAGAAGATTACTTATATACGCTAAGTTTCGCAGACGACCAAGTAATCATAGCGTAAGATGAGGAAGACCTCAGTTATATGGTAAGAAAACTGAAAGAAGAAAAACGCAACATCAGAAGAAGAGATTAAAGCTAGATTAGGACAAACGCGAACATGCATAAGACAATTAAATTCGATCCTGTGGGATAAGCACAATACAAAGAGAAACAAAACACGCATATACAAATCAATAATACAAAGCATAATGACATACGGGTCAGAAACATGGACGATCAACAAAAGAAATAAATCTAAAATTAACGCGATAGAGATGGAGTATTGGAGAAGATGTTGTAGAGTGACACGTATGGAGAGAATAACAAATGAAGAAATAAGAAGCAGAATGAACATCAAAGAGAACGCAATAAACACCATTGAAAAAAAAAACGATTAAAATGGTATGGACACATAAGACGAAGCGAAGATAATAGGTGGATAAAGAAAATAACGGAGTGTAGCCCTATAGGGAGAACAAAAAGAGGAAGATCCAGACGATCGTGGAGAGACGATGTGTACGAGGCTATGGAGGACAGGGGTCTAACAGATGGAGACTGGGAAGATAGAATCAAAGGCTGAGAGAAGGAAGACAGTGTCAGCTGTAGAAAATCCTTGTTATATATATATATATATATATATATATATATATATATATATATATATATATATATATGTATATATATATATATATATATATATATATATATATATATATATATATATATATATATATATATATATATATATAGGTTGTTATTTGGAATTTCCTGACTTTTTCTATTATCTGGCGTATGTTAAGAATTTGTTCCCTAGTCCCTCTTCCTGGATTAAAGCCTAGTAAATATTTGCAGCAGCGTCTTTAGATCATAAAAAAATAGTCTCTCATTTCTGTCAGTTTGTCACTCTATCTGATGGCACGAAATGAGATATCCATTTAAAATCTCGCATACCTAATATAATACTTGAAGTAGGAAGTAAACCTATAGCTTTTGATCTTTATCACTTCAGGGAAAGGTAGTGACATAGATGGGTGTCCAAAAATTGTATGTATTTTCAACCCTATTTTCCTGGATTTTAAAATGACCGTAAGATTATAACAAACCATACAATATTTAATGAATAAAATTTTATTTTGTTAAATTGAAATTTGCATTGGTACAAAATGCAAACTGACTTTTGCATCACCCTGTATTCAACTACACCTTATTAAACCTCTCTGGTGCGCTCGTTGCCGCATCTGCCCCCGACAAACACCGCGCGATGCATTCGGGGTCGTGCGGTATCGAATTACCCCCCCATTATGTGGCCCTTCAGAGCATCGCATCGCCCCACCGTACCTGCGGAATACAATGAGGAGAGCATATCAAACAGAACTTACCTTTTGTGTTGCTCATTTCGGCAAAAACTACGACGTTCGTTCGATTTGCCCTTTTATTTCTCTGTTCGATACTAGACGGTAGCTCCCTGCTGTTTTAATGATCTGGAGGAAACAGTATGATTGTTATTTTAAATACAGACTTTATCCACATTTGTAGTATTAATTTAAGATAGTTATTATAATTTTACAACGTATTTTTTTTACCTAACAATATTACAATGTTAGGTACACAGACAGATAACATTTAGTTCAACACAGATACACAGATATGCAAATCAGTTAAAAAAACTCGACATACGATAAAATATTGCAGCAAAAAAAATTAAACAAATTAATTCTCTAAATAATATAAAGTATATATATATATATATATATATATATATATATATATATATATATATATATATATATATATATATATGTATATATGTGGATAGTTGAATGGTGGCCTAGAGAACACAAAAGATGCAGAGGTAAACCACAGAAACATTGGATGGAAAAAGCAAACAACAAAGCTTGTTGGAAACAACTTGGGGAGGCTTACATCCGACTATGGATGAAATAAGCTAATGATGATGATATATATGATGATATATAGATATATTGATATGATCTGGAGGAAACAGTATGATTGTTATTTTAAATACAGAATTTATCCACATTTGTAGTATTGATTTAAGATCGTTATTATAATTTTACAAGTTTTACAACGTATTTTTTTTACCTAACAATATTACAATGTTAGGTACACAGACAGATAACATTTAGTTCCAGACAGAGATGCAAATCAGTTAAAAAAAACTTGACATAAGACAAAATATTGCAGCAAAAAAAATTAAACAAATTAATTCTCTAAATAATAAAAAGTATGTATATATATATATATATATATATATATATATATATATATATATATATATATATATATATATATATATATATATATACACACTCCTGGACAAAATTAACGCAACAATATATTAAATCCTACAAATCTCTATAATGAATTAATTTTAATAATTTTTTATGAACATCGATTACACTAAAAGTTAGAAAAAACTTATTCGGATACTTTAGAAGTGAATTAGCTACCAAATTTCTCTAAGACCTAATAACAAAATTGTTGAAATTATGTAAAAATGAAAAAATAAACTGGGACACTAGTAGCAAAATTAATGGTGTAACTGGGACACTAGTAGTGTGTGTTGTCTCCTCTACTTCGGATGACAGCGTTTATGCGCTTAGGCATGCTTCTAATTAAATTTTGGATAAAATCTTAAGGAATTTGCTCCCATTCTGTGATAATTGCATTTTCAAGTTCCCTCAGGTTTCTAGGTGCAGGTATATGACGTTTCACATTTTTCTTAAGGTGATCCCATACATGTTCTATCGGATTCAGATCCGGGCTATTTGGTGGCCATTGCATAATCGGTATATCAACTTGATTAAGGTAATCGAGTACCTCCCTAGCCACGTGAAGTCGAGCGTTGTCTTGCATAAACAGGAAATTGGGCCCCACAAAATGACCGAAAGGCATCACATGTTCTATTACAATATTCTCAAGATAGTAGTCAGCATTCATGGATCTCGTACGGACAGGAACTAACTCTGTGCGAGCATGAAAGCAGATGCCACCCCAGAACATAACAGAGCCACCGCCAAATGGAATCCTTGCAGAGATATTGCAAGGAGCAAACCTCTCTCCTGGTCTTCGCCATACTCGCTCACGACCATCTGGATGTTTTAGACTAACCCTAGTTTCATCTGTGAAGAAAACTTGTTTCCAATCATCCACAAACCAGTTTTCGTGATTTCGAGCAAAACGTAACCTGGCAACTCTGTTCTCTCTAGTAAGCAAGGGCGTAGTGGCTGATCTCCTAATCCAGCTTCATTTAACCGTCTTCTAACTGTTTTAGAAGAAATTGTGACATTGCGAACAGCTTCGAGTTCGTTTCTTATTATAGAACTAGTGACAGTCCTGTTTCTTAAAGCATATTGTCTTATAAAACGTTCATCTAGGTCGCTAGTGCATCGTTTTCGCCCTTGCCCTAGCCTTCTAGAATAAGTTCCTACCGTCTTACCATACGACTTATTGTGGAACGCTGTTTGCCTAACAAATTGGCAACATAACTCTAACAATATCCATCGTCTAATAAAACTGAGGCTCGCACTACCTCGTGTTCAGTTAAATTCCTTGTTCGATTCATTTATCTAATTCTTCGGGGTCAAAAATAAAACAGTCTACCACAAAAACGGATTACTTTGAAAAGGGAACAATTTATAAGCTTACTTTTAAAGAAAATCTATCGCATTATTACAGAAAATCTTCTAAAAAATTCTTTAAAACTGTAAATCTAAACGAATTGTTTTGATTTCTGTCATGAACAACGATACAAAATACGCATAGCCTACTATTCAAATACTCGATAAACTTTAAAACTGACATAAGAAAAAGATCAATTAATTTTCAGATTGTTGCGTTAATTTTGTCCATGAATATATATATATATATATATTATAATTTACGTGTTCTTGGAATGAGATCATTAAAACTATTCTTAGATCTGTTATATATTTATTGACGTTTCGACCTTCGGAAGAGGTCTTCTTCAAAATTTGCTCTAAAAGATGACATTAGAAGAATTAAATATAGATAAGTAATTAATCAGTTTGTCGTATATTTCGGGATCAAAATATTTGTAGCTTTTCGTAGTTTTTAATTTAAGACATTAACTGTATACATTAATGAGGGCCTTACCTTAGAAAGTAGTTCATTGTATGGGGTGTTAATGTTAAATCACTGTCAAAAACACATTTTTACTTTCTACAAACAAACCACTTAACTTGATTTACTTTATATGACTTTACGGTTTACGTTATTTACATCTGTTTTTTCGTTTATTGCAGTGGGCGTCATTTGAATGTGTATGGATTCGAGTATTTCTCTTTTTTTGTATTTATTTCGGTGTTGATAATTTTGATGTTTTTGAAATCAAAGGTACGACTTTTATTCATTTCATGATTTGTAAGAGCTGTTCTGTTTTTTTGTTGTATTTATGGCCTTTGATTCTATTTTCTAGATATTGGCTTGTTTGCCCGACGTATATTCCTGTAATGTAAATATAATAACTGCGAAGGAATATACGTCGGGCAAACAAGCCAATATCTAGAAAATAGAATCAAAGGCCATAAATACGACAAAAAAAAAACAGTACAGCTCTTACAAATCATGAAAAGAATAAAAGTCATACCTTTGATTTCAAAAACATCAAAATTGTCAACACCGAAATAAATACAAAAAAAAGAGAAATACTCCAATCCATACACATTCAGATGACGCCCAATGCAATAAACGAAAAACAGATGTAAATAACCTAAACCGTATCTACCTACCAGTTATATAGAGTCCTTCAAGTTAAGTGGTTTGTTTGTAGAAAGTAAAAATGTGTTTTCGACAGTGATTTAAAATTAACACCCCATACAATGAACTACTTTCTAAGGTAAGGCCCTCATTAATGTATACAGTTAAGTGTCTTAAATTAAAAACTACGAAAAGCTACAAATATTTTAACCCCGAAATACACGACAAACTGATTAATTACTTATCTATATTTAATTCTTCTAATGTCATCTTTTAGAGCAAATTTCAAAGAAGACCTCTTCCGAAGGTCGAAACGTAAATAAATATATAACAGATCCAAGAATAGTTTTAATGATCTAATTCCAAGAACACGTAAATTATAATATATATATACATATATATATATATATATATATATATATATATATATATATATATATATATATATATATATATATATATATATACCAAGATCAAAGAACTTTACACTCAACAAAAAAATATATATATTTAAATATATATATATATATATATATATATATATATATATATATATATATATATATATATATATATATATATTAGGGTGACCGCAAAAAATCGATGTCGGAATTTTGTTCGTCTGGACCCCACAAAACGATTCCCCTTTCCAGATATTGAGATAGCCGAAATTTGAGCTCGATTAAAAGACGTTAACCCGTGCCGCTCGTCGCTCAAAGTTTGAAAAAATCCAAATTTTTGGCCAAAAAGCTGACATATGGAGCCATAACTCCAGAACGGTAAATAATAGAAACACGCTTAATATCTCAAAAGAAAGCTAATGTTGTTCTTCAAAATTTATATTCTATACATAATTGTTGTTATTTTAAGTCAAACCGAGTTACAACAGCCTTTAGCCCCAAAAACGTGACCTGGTACCAGTAGGAGCCAGTTTGGGAGTATTCTAAGAATTTTACGGGTTTTTACATAATGTGTCTCGGAATTAACATTTTTTTGTTAAAAAGTATTTTGGAACTCAATTTTCAAACATAAAGAGCCTTTTGTTCAAATTTAATCTTTTATTATATGGGGATTACCTGACTAGTTTACCAAAGAAAGACCCGTTTGACAGGTAAAAAGGAGGGTGAATCTAATTTCTATTTTAGGGATGGTGGTTTTACTTCAGCGTACAACCGACCTTTTATTTATTCAGTTTAGTTTCTAAAGTGCCTTTGATTTGGTTAGATCGAACAATTATCTAGTGAAGATATTTTAAGACACTGAAGAGGACAGCATCTACCAGGAACTTGAGAGCTTGGAGGAAATGGACATCCCTGAAGAAGCTGCAGAAGATCCAGGACCATCTGAGAGCAAGAGGATGAAAGTTTCATTTGCAAGAGGCGTTAAAGAGATTTTAAACATGAAATTGTCCATTTTATTAGATCGATGTAAGGTATCCGACAGAAATGCCACGAGAATTTTAATAGCTACTCTAGAAGCACTAAACCTTGACCCTCTTGAGTACAAAGTCTCGAAAACTTTATTACATGATAGAAGGCAAATGTTCAGAGAACAATATAATAAAAAAAATTTTGATAAAGTAAACATTCCTGAAAAAGAGCCCGTGGTTGTCCATTGGGACGGTAAACTTTTACCGGGTGTTTTAAAAAATGAACAATGTGAGCGAATAGCTATAGCTATTTCATATGGCGAAAAGGAACAGCTGCTGGGAGTTCCTGTAACAGCAAACAGCTCTGGAGAGGAGCAAGCCGTAGCCGTATATGAATGCCTACATGAATGGGGTCTTCTCAACACCGTCAAGGCGATGTGCTTCGACACTACAGCATCCAACACGGGAAGACTCAAAGGAGCATGCGTCATATTGGAGCAAATGTTAGGAAGAGAATAGTTATACCTAGCTTGCCGTCACCATATCTTAGAAATTCTGTTAAGAGGCGTATTCGACACAAAAATGGGATCAACCACTAGACCTCATCCAGACATTTTCAAGAGATTCCTCACTGCGTGGCCCAAGATAGACAAAGGAAAATACGACACAGGTATCAGTGACAATCTAATACAAAAGCAGCTAACTCTAGAAGTAATTGCAAATGTTACTGCTGAATTCCAGACCAAATTAACTGAGAGCCACCCCAGAGATGACTACAAGGAGCTATTGCAGTTGGTTCTCGTATTTGTTAGATCACTAGACGGCAATGTTGTGGGTTTTAGAACTCCAGGAGCCATTCATCACGCTAGGTGGATGGCAAAGGCTATTTACAGCTTAAAAATGTTCATTTTTCGTCGTCAATTTAAGATGTCTAAAGAAGAAGAAAGTTCTGTGCGTGCCATTTCTGTTTTCCTAGTTAAAATTTATTGTAAAGCTTGGTTCAATATTCCAAAAGCTCATCTTGCACCAAAGCAAGATTTAGGTATTTTGCATAGTCTGTTAGACTATAAAGAATGTGACAACGACATTGCAGAAATAGCCCTGACCAAATATTCGAACCATTTGTGGTATTTGAATGCAAAGTTGGTGGGATTATCGTTTTTTGATCCCACCATTACAGACGATGAAAAGTTGTTAATGGCTAATAAATTGCTCAGTAGCACAGATGAACCATCACAGCACGCTAGGGTTGTAAATCCAAAAGTTAGGAAAGAAAACTTAAAAGAGGTAGTTGATGGAGGATTGGTCAATTTACTTACCAAAGAAACGTTTACATTCTTTGACCAATTTAATATAAAAATAGATTTCCTAAGACAACATCCAAACACCTGGCCTCAAAATAATGACTTCCAAGAAGGATTGAAAATTGTCAAAACATTAAAAGTAGTTAATGATATGGCTGAGCGTGGTGTTAAATTAATAACCGACTTTAACGACCTTCTGACAAAAGATGAAGACCAAAAGCAATATGTCCTGCAAGTTGTAAGTAATATCCTGACGTTTCAAAAACAACTTTAACAAAAGCTCTAGAATAGATCAGATAACTATGTAAAATTATCAACTCATGTAGGTACTACCTCTGTATTATATTTCTACTTTAAACTCAAAAATATACCAAAAAAAAGCAAAATTTATCACTTAATAACAAAATATACGAAGTATGCTCCTAGTGATACCAGGTCACGTTTTTGGGGCTAAAGGCTGTTGTAACTCGGTTTGACTTAAAATAACAACAATTATGTATAGAATATAAATTTTGAAGAACAACATTAGCTTTCTTTTGAGATATTAAGCGTGTTTCTATTATTTACCGTTCTGGAGTTATGGCTCCATATGTCAGCTTTTTGGCCAAAAATTTGGATTTTTTTCAAACTTTGAGCGACGAGCGGCACGGGTTAACGTCGTTTAATCGAGCTCAAATTTCGGCTATCTCAATATCTGGAAAGGGGAATCGTTTTGTGGGGTCCAGACGAACAAGATTCCGACATTTTCTCCCCCTCTATGAGATCCGGTCACTCTAATATATATATATATATATATATATATATATATATATATATATATATATATATATATATATATATATATATATATATATATGTATATATTGATAGTTAAATGGAGGCCTATAGAACACAAAAGATGCAGAGGTAAACCACAGAAACATTAGATGCAAAAAGCAAACAAAGCTCGTTGGAGAAAACTTGGGAAGGCTTACATCCGACTATGGATGAAATAAGCTAATGATGATGCACACATGTCGTTCCTGGAGCGCTTTAGGGACTTCCCTGCAGCACGCGTGCTAGACCGATAAAAAAAAATATCAGCAAATATTGATCTAAATACGAGTGTTAACTTTCAGAAAACCAGTTTTATGACTAATCTAGTTACGAACAGTAATATGAAATTTAACGAAAGCCAGGTGGCGTACGTCCAAAATTATAAAGTATTTGAGTCATGAATTCCAAATTAGCAAAGATAACCAAACCAGTGAGATATACCGTCTTGTGAGTTTGGGATTGACGGCTTTTGAGAAGCTGAGAGATACGCTGCGAGGTAATTTGTCAATGTGCTTAAAAAAGAAAGTTTATGAACAATGCGTTTTGCCGGTAATCACATATGGCACCGAGACACTCACATTAACAAAACAGTCAGCAAACAAACTGAGAGTATCGCAATGGGCAATGGCGAGAGCTATGCTTGAATTTTCTAAAGTTTAAAATTCAAAAGTCATTATTTTGTTCAAATATCGAAGACATATATTAGGAAAAAGTGGTTAGAATTGCATTTTATGGTAGTGTGCAAAATTTTAGATCCATCCCCTTGTAATTTCAATAAAAATCGTTCCAGTAGTTTACATACATTCGCAAACTTAAGTATATACATATTGAATTCAAAATCTAATTTTTTTGAAGTCGGTTAAAATCAAATGCAGTACATATACATACTATACACACCTCTTACGAGAATACTAAAGATGCATTGTTCATCATAAGAGAATTTCAAGTAGGACCTTTCTAAGTGGTGGCACTTAAGCGTAAAGAGTGCTATTTTAGTGTTTATCTTCTTTTTCACCGTGAATACCCATTACCTAGTCAAGGGCCGGAGCCCTTTTTGAAGGAGTTTGGTCAAAAGTGTGCCTACATTTAATATGAAAAAGTTATCGCCTTTTTATAACTGTGATGAAGGTTTTTAAAATTGAAAAAGATCTCGGAAAAAAAAAAACAACTAAGTAACGAAATCAACCTACACTTCCTTAGAATTTCGGGACTGGCTTACAAATGGACACAACAATTGCTCTTTTTATTCGACCAGGGACGGTGCCAGGACTCATAAAGAAGTTGCCTAACAAATCTCTTTTTTTTTGGGCGCACCCCAACATATATTTGCATTTACAATGAGAGAATTCTGCTATTAACTCCAAACAAATACACCTTAATGAGGGAATAATAAGTTGCAGGTGGAGATTTTGAGAGTTATTTTGATCGCCAACACGACTGCGTTTTGAGGCATCGAAGTACGTAAGCTAAATGCCTAGGAGAGTTATGTTGAGAGTTAACATTCGTCTTAGTACTCAGCGATCCATTTTTAAAACTTTTTCCCGTAGTTTCAACAATAGAAATAAACATTATTGACTTCAATTGGTAAGAAATTTGATATGTAATTAAAGTAAAGTAGAAATGTAACAAATTCTCACTCGTTTGTAAAAAAAATAACAGCTACCGACCATAATCCGCAATGGTTCGATACGCTAACGCACAAAGCATCAAATTTCACTAAAGGTTTGTTATAAATTCTTATTTCTTCGTCTGTCGTTTTGCTTTATCGCAAATTTATTAAATTCAGTCTTTCACAATATTATTTGTAATTCAATGTATGTTAGTTTCTAGTCTAGAGCACTGACATAACACGTAGGCCGAAAAGTTTTTGATCTGACACATAGATGTCGCCGTTTTCAAAAAATCCATATGATTTTTAGGAAATACCAACCTTCAAACGATGCGTGTCAAAATTTCATGACATTTCGACGATTAGTTTTCAAGTTACAGTCATTTTAGTGACGCTACTTTTGATATTTTCAAAACAATGGAAAAAATCGATTTTCGTGTATTGATTAAACACTGTTTTTTGATGGGAAAAAATACCGTTCAAGCAAAGCAATGGCTTGATAAGAGTTACGGAGACTCTGCGCCTGGAAAATCACTCATCATTTACTGGTATGCTGAATTTAAACGCGGTCGTATAGACACAAATGATGCTGAACGCTTAGGACGCCCAAATGAGGTGGTTACACTGGAAAACATCAAAAAATTCACAAAATTGTTTTGGATGACCGTAAAGTGAAATTGCGTGAGATAGCTGACACCCTAAAGATATCAAAATAACGTATTGGTCATATTATGCATGAACGTTTGGGCATGAGAAAGCTCTGTTCGAATTGGGTACCGCGTTTGCTCGCAGTGGACCAAAAATAATAACTTGTTGATGATTCTGAGCGCTGTTTAGACCTGTTTAAGAGCCATAAAAAGGATTTTTTCATGCGATAAGTAACAATGAATGAAACATAGATCCACCACTACACACTGGAGTCAAATCGGCAGTCAGTGAGTGGACAGCAGCCGGCAAAAGCCGCCCGAACCAACCAAAGACACAACAGTCTGCTGGAAAGCGGACTGTTGTGACTGGGTCCCTGTATTTTGGGATGCGCATGGAATAATTTTGATCGACTATGCTGAGAAGGGGAAAACCATCAATAGCGAATATTAAATAAAGTTATTGGTGCGTTTGAAGGCTGAAATCGCAAAGAAACGGCCCCAAATGAACAAGAAGAAAGTATTCTTTCATCAAAACAATGCACCGTGTCACAAGTCAATGGTTACGATGGCAAAATTGCATGAATTGAAGTACGAATTGTTTCCTCAATCACCGTATTCTCCAGATTTGGCCCCCAGCGACTATTATCTATTCGCAGACCTCAAAAAATGCTCGCGGGAAAGAGATTTGGCTCCAATGGAGAATGTCGAGAGTTTGCAAATGCAAAATAACCAACAAATAAAGATCCCTATATATATATATATATATATATATATATATATATATATATATAATATATATATATATATATATATATACATATATATCAAGGATTTTCTACAGCTGACGCTGTCTTCCTTCTCTCAGCCTTTGATTCCATCCGTTTCTATCTTCCCAGTCTCCATCTGTTAGACCTCTGTCCTCCATAGCCTCGTCCACATCGTCTCTCCACGATCGTCTGGGTCTTCCTCTTTTTCTTCCCCCTATAGGGCTCCACTCCGTTATTTTCTTTATCCACCTATTATCTTCGCTCCGTCTTATGTGTCCATACCATTTTAATCGTTTTTCTTCAATGGTGTTTATTGCGTTCTTTTTGATGTTCATTCTGCTTCTTATTTCTTCATTTGTTATTCTCTCCATACGTGTAACTCTACAACATCTTCTCCAATACTTCATCTCTACCGCGTTAATTTTAGATTTATTTCTCTTGTTGATCGTCCATGTTTCTGACCCGTATGTCATTATGCTTTGTATTATTGATTTGTATATGCGTGTTTTGTTTCTCTTTGTAATGTGCTTTGTAATAGACCTATTTTATGTCCTATTTTTATGTTCACTGTGTTGTTTTCGTAGAGAGCTTTTACTGAGTATATAAGTTCTTTGTCAATGCCTATTTCTTTCATAGCGTTTCATAATCATTGTCTTGGTACTGAGTCATAGTCATGTCTATTCTTTGCCAGTTTTTTTCCATTGTTTGTTTTATAGTGTCTATACATGATTTTCCGGCCGTAAAGCCTGCTTGGTCTTCTCCAATTTTTCTTTTTATATTTTCCTCCATGATATTTTTAATAATTTTTCCATACAAACGTCCCATACTCGATATTATGCTTAGGCCTCTATAGTTTGTGCATTTTCTGCGGTCTCCCTTTTTAAATATAGATACTACATAAGCTTTTGACCATTCCTCTGGTATTTTTTCTCCATTGTTCTCAGCATTCAATGTAATTTATTAGACCCGTACTTAATCATTTCATTTACCAGACCACCATGCCCTGCAAATTTATTATTTTTGAGTATTTTATTGTCTTCATAGCTTAGTTCTATCTCTTTTATTTCCTTATTCTGTTCTTCTTCAGGGTTCTCTTCTTGGAATTTTTGTCTATCTTCTGTTAGCAGCTCCTTATAATATTCTTCCCACTCGCTTTCTGGGATGTACTCTATATACGTCTTCTCTCTATTGTTGGTCCTTAATGCTTTAATTATTCTCCATGACTCTGTGCTTTTAGTTCCTCCTATATACTATTCTACATATTCGCACGATTTTTCCCATCTCTCGTTCTTTTCTTTGTTTATCATCCTCCTCGTTTCTGCATTTTTCTCTTTATAATTCTGTAGATCTTCTTCTGATTTTGTATTCAGCCATTTTTAGTATAGTCTTTTTTTCTCCTTTATAGATTCTTTGTTTTTTTCACAGATTCTAATTTTATGTTTCTTACTGTTCCACATTCTGCCCCTCTCTTTACTCTTACGTCTTTTATTTTGATAGTTTTTAATAATAATGTAGTCTATTATTGATTTTAGGTCTCGTGTTTCTTGCATCCAAGTATATTTGTGGATGTCTGTGTTTGTAGAATCCGTTTGTTATTTTGAGGCCGTTTAAGTTCACACAGCTCTATTAGTCTCTCTCCGTTGTCGTTAGTAATAAAGATCCCATGAATGCTATATTTCATGCCTTTCCTCCTACGACTATAGTTTCTGAGTCTATACTCTTCATCAGGTAGGCTTTAGGCAACGGTATCGATCGTTAAGACCAAGAGTACCGTGGAGAGTCAAGTTGGAATGAATCTCGCTGGCTTATAGCAATCATGGTACTTTATGTAAACGAGATACTACTCGTTGGGCAAGATACAGATTCTTGCGCCATCTGTTGAGAGTTCCGAACATCGAAAACTGCTCAACTATATAAACCTAACATTGTTAGGAAGGATAAATCAAATCGATATTCCGAAATAAAATTTCGGAATATGGTTTGTTACTTGATTGGTCACTACAACAGAATGTCGAGAGTTTGCGAATGCAAAATAATGGTTATTTTGCATTTGTAAGCTCTCGACATTCTATTGTAGTGACCAATCAAGTAACAAACCATATTCTGAAATTTTATTTCGGAATATCGATTTCATCCAATGGAGAAGTTATCGCCGAAACTGTGACCTATTTGGAATGCAAAAAGAAATGTTAGAAAAGCGTTAGACTGATGGTATCGCTTTTGAAGGAGACTGTACTGATAAATAAAGTCGAATTTTGCAAGAAAAGTATGTTTTAAGTAGCCAGACCAAAAACTTTTCAGCCAACAAACTTTTCTCGCGCGACAGGTCATGTTATCATTACAATCTTGAACCCCTTGAGATCAGAGGTGCCCAGTCGGACTGTCGCTTCTATGTTTTATGTTTACTGTGGTGAAGATATGGATAGAACGCGTAAGGAATATTTGCATCTTAAACAGCTAGGTGCCCGACGGGTACGATGCGCTCTCACGATTGATCAAAAACAGAAACGTGTCGAAGATTCAGAACGCTGTTTGGCGCTGTTTCGGCGTAATCCAAAAGTTTTTGCGTCGATTGAACGAAACATGGATCCACCACTACACGCCCATGTCCAACAGGCATTCCACAGAGTGGCTGGAGCCGCATAAAAGCCGATCGAAATGTCCAAAATCACAAATATCAGCTGGAAAGGTTTTGGCGATTATTTTTTTGAATGTGCATAGAATAATACTGTTCGACCATCTTGAGAAGGGGGCGAACAATCGCCGGCGACTATGACGTTGGTTAATTGGACCGTACGAATGGTGAAATCAAGAAAAAAAGGCCACATTTAGCAAAGAAAATGGTGTGTTGTTTCACCAAGGTAATGCACTAGCTCACAACAATTATTACCTCTTTCCAGATTTAAAAAGCTGGCTCCAGCGAAAGAAGAAGTCGAATTTGAAACTGATGCTTATTTTAGGGAACTCGACAAATCGTACTATATGAAAGGTATCCAAATGTGGGAGATTACTGGAATAAGCGTATCGCTCTAGAAGGAGCGAAAGAGAGAAATAATGATGTACGCAATACTGTATGTTTTATATGATACAATCTTTTTTATAAAAAACTAGCCGTGCCCGCGGCTCCGCTCGCATGGACTTGATTCACTACTATCGTCACTGCTTATTCCTTATGTTTCCTAACGTAATAAAATATCTGCCATTATTTCCCCTTATCTCCCATTATTTCTCCTTATCTCCCATTATCTCTACATAATTTCCATTATCTAGGCTTATATCTGCTCATCTCCCATTATTTCTCCTTATCTCCCATCATTTATCTCCCATTATCTCACCTTATCTCCCATCATCTCACCTTATCTCCCATTATCTCACCTTATCTAGGCTTATATCTGCTCATCTCTCATTATTTCTCCTTATCTCCCATCATTTATCTCCCATTATCTCACCTTATCTCCCATCATCACACCTTATCTCCCATTATCTCACCTTATCTCCAATTATCTCACCTTATCTCCCATTATCTAGGCTTATCTCGACTTATCTCGCAATATTTTCTCCTTATCTCCCATTATTTCTCCTTATCTCCCATTATCTTACCATAACTCCCATTATCTAAACTTATCTCTGCTTATCCCGTTATTTCTCCTTATCTCCCATTATTTATACTTATCTCCCATTATCTTACCTTATCTCCCATTATCTAGACTTATATCGAATTATATAGAACATATGTATAAATTTATAAAAACACGTAAATCGGATAAGTGGTTCTCAAGTGATAAGCGCACTAACGGACAGGCAGATAGACAGAGACGTTGCATTATATATATATATATATATATATATATATATATATATATATATATATATATATATATATATATATATATATATATATATATATATATATATATATATATATATATATATATATATATATATATATATTATATTCTTTGCAACATGATATTGTTCCATATTTTAATGGTTTAGGTAGTGTATTGCAAGAGAACGCGCTAACGATAACGTTTTTTTCCGACTTCATTCACTATTATCGTCACTGCTTATTCTTTATGTTACCTAACGCAATAAAATATATCCTATAACCTGGCCAGAGAACATACGTTTGTTTTAAAAAAAAAACACGTAAATCGGATAAGTGGTTCTCCAGTGATAAGCGTACTAACGGACAGACAGACCGACGCAAAGAGACAAGCAGACAGACATACAGACAGAGAGACGTTGCATTTTATGTATATTATAGATAGAAGATTATAGATAACCTGGCCAGAGAACAAATGTATGAATTAAAAAAACAAAAACACGTAAATCGGATAAGTGGTTCTCCAGTGATAAGCGCACTAACGGACAGACACACAGACAGAGAGACGTTGCATTTTATATACATATACATATATATATATATATATATATATATATATATATATATATATATATATATATGTATATATATGTATATGTATATAAAATGCAACGTCTCTCTGTCTGTGTGTCTGTCCGTTAGTGCGCTTATCACTGGAGAACCACTTATCCGATTTACGTGTTTTTGTTTTTTTAATTCATACATTTGTTCTCTGGCCAGGTTATCTATAATCTTCTATCTATAATATACATAAAATGCAACGTCTCTCTGTCTGTATGTCTGTCTGCCTGTCTCTTTGTATCTTTATATATATATATATATATATATATATATATATATATATATATATATATATATATATATATATATGTATATATATATTGTATTCTTTACTACATGATATTCCATATTTAATGCTTTAGGCAGTGTATTGCAAGAGAACGCGCTAGTGGCAAACTTTTCTCCGACTTGATTCACTATTATCGTCACTGCTTATTCCTTAGGTTACCTAACGTAATAAAATATACTCTATAACCTGGACAGAGAATATAAGTATGTTTTAAAAAAAAGCACGTAAAGTGGTTCTCCAGTGATAAGCGCTCATACGGACAAACAGACAGAGAGACGTTGCATTTTATATATATTATAGAAATAGATTATTATTATTATTATATAACCTGGCCAAAGAATATATGTAAGAATTTAAAAAAAAGACACGTAAATCGGATAAGTGGTTTTCGCGTGATAAACACACTAATGGACAGACAGACAGAGAGGCGTTGCATTTTATATATATTATAGATATGATTATTATTATATAACCTGGCCAAAGAATATATGTATGAGTTTAATAAAGTCACGTAAATCGGATAAGTGGTTCTCGCGTGATAAACGCACTAATGGACAGACAGATAGACATAGAGACATTGCATTTTATATATATATATATATATATATATATATATATATATATAATATATATATTATAGATTATAGATATTCTCTGCTACATCATACATATTGTTCCATATTTAATGGTTTGGGCTGTGTATTGCAAGGAACGCGCTAGCGACAAACTTTTTTCCGACTTCATTCACTATTATCGTCACTGCTCATTTCTTATGCTACCTATCGTAATAAAATATAGCCTATAACTTGGCCAGAGAACATATGTATGTTTTAAAAAAAAAGTACGTAAATCGGATAAGTGGTTCTCCAGTGACAAGCGCACTAACGGACAGACAGACAGACAGACAAACAGACAGAGAGCCGTTGCATTTTATATATATTATAGATGCATCCCTAAACGTTTCGTATGGAATACGCCAATTAATTTAGTAGATTGGAAATAGGCACTTATGAGAATTAAAACAATGGAAGCCCCAAACATGACCGAACGTCCGGTCCGGTAGGGTTTCGCGGGCTATACGCTTGATCGGACACTAATTTTAAAATCGGTATAAATGAATCTGTAGGGCTTCTTTAAGAACGTCTTCGTTTACGCACTGACGTCTTGATGGAATCGGGTTTGACAGTTCAGTAATTGTTTTTTTTTCACACCGTTGAATTTAATTTGTATGCGTCCGAGTATCGTTTTTTTAAATTACTTTTTAATCCCGCTACGTCGTCAGAGGGCTGGAGGTAGTTTCACGACTATGAAGGAACGGAACTCTAACCCTAATGATTAGTACACTATGATTATGTAAGGGATAATATAGCTGGTTTAGTGACATTTATATTGACTACTGCGGAAATCGACGCAAAACATTTTTAACAGAATTTTCTCCGTAATTCTCCGATTATTTACCTATTAGTCCAGGCAATATAGCTGAAAAAAGAGCCTATCTGCCGATTTTGAGATAATAAGCTATAAATTGGTGTATACCTTCGTTTTGGCATTGTTTATGTGTAGTCAAAAGTCACCGATGATAGCTTGTTCGGTTCATCAAAAAAACGAAGGTCAAAGGTCACAAAAATTGGTTTTTCAACAATATCTCGTTTTTTATGCTCTAAATCACTTTGGGACTTATTACAAAAGTTATAGAGCATAAAATTCTCTACAAGATTGGTCCAAGGTATTTTTTTCTAAGTCTAACCGTTTTTGAAATAGAGCGCGGAGAGTAGGAAGTATTTGGTCGTATGCATGATAACGCTACGTTAGCTGCATAATGCAATACGTTGTGCAATTTATACGTTAATAATTTACTAAAAATGTTTAAATAATCAACGAATTTCAATTATTTACTTGAAAATAAATGATATTTGTTTATAATATTTAGAAATAACATGTGTTTGATTTAAATTAGGAAATAGTAGTTTAAAAAAAGATATTGAAATGAATAAACTCAAATACATTTTAAGAACTTCCTTATATTATTCAAAATAGAAAAATTGAATACTTTATTATTAATAAAATATATATATATATATATATATATATATATATATATATATATATATATATATATATATATATATATATATATACAATATTTATCACAATAAAATGTGAGAGTCCTCTACATATTTTTATATATATTATTTTATTAAATCGTTCATTCTTCGTCGTCTTCTTCTTCTTCTTCCAACTGCTCAATTTGCAAATCAAATTGATCGTCATCATCATTTTCGTCGTCCGTATTTACAGTTGTTTCTAGCATCTCAAATATATCCGTCGCATTATCATCATCTTGGTCATATGAATACAATGGAGCATTGAGGCATGCTTGCCCTTTACAATGACCACACGCAGAGGAGCATTGCAAGCCTACTTTTCTGCGTAGGGACATCTCGAAGCTCTTTCAATGTAAATTGTGAATCTTCGTTATTTTCAATAAAAGAAAAAATTTCTTGCATTGCTACTTCGATTTCATCTTTTCGGCTCGGCTCTTCATGTTTAGACGGCTTTGAATGAAAGAATTTAGTCATGCAAATAGTGTGATATTTGCTCCGGCAGCAATCAAGTCAAATTCACTAATTACGCGACTTTTCACTAATTCTCCAAAAGAATCACCTCGTTCAACTGCTCTTTTAATTATATTGTCTTTCATATTTATAGTTTGTACCTTACTAATGACGCGCTTATACTTTTGATATTTACGTTTTTCTTCTCCTTCATCAGCTGTTTGGCCACAAATCAAGCACAATTTTGCGAAGTCAAAAGGCTCAGTTCTTAGTCTACGAGGTGAACTTGATGTCGAAGGTTCATCATCTTCCAGGCGTCGCTTATATGCAGTTATACTATGTTCACTGGTGTACTGTTTCCTGCAGTTAATATGCACTTTTACAGAACTTAAAGTGTTCAAATAGTCAATTTTACCGTCATTTCTTTGAATACTTGCATTTTTTAAAACTTGTAAGCCACGCGAAACATTCACAGTTTTGTCATCTGATAGTAACTTTTCACATATAAAACACAATTCAGCCATTTTACCCGAAATCGTATGTCTGTATTTGCCAAAATTCAGTTTTACACTGAAGAGAAGTCTAGTGAAACTAAATAAAAGGAGAAGCCTTGAGAACGGTACAAGTCTTATGTAACATCTGTCCCAACTCACTATATGAAAACATAAAAGACCGTTGGTAGAGGCCCCCCTCTGTCAAGCGTGGCCCTCTACGTCTATAACACGTGAACTATTACACAGGTAGTCGACGACACACATACGCGCACACATTGATCGTAAAGATGTATAGAGAGAATATATGAGAATATACGTGAATTTGAAGAAACTCTAGCTCTTCGAAGCTTCACGCACTAATGCCTTAAGAAGGTAAAATTCTTGAACTTATATTCTCGTATTTTCGCTCTCTTGCAACCACTCAATAGAGGGGGATGGCTGCTTGGTGGTGCACACCGCTGATTGGTTTTACAGAGCAGTCCCTAGACTAACTAATCCGAATACTTCCTATGTATATATTAAAATTTCTCAAATTATAATATGCATAAGCTCCATAAATTAGAATTATCATCCGCTCGAAACTGTAAATTTACGACATCGCACAAATCACCGAAATTTAAAACTGATTAGTGCAAATGTACCTGCATTGTATCTATGAGGGACCCAACATTTTTGGAAATTATACGGTCCGTAATTGACTACATAGATCCTGCCATAAAGTAGTATGATTCCATCCGTTTATTATAAATAATTCGGAGAACGATTTTGAAAATCTCTACAACTTCATAGCAGAGAAAATAAAAATATAATGAGAATGCAATTAAGCTAATATTTACTAAATTTAATCAAACACATGTTATTTCTAAATATTATAAACAAATATCATTTATTTTCAAGTAAATAATTGAAATTCGTTGATTATTTAAACATTTTTAGTAAATTATTAACGTATAAACTGCACAACGTATTGCATTATGCAGCTAACGTAGCGTTATCATGCATACGACCAAATACTTCCTACTCTCCGCGCTCTATTTCAAAGACGGTTAGACTTAGAAAAAAATACCTTAGACTAATCTTGTAGAGAATTTTATGCTCTACAACTTTTATAATAGGTCCCAAAGTGATTTAGAGCATAAAAAACGAGATATTGTTGAAAAACCAATTTTTGTGACCTTTGACCTTCGTTTTTTTGATGAACCGAACAAGCTATCATCGGTGACTTTTGACTACACATAAACAATGCCAAAACGAAGGTATACACCAATTTATAGCTTATCATCTCAAAATCGGCAGCAAAATGCTAAGTCTCCTGGACAATATTTGATTTCCTCAATTATTTGTTTACATCTGTTTCGAGCAGAGACAAAAATGTTACGTTTGATGATGTTAGGGTCGTCCCGCCACTGTCAATACATAAAATGTTTGGAAATGGCACACATTGGGACCAAAACCCGAAAATGTGGCCAAAATATGATGGTGTTATTCGAATTATATGAAAATTTGCATATCTGGTTTTTTGAGGTCGCTGATTAAGAATCTGACATAACAAATGTAAATACCAAATGGCGGCTCCAATATGGCGGACAAAATTGATAAAAATTGTCATATTTTCATGAAATTTCGACTATAGGGCTCTTCGAGGTTGCTGATGAAGCATTTGAAATTAAAAGTGTGAAAAACAAAATGGCGGATCTGATATGCGGACAAAAATGATAATTTTTGTCATATTTTCATGAAATTTCTATAGGGCTTTTCGATGTCACTGATAAAGATCTGAAATTAAAAAAGTGAAAAATAAAATGGAGGATCCAATATGGCGGTTTGAAAAAAATAAGTTAATGTTTTAAAGTGAAACTGTGTGTTATTAATATATAATGACAATGTAAACTATATAAAAATGTTATTACAAGAAAACATCAATATTCTTTATCTGATGAAAGGGTTGACACATCATCTCTGCTTTGAATCTCAGAACTGGGAGCTTTTAGCAGTTGTACAGCTTCAGAGTCCAACGTTTTCAATTTTTTCGCTGGTAATTTCCGCAAGCTTGATATTAGCGGATCTGATGATACCAAAAGCCTCTGAAATACATCTTCCATATTCTTAACACGATTACATTTTCGCGCAAAGTCCTGCCGATATTTTTTTATAAATTTGTTACAATATTCTTGGGCCTCTTCAGACATTTGTCCGTTTGGTAAAATTGAAGCTTGGATAATGCGTCAGCTGTGAATCAAAATCTTGTGAACTGTGGTTGGCATGTAAAACTAGGGATATAAACTTACATATAAACGAGCTGTTTCTAGGCAGTATTCTTCATATCTCGGAACATCAATATCAAAGCCGCAAGTAATAACTTGTAATACAACGTAAAATCTCTTAATTAACGTCTCGTCTAGTCCAGTTATTGTTGCCGTAATTGTCGAAGTTTCGAAGAAACGACGCGCAGTATTTCCGTCATTTGTACTTCCATATCGCTGTTCGGTTGATCTTTTTTACATAAAATTTATTTTAAAAAAATGTGCAAGTGCGGGGAAAACACGATAAAATTGTTTTGACAGTAGGATGTCGTGGGACTTTTAACTTATGTATATTTTAATTTTGACGTTTGAAACTAAAAGTTTTAAAAAAGCGATATTTTAAACGTTACAATAATTAAATGATAATCAAATTTTATTGTAGTTAATTTATATCGTTTAACCCCTTACTGCATGACTTTTTTTATTTTTGCAAAAAAAATATATATGTTAGATAATATTTTTAAATACACGAAATAAATGTTAAAAAAAAAATTGGTCACTTTTTTATCAAGATATGAATCACCTTTTGACATGTGCCAAATTTAGCACAAATTGGGAAAACGGAAAAAAAATTAAACTAGAGAATAAATTTCGGTAAAAATGTTTAAACGTGTCATACAAAGTTTATTCAGTATGGAATTTATAAAAAACAGTTTCGGTCTTTATTTAGGGATAAAAATACCACACACTTGTTACAAGACACATGAGATTTTCCCTTGCACTCAGGATATTTACATCTTTGGCGATCTTCATTTACTTCTGGCCAGTGACTCAAGTTATAACTAACTTCCTGGGCTGGTATTTGTGAAAAGGGATACTTTCTTTGTTTCAAATCTAGCTGAGGCTGTAGGCAGGTGCTTGGCCTGACTCACGCCAGATTTCGTTAATACTTCTGCAAGAGCAAGCTTGAATTCTGAGAGCGACAAATATAAGTTATCATTTTGCAAACTTCGTCTCCACAGTATCCAACTGTTAGCGCAAGTCATATCAAGAAAATGGAAAAATACCCTCATATACCACTTTTTTTATCTAATTTGGATTCTATAGTATCCTAGCATGCTATCTAGGAGATCTACTCCTCCCATATAAGCATTATATACAGCAACGCTTTGGGGACGGGGAATTTTTATATGGGTATTTGATTTTTTGCAGAACCTCGTTGCTTCTGATGTAGGCTGACTGCCAACATAGGTTGATACGGTATTCACAACTTTATTATCATACCAGGATACTGCAGATATTTGCACACCATCGACACTTGCCACTTTTTCCAGAAATGTACCTCTACCTTTTTTTTTCATTTCCGATTCCTTAGGAAACTGCAAGCATGGTACACGATTAGCTCTTACTGTACCCAATGGTAAAATGCCATTTTTGGTGAGATATGTTAGCAGGGGAATGCTTGTAAACCAGTTATCAAAAAAGAGTTTGTAGTTTAGATTTTTCGGAATAGATTCTGAAAGTTTTACTACAACGTTGCTACTGGCTCCTAGATCAGGCGGATTATTCTCAAGCACCGTAGTTCCACAGTAAAAATCAAAGTCGTAAGAAAAACCAGACACGCCGCTTAGAACGAAAACTTTATATCCCCATTTATGGGGCTTTTTGGGATTATATTGTTTTAGAGTTGAGCGTGCTTTCGTTGGGATGATTTGTTCATCGACGGCCATATGTTCTTCTTTAGGAACATGTAGAAATCTGTCACGAATCTTGTTCAGAAAGGGACGTATTTTAAAAAGTTTATCATAGTCAGGTTGACCCTGAGGAACCTGCAGTGTGTTGTCGTTGAAATGCAGAAATCGTTTGATTTCTTCAAATCTGTTGCATGTCATAGAACTGGAGATATTGGGAATTTTCAACGAATTATTCCAATAAGACCTGGTCGATGGTAACTGAATAATCGACATATATATACAAATGCCACAAAAAAAAACACGAATTTCTTCCTTGGATATATTGGGTGGCTTTTCAGGTCTACTTTGAACCCCGTACAAATTTGACTGTTCAGTTATGTAAACGAAAAGTTCTTCAGTAAAAATGAAATTGAAGAAATGGATAGGATCTTCTAATTCTTTTATGAAATCAGGAAGAATTGTACAACCTTGAAATTTTACAAATTCCTCAGAGACAGCTAGAAATTTATTCTCCCAATCAATCGTTTGCTTCTGCTTTTTTTTCGGCTTCTCTTTGGTCGGTTTATTAGTCGATGTCGATGGTAACACATTCTGATGATCTATAAAAGTTTGCCCTAATGCGGACAATGGCATGTCATCATCATCATCTTCTATATCGGTTTCGTCAATAATAACATCTTCGTTTGTCGAAACGATTCTTTCGTTTTCACTGTCTGACTCATATAGGAGAACGGACTTTCTAGGACCCAACAAGTCATTTCTTTGATGTTCATCGTCCGAGGATAAATTTTCATTGTCACTAACGTCACCATTTGGAATTCGGAAATTTCTGGTGCCATAAAAACTTATTGGGGTCCATCTAAGAAAGAGGTGTAATTATTATAAATTATCATGTCTTTATATAAAAACTGTTCCAAATATGGCACAGGTAAACAAACTCATATTTTGTCTTCAATACGTCAAATTATAATTATGATATTACCTTAGTAGCAAAATTAGACACCTACCTTTATAAGAATATTTTTTTCACAACAAATTATTCACAAGAGAGTATGAAAACTGTTGATCTAAAAAAACACAAAACAGGATATAGCGTGTCACAAGCCGCCACTGGACTAATGGCTTTTCCTGGCGTCGAGATTTGACTGCGGTGGAGTCTGCGCGTTTTACGTCAGAGCAGCGAACGTGCCGGATATGGAACAATTTGAAATAAGATCCTTAAGCTACTCAGGGACTTAGAAAAAAAATATATTTGATGTGTGGCAAATTTGGGACAGTATGCGGTAAGGGGTTAAATGTACTCACTTTTATTTGGAAAATCCATTTTACGAAATTAAATTAACTTCAAATACAAAACATTTGAGCGCAATTGAATCTGCCTGTCTAACTCAAACAGAACAAGAGCAGAATCTGGCCTGCTCGACGCTTTAACAACACGAAGTGTTAAGAGCCACGTGTGCACATTTGATTATTATAACCAGTCGTTTCGAATAGCGTAGGTACCAACCCACATATCTAGAGCCCGAAAAGTCCCTCAATCGAACATTCATTTTAGGGACTTACGGCCACCTTTTCGGCATTCGGTCCTAATGGCGGCACCTTTTTACCATCTATGGTCGAACTAAAGCTTGCCGTTACGAGAGATGTAGGCACTATGCTTGCCAATATGACATTAAGAACCTCGTAAGCCGAATCAGATTGATGCTCAGAGCTAAAACAAACGCGTAGTTAAGGGAAAGTTTGCCTCCTTTGAATCGATAATCCGAGTACTCGATTGAGTGATATCCGTTATTTACATCGCTGTACTCTAGCATTTTTTACTCGAGTGGTATTAACATTAATGAATATATCTTCTTATGACGCCGTCTTCTCACGAAGTTTGGCGATCCATACAGCTAAACGAACTTTAGAATCTGCTGCTCGAGAAATATCACTCGAAGCACATTCAAACCATCTTCTCAAGTCCTTCAGCCAAGAATTCAGTCGTCTTCCGATCGATCGTTTGCCCTTTATTTAGCCTGCAATAACACAGGCCAACAAAATAATAATTGTAAAAACTTTTTAAACCGATACATCTAAGTGTTATTATTGTTGGGTGTTGAAACCGTATCTCGTATCAGTTTTTTTGTATCACCCACAGTTCTCTCACAATATGACATCGATTAAATTTCAAAATAGGGGGAAAAAGTCCTCTTCCTGCTTGAAAAAACTGAGCAAACTGTTGATCTCTTGTTCTATAATGGTAAATAGATGTTCCAGATTCCAATAAATATTTTTCTTTCAGCCTAGAGCCAAGCAATTCTGCTTTTTCCTTAGTCAAACCCAAATCTCTCACTAAATCATTTAACTCAGCTTGTGTAAACAACTGTGGTTTTAAATTTTCTAGAGAACATTGAAACTCATCATCATCCGGTCGACTTTCATTAAATTTGGGACTGGACTGTAAAACATCATCAATAGATTAAGGTGGCTCAGGTACAGGAAGTTCCGGTCCATGTCCTACCGGCCGATTAGCTGAAGTAAAGTTAGGATAGACAATTACTTTCTTAGTTTTGGAGTTATATCCAGAAATATCAACGCTGCAAAAATAACAATAATTTGAATGATTTTCTTGCTCTCTCCATACAATGGGTACTGCAAATCTAAAAGCTTTTTTTCTTCTTTTTTATACCATTTCTTAAGATCCTCAACACAAACATAACATTTTTTGTGAAGAGCCTAACATTTTTCTTGATTACCGATTTCTACAACAAAATCTGCAAAGTATACTTTTTTTTTTAAAGTCAGTAATGTTTCTTTGATGTTTTTTAACTACGAACTCACCACTATATAACAAAAAGTGTTGGGAGAGTTTTTACAACCACGATTAGCCACACTTTGAGTCTACTCAGTATATATCACCACTACACCAAACACTTTATTTTTGCACTCGACGTGCGTTTCGCTAACCATGTTAGCTTCATCAGGAGCGATGATTGACTTTGAGTGTAAATTAAAGCATATGGGTTAAACACTGCAATGCGAGGTTATATTAACTGGAATAAAACAAACAGCTGTGATATTTATCGGAACTGCTAACCTAATAACATTTGATTTTACTGCCAACCTTATACAATTCTGATTTTATTGCCAACCTAATAACATTCGAATGATAAAAAATAAACTTTTTACATTTTGAATATTAAAATGTGAAAAATTGGTGATGATACGACTTTTTTATTATTATTTTCGGACTCAGCACACCAAAAAACATAGGAATCAGGTAAAATTATTAAAAAAGTTTTTTCATCGTTGGCCTGTGTAATTAGCGTAGCAATTCGTACGTTCGGTGCCTCATTATATATCCGAAGTATTGAGTTTTTCTTATTTTTATGGTTGTTAGTAATTCCTTCATTTTGTTCATTCTTTCCAGTACTTCTATGTTTTTTATTTTCTGTACCCAGAAGATGCCAAGAAAACGTACATTTCAAAAGATTCCAGCCTTTTCTCTGAGCCAAGGTCAAGGATCCAGCACTCCCATCCATAAAATAGCACGAAGAATACATACGCTCTCATCTTTCTCATTCGGAGTTAGAGACTGAGACTTGTGCGATGGACAAACTTGTTCATAGCTATATACAGTCCCTGGCCAAATTATTAGACGCACTGTATTTTTTTTAGTAATTTTATGTTTCTTAAGAGTTTTTATGCAATAATGGTATATTTAAACTACAATATTATTGATTTTTATTTAAAAGAATTGTTGTAGACTACATATTTGTATTTATTTTTAACATATGGCAACACTGTGTTGACAAAGTGATACATGAATGTAAATAAGTACAAACCTGTATCAGTCGCGATCGGAATCGAGTCAGGTACGGACGTGTTTCTGTGGCTTTATGGACTGTGATTGTTTGTTTAACAGTTTTATACTACTCAGTTATTAGTTTATTTTGTATGCAGTGTTTTTAAAAAAGTAATTGGACTATTTTCATTATGGGTAGAAAAGGCGATCTTTCACCACGTAAAAAAAAGCTGAAGTGAAGGCCCTTGTGATTGCGAAAACATTTACAAACCGAGAAATATCACGAAGATTGGAGGTTTCTGAAGCTAGTGTACGACGCATAAAAAAGAAAATTGAGTCAGGGAAGGAATTAAGCCCGAAAAGAAAGAAAAGATGCGGTAGAAAACCAATTTTCACTCCACGGTCAGAGAGATATTTGAAGAAAATTTGTGTAGAAAACAGATTTGCTACCACAAAGGTAATAAAATCACAACTCCAGGATGCTAGCGTAAATGCTTCTGAGCGCACTGTTTGAAGAAAATTGAAAGAATTAGATTTTAAGGCCTGTCGCCCCGCCAGGAAGCACAAGTTAACAGCTGCAATGAAAGCAAAGCGCCTGAAGTGGGCCAAACAATGGCAAGACAAAGATGTGGACTCTGGAGATCGGTAAGATACAGCAATTTCATCAATAATTGATACATTATTATCATTTTCAGTTAAATAAAGCAAATAAACATGGAAGTTTATATATTTTTCCTATTTTTGACAGGTCTGCTTCAGTGACAAAAGCACATTCGAAATTTTGCAGAATAAAGCTCAGTATTTGCGTCGTCGTCATGGAGAAAAGTTTCATCCTGATTGTGTCGTCCCGACGGTTAAACATCCCACCAAAGTGATGATTTGGTCAGTCATCAGCGGCAAGGGCACTGGACGTCTGTACGTCGTCAAAGGAATAATGAGGCAAGATCAGTACGAAGAAGTATTACAAAATCGGTTGATTCCGCAGCTCAGAGAATGGTTTCCAAATGGGGAACCATTCACTTTCATGCAAGATGGAGCTCCCTGCCACACTGCTCGGTCCGTTAAAGCTTTTTTGGCAGAAAAAAATATCCCTCTGTTGGATTGGCCGGGTATGAACCCCACTGAAAATATGTGGGAGCTGATGAAAAGAGAAGTGGCTAAAGATGTGATTACCAACAAAACCCAGCTCCTAGAAAAGATTATTCATGTGTGGAATCATCATCCTCAAATGCAGGAGACAGTACAATCTTGCATTGATAGCATGCCGCGCAGAATTAAAGCTTTGATAGCGGCTAAAGGTGGCTCAGCTAAATATTGACTTTTACTAACATTAATTTCACTTTTCTTTAAAACTTAAATAAACTTATGCTTTTCTAAATTAATGCTGTTTTATTTATGTCAAATAAATAGGTAATTGATTGGATAATATAAAAATAAAAAACAAATCAATTTAAAATAATAAAACGGTACAATATCACTCGGTAATTAATATTTTACATGAAATCTTGCAGTGCGTCTAATAATTTGGCCAGGGACTGTATGTTACTCAGGCCTGTTCAATTCGGGAATATATTTCCTTTTTTCGGTCCCACTTGTCATTTATATTGGTTCCCAAATATTTAAATGTTGTCCCTAATTTCGGGGGATTATAGTCATCGTCATGCCAAGACATATTCGCTTCCAAGTTAACGACCGATAAATGGAGTGACGGTGGTGGAAGAACGGAGTGTTTCGACATAACTATATCGGGTTCAGCATCGTAAACTTTTTAATAACAAACATAGATTTTTGTAGCGTTAAATTCTATATAGTTACCGTTGCCCCAAGATAGAATTTCTTCCAGGTCTTCGTTAAGTTGAACGACTTCTCGCTGTCTGCGGATATTTACATGAGTAGCCCATATTCGAGCGTTCAAAGTGAATGAAGAAATAACAATACTATCATCTGCAAAGCTTGGATTCCTGGCTCAGGTACAATCCTGAAAACTATAGTTTTTGATAGTTCAGTTCCTTAAACAACCACTAATATTTCCATTCGTCGACCGCTTCAAATTCTCAGCAAACCTGATAGTATCTTCAGTTCTTCCTTGAAGTCATCCGGAATTGTGTATTGACTCCATTGAAACTGTTTAGACAAAAATTTTAGTTGAAAATAAGATGGGCCATTATTGCTGTTCACCTGGGACATTCTTTCATGAATAATTTTTGGGCCATATACTTCTTTAGCGAGAACCTTAATTACTATACGATGAAACAAATTCCTTGCGCTCATTTTTCGAAAGAGAAGGAATCATCTACCGGCAAAATGCAACGAGGCTGTACAAAATTTTGTTAAAATACTTACAATAGCGAATATAATTTTAGTGCAGTCGTCAAGAGACAAATTTTGACGAAAAGCTCTAATTAAATGTTAACAGGCTGCATTTTGGCATACAGGTAGTTTTTTGGACGTAGGATACGATAAAAGAAAGTTTGCTGCATTAAAGTGTACGCTAAGCCTACAAAATCGAAAATAAAATGAAAAATTCGATTTTTCGCAAATATCTCTGAAAATAAAAAAAATATCGAAAAACTAGTAGCACCACGTAAAAGAACGGGAAATTTTACAAAAAAATAATAGTATATAGATTATTTTTTTTAGTTTTACAGTAATTTAAAAAAATTATTTAAAAATAAAGTAGCTCCTTCAGTTGTAGTTTTGCAAGAAGTAAAACACTACTTAAATTTCCATTAAATTTTTTATTTTTAACACACGTTTCGGTTAACGACATCTTCTTTAGATGGTTTGTTACAAAATGAGGGTAAAATTACTATAATAAATGGTTGGTTCACAATTTATGGCAGGTAATAAAATAATTTGATTAAAACAGATTTAGTAATGGTGAATTATCATCATTATATCACATCAATAGAAAAAAATAACTCAAATTACGCAAATCATTTAATTGAAAATAATCACCAATTCAACCCAAACTTTGAAATATTACATACTTGCAAAAAGAGCCTGAAACTTAATTACCTAGAATCGTTAGAAATAAACAAGTTGAAAAATTCAGATTCTTTAATAAATGAACAATTAGACTTAAATAATTCACCATTACTAAATCTGTTTTAATCAAATTATTTTGTTACCTGTCATAAATTGTGAACCAACCATTTATTATAGTAATTTTACCCTCATTTTTTATAAAAAACCATCTGAAGAAGCCGTCGTACAGCGAAACATGTCATGGTGTTAAAAATAAAAAATTTAGAGGAAATTTAAGTAGTGTTTTACTTCTTGCAAAACTTCTTGTTATTTATCTCCACCTAGTTGTAGTGGGAATCATGCTTCCAACATCATTTATGATTAAATTAACGTGTCTGTATACCGTTAAATATTTTGAAATTGGCTTTTTAAGGGGTGTCTCAGGGTGCTGATTAAAAATCCGACAGATTTGAGAAGTTCAAAAACGGCAGATTAAATATGACGGCCAGAGAATACGTAATTCATTTATTTTCTTCGAGTAATTTAAATTTTTTTGTGTTTTCAGTAACTGCTTTCTTTGTACCTGGATGTTTCAATGAAATATAAATACTTTTTACTAGAAACTTAGACTTTTATCTTTCATTTCTCACCGTTAAATATATTTTTTAAATTTATGTTTAAGTTGTATGATTAATAATAAGCAAAAAATATGTTTTTTTTTTTAACATTTTTTTAAGAGCAATTACAAAAATAGAGAAAGTTTTTTAAGTTTTTAATGATTTTCTAATATCAAGTATACTTTTAACTGTAACTAAAAAAAAAATTGTCCGACATTTTCGTACCATTTCGTACGTATAGTTGCCGGCGCATGGGACAGAATCGTGCGTACCGTCTCAAAAATCTGTAACTTTGTCGTTGATTGAAGTAAATAGCTGAAATTTGGTACGTAGTATCTCTAATGTATATACTATCAAATAATGGTACATTCGTTGTTAATTTTTTAACCGACTTCACGTGTGTATTTTTTTTTGTTTCTTTTTTTTTTTTTTTTTTTTTAATGTTTGTTCCAATATTACTCCGCCATTTGTGAACCGATTTTAAAAACTCTTTTTTTTGTTTAAAAGGTATTGCTTGCAGTTGGGTCCCATAAATTTTTTTTAGAAATCGGACGGACAAAATGTTCGTCCGAAAAAAATAATTTTTGAATATCTCGGCCATTTATAAACCGATTTTCAAAATTCTTTCTTCTTTTTGAAAGAATTTGTCAACAGGCTGAACACATAAAAAAATTTCGGAAATCGGACGGATATTTTGTCCGTCCAAAATATTGATTTTTAGATAATTCTATTGAAAAATTTATGAAAATCGGAGGGAGGAAGTCGGTTTTCTTTTTTGCGAGAATTATTTTATTTATAATATATAAAAAAATAATACAAAAATACTTACTTTTTCATACAAAAACATAGTTTACTTAACTTATTGAATGATAATTATACAGTTTAATGATATACACTATTATTTTTTCGTATTTTTGTTAATATTACATATGAAAATAGCATATAATAAATGACAAACATCTATTAATCCACTACATAAAATAGAACAAAAAAAAATTGATATACAAACTACAATTTAAATATCTAAGAGGTTCTTGGCTTCGTCTAACAGTTCCTTGACAACAGTGACTGTTGGTTTTCTGATACTTGATATGTATGGGTCTGATGTAAATAAAAGACCATGAAATACGTCTTCATTCGTTGCGGACCTAGAGCACTTTCTAGCGTGAGATAATCTGATATTTTTGTAATCTTTATTACGAGATTCTTGGGTATCCTCAGATAAATTACCAATAGGCAGAACAGCAAAATGTCTAATTATACTTTCCCCATGTATTAAGATCTTATGTACTGAAGAAGGCATGTTATACCACATATATTGTATAACGTACAATTGTGCAGTAGCGCGAGTATATTCACCAAATTTTTCTGGATTTACAGCAATACCACATGCCAAAGTCTGAAGAATAACATAAAACCTTTTAATAAGATCCTCATTAACTCCTATTATTTCTGAAGAGCAGTAGTAGTTCTCAAAAAAACGTCGAGCTGTATTGCCGTCATTGCTATTTCCACTTCCTTGCCGGGGTTTATCAACATGCAATCCCATTTGGCTTCGAAATAGACTTTGTACAAGTTTTTTCTTGTCTTCTCTACTTTTTTTTTTATCTTCCAGAGTTCTCGCAGCCTATTTTTTAAACGAAAGATTATATGAAATATGTAAAACTAACTCCATGCACCTAATCCGTGCATGCAACGTCGACAAAACCGTACTCGTAAGCATTCATATTATCTGGCTTTGATTCAATCTTCTCCAAATTATTAATATCACTTGGTTTAGTCCCACACACCGTACACACAGCTCCAGAACTTGTGTCAGTTAGAACTTGTGTAACTTTTCCATCCATCATAGTTAAGAACAGCTCGTGACTTATTTCAATTAGCTGGTCCTCCATGTGTATCTCAGAAATTTTTCAAATTATTAATTTGACCACGAATATCACCGGCCACCGAACGGGTTTCCTCGGGCGTTTCTTTTGCAAATTTCGTCAGAATTGGTAGGCAATATCGAATAGAAGAGCAAGCCGGATTTTGCCAAAGAACCTCTTTTGTTTCTGTATCAATCAGCTTTATTGGTACCAAAGACGCTATAAATAAGTTTGCATCTGAGACCAAGTTACTTTCATCTGTTAAAATTGGTTTATATTCACTTTGTCCCGATGAACCATCACATCCCCATTTGGTAAACAATTTAAGATTTCTTCTTGTTGGGTTGTAAATATTTTCAATTTTTAAGATACGGGCAATAGTGTGATCCAGCAAATCTTGTAGATTTACTTTAGCGCCTGTATCGGTTATTTCAATGCTGGAGGCTGGAGGATAACACAGTTTTTTTGCGTTTATTAATATATTATATGACGGCAATATATCGAAGTTTTTGTTAATCAGACTTGCTCGAAGTAATCCGTATTGTGATTTCGAAAGATCTAAATTAGCAAAAAGACTTAAAGCTTCATCCGCCGTAAAATATGTTGCATTGCGAGTTTCATGCAACAATTTTTCCTTTATGATCTTTTTTTCATCTCTATCACAATTCCACATCATTGCAACAACAAAAGCTTCTTCCAATTCTCCTTCAGACCGCAATCCTTGGACGTGTGCGTTATGTATATTCTCGAGTCCATATTCTTAAATTAACTCCATATTCTTCCTTTTTTTCGATTTCCCTGACAGACTTTGATGGACGTCCACGTTCTTCAGATGTTGTAGGTTTGATATCCATTGGTATTTCGTCGAACTGTACCTTAAATTCACCGTCTAACCACGTTGTATTTTTATTAAAGAAACGTTCTTTAGTTCGGTTAAATGTGGTCCAGCGATTGTTAAAAGCTGATATAAGCGATTTTTGAATACTTTTCACAACTAATTCACTTTTTGAAGACGACAAATGATGGTGTTCTTCTAAGTATTTTTGAATATCTTCTCTTTTTGTCCCATGGTCAATGAAAAATTCGCATAGTACTCGTCGAGGCACAACAAATTCACTCATTTTGTTGTATAGGTACTTCGCAAATATTGTTTTTTTACCGAGGTTGGTGAAGACTCTACATCGAAGCACAATAAAGTACTGGTAAATGACAATGAAATCAATAACTTTTATACTTCAATTCCGTGAGAAAAATATTATTATCTGCGGGTAGTCACATATTTATCGCGTTCTTATATGATATGATATGATTTCCAATAACAGTATTTCCACCTTACCTAAACTTTAATTTAGGTAGTAACCTATCTTTATATATAAAACACAAAAAAATGTTTCTACCTACCCAAGGCAGCTCTACCAGGTAGTAGCAGTTCGACAATAGCAACAAAGCCGAAAAAGATCACATGTATTTTGTTGGTAGAAAATTCACCACATTGTCAAAAATCACGAGAGCTTCTCTCAAAAAAACAACCACTTTATGTATGTATGTAGTTCATTCTCTCGAAAAACAACCACTTTATGTATGTATGTAGTTCAATGCGGTAGTTTGTAAACAAAATTTTGACAACTTGCTGGGATGTAAACAATAGTCACCTGTTCTAGTGATATTACCGGGTAAAGCTGCCTTGTACCTACCTACCTACCTACATATCTACCTGCCTACCTATGTCCGCTATAGACGCTAGTAGATAATATTATTTAACAATAAAATGTCAGAAAAAAATCTATTTTTCGGAAAATCTCCCGTATCAAATCTTAAAATTTTTTTTAAATATTTTGCATTTCCCTCCCCATCAGGTATTTTTCGTCCCATTTAAAAGGGGGCAGATTCGGGCAATTTTTTTTTTTTGCCTTGACTTTTATATGAGCTGCTCTATATGATGGTATCAAAATTACGACATCGGCAGACATCGCTAACTGTCAAAAGTCTATTTAAAGTTTCTAATAAGATTAGGATATTTGATACTGCAAAAACAATCGGATACCTCTCCAGTTTTTACATAAATGTCTACTTAAATGCTTTTTAAATAAGGTACTTAATAACCATTCTAACCATATATCACACTTACATATTTGCATTGAAAATAATGAAAATATGACCATGTAAACTGGTGCAATTCTGTTCTACATAATCGACATTATTTTGAGCGTCAACTTGCAAGTCAAGTTTTATTAAGAAAAAATGAGAAATAATCTATTTTAAATTCTATATAATATGTATTAGACATTCAGTTAGATATGTGCATTAACAAAATATTCAATATCGAACATTCGCAAAACCTATTTTTGAGACGGTACGCACGATTCTGTCCCATAGTGCGGCAGCGCACTACAGCAGGCAAGTTTTTATATTTTAAAATTAAATTTTTAAATATCACAGACAATGTGGGTATTTCTAAGGTATAATAATGATATATGCACAAGGATTTTTTTTCTATACTATATTTTATTAAATATTTGTAATTTATTGTATCCCCGTTAAAATCATGCAAACAAAAATTTCATTTTAAGTTTTACAAATTATAAAGCCACAAAAATAAAAACTCTTAGTATCATCGGAAAGCTGAAAGTCTCCTCTTCAAAAAGCTATCTTTTAATTTTTTTTTTACATTCTGAAAACAAGTAATATCGATTAACCGTCGAGCGGTGCGCGTAGATTTTCAAAATAACTTGTTTGGCGCGCTACTCTTTTTGAATCACCTATCCGAATTTTTAATAAATTCCTACCCTAACAAAAAAATCTACAAAAAATCTATATACTATTTTTTTTGTAAAATTTCCCGTTCTTTCATGTGGTGCTATTAGTTTTTTTCGATTTCTTTTTTATTTTTCGAGGTATCGAAAATTCGAATTTTTTATTTCATGTTCGATTTTGTGGGCTCAGCGTACATCAAATTTTAGCAAACTTTTTTTATCGTCTTCTACCTCCAAAAAACTACCTATGTACCAAAATTCAGCCTGCTAAGATTTAATGGTAGCTCAAAACCCTTGGCGACTGGGTTATTTCAGAACCAAGATAGTTTTTGCATTTTACTATTTTCACGACACGTAGATAACTTAACCATACCCTCGGAATTGTTATTACATATATTTTCTTTTTTATCCAGATATACTAACGTGGACTACATAATTCATACCTTATTTATTCTTATTTAGACTACCTCATCCCCTTTTTCCTCTTTTATAAAATTAATTTTATTTCCACCATCTACAAAAAACAAATTTATACTTTCAAAACAGCACGGAACCTTAATAAAATTTTACAACCGTAATAATTAAATCCCCTCGTGTTTTAAAATACCTTCGGAGTTTTTTACGTGAAACAATATATTTTATTCACCACTTGAAAATATCATAACACCTTCTCAAGTTACTATTAGCGGCGGAGTGCGGAATGGTTACATAAAACACGTTTTTTTTTATTCTATTTTTATTCGGTATCGGTTGTTTTTAAAGGAAATTTAAAAAATACTAGATCGTTCGTGAAACTTAAAAAAAATAGATTTTTTGATGCCTATTTGGCTAGTATTTTGAATAATATTGTCAAAGGTATATGTATTTCTGAGTGGCATGTATAAAAGTTTGCCTTACACGGCTCTTTTTTGTGCTTCAGAAAAACCACAAAATTTCTATAAGAGTAAGAAAAAAATTTTTGGTGCAAATCGTTTTATTGTTTGTCAAAATATTCGCCTTTAAGATTTATGTACTTTTGCATGCGCTCAAACCAATTTTCGCAACATTTTTTCCACTAAAGTTGGTACCTCAAACACATTGTTTTGGAAGGATTCAACAGCTCCTTTAGGAGATGAAAATCGCTCTTAACCCCTTACCGCATACTGTCCCAAATTTGTCACACATCAAATATATTTTTTTTCTAAGTCCCTGAGTAGCTTAAGGATCTTATTTCAAATTGTTCCATATCCGGCACGTTCGCTGCTCTGACGTAAAACGCGCAGACTCCACCGCAGTCAAATCTCGACGCCAGGAAAAGCCATTAGTCCAGTGGCGGCTTGTGACACGCTATATCCTGTTTTGTGGTTTTTTAGATCAACAGTTTTCATACTCTCTTGTGAATAATTTGTTGCGAAAAAAATATTCTCATAAAGGTAGGTGCTAAGGTAATATCATAATTATAATTTGACGTATTGAAGACAAAATATGAGTTTGTTTACCTGTGCCATATTTGGAACAGTTTTATATAAAGACATGATAATTTATAATAATTACATCTCTTTCTTAGATGGACCCCAGTAAGTTTTATGGCACCAGAAATTTCCGAATTCCAAATGGGGACGTTAGTGACAATGAAAATTTATCCTCGGACGATGAACATCAAAGAAATGACTTGTTGGGTCCTAGAAAGTCCGTTCTCCTATATGAGTCAGACAGTGAAAACGAAAGAATCGTTTCGACAAACGAAGATGTTATTATTGACGAAACCGATATAGAAGATGATGATGATGACATGCCATTGTCCGCATTAGGGCAAACTTTTATAGATCATCAGAATGTGTTACCATCGACATCGACTAATAAACCGACCAAAGAGAAGCCGAAAAAAAAGCAGAAGCAAACCATTGATTGGGAGAATAAATTTCTAGCTGTCTCTGAGGAATTTGTAAAATTTCAAGGTTGTACAATTCTTCCTGATTTCATAAAAGAATTAGAAGATCCTATCCATTTCTTCAATTTCATTTTTACTGAAAAAACTTTTCGTTTACATAACTGAACAGTCAAATTTGTACGGGGTTCAAAGTAGACCTGAAAAGCCACCCAATATATCCAAGGAAGAAATTCGTGTTTTTTGTGGCATTTGTATATATATATATATATATATATATATATATATATATATATATATATATATATATATATATATATATATATATATATATATGTCGATTATTCAGTTACCATCGACCAGGTCTTATTGGAATAATTCGTTGGAAATTCCCAATATCTCCAGTGCTATGACATGCAACAGATTTGAAGAAATCAAACGATTTCTGCATTTCAACGACAACACACTGCAGGTTCCTCAGGGTCAACCTGACTATGATAAACTTTTTAAAATACGTCCCTTTCTGAACAAGATTCGTGACAGATTTCTACTTGTTCCTAAAGAAGAACATATGGCCGTCGATGAACAAATCATCCCAACGAAAGCACGCTCAACTCTAAAACAATATAATCCCAAAAAGCCCCATAAATGGGGATATAAAGTTTTCGTTCTAAGCGGCGTGTCTGGTTTTTCTTACGACTTTGATTTTTACTGTGGAACTACGGTGCTTGAGAATAATCAGCCTGATCTAGGAGCCAGTAGCAACGTTGTAGTAAAACTTTCAGAATCTATTCCGAAAAATCTAAACTACAAACTCTTTTTTGATAACTGGTTTACAAGCATTCCCCTGCTAACATATCTCACCAAAAATGGCATTTTACCATTGGGTACAGTAAGAGCTAATCGTGTACCATGCTTGCAGTTTCCTAAGGAATCGGAAATGGAAAAAAAAAGGTAGAGGTACATTTCTGGAAAAAGTGGCAACTGTCGATGGTGTGCAAATATCTGCAGTGTCCTGGTATGATAATAAAGTTGTGAATACCGTATCAACCTATGTTGACAGTCAGCCTACATCAGAAGCAACGAGGTTCTGCAAAAAATCAAATACCCATATAAAAATCCCCCGTTCCCAAAGCGTTGCTGTATATAATGCTTATATGGGAGGAGTAGATCTCCTAGATAGCATGCTAGGATACTATAGAATCCAAATTAGATCAAAAAAGTGGTATATGAGGGTATTTTTCCATTTTCTTGATATGACTTGCGCTAACAGTTGGATACTGTGGAGACGAAATTTGCAAAATGATAACTTATATTTGTCGCTCTCAGAATTCAAGCTTGCTCTTGCAGAAGTATTAACGAAATCTGGCGTGAGTCAGAAAAAAAGGGGAAGGCCAAGCACCTGCCTACAGCCTCAGCTAGATTTGAAACAAAGAAAGTATCCCTTTTCACAAATACCAGCCCAGGAAGTTAGAACTGATAACTTGAGTCACTGGCCAGAAGTAAATGAAGATCGCCAAAGATGTAAATATCCTGAGTGCAAGGGAAAATCTCATGTGTCTTGTAACAAGTGTGTGGTATTTTTATGCCTAAATAAAGACCGAAACTGTTTTTATAAATTCCATACTGAATAAACTTTGTATGACACGTTTAAACATTTTTACCGAAATTTATTCTCTAGTTTAATTTTTTTCCGTTTTCCCAATTTGTGCCAAATTTGGCACATGTCAAAAGGTGATTCATATCTTGATAAAAAAAGTGACCAATTTTTTTTTAACATTTATTTCGTGTATTTAAAAATATTATCTAACATATATATTTTTCTTGCAAAAATAAAAAAAGTCATGCAGTAAGGGGTTAAAGCATTTTTTTTGGCATTCGGGAACTAAAAGAAGTCGTTAGACGATAAATCAGTTGAATACGGGCAATGTATACTTTGCATATTTTAGTGTAGAAATCGGTAATCACAAAAAAATGTTGGGCTCCTCACGAAGTATGTTATGTTTGTGTCGAGGATCTTAGGAAATGGTATAAGAAAGAAAAGAAAGCTTTTTTAGATTTGCAGTACCCATGGTATGGAAAGAGCAAGAAAATCATTCAAATGATTGTTATTTTTGCAGCGTTAATGTTTCTGGATATAACTTCAAAAATAAGAAAGTAATTGTCTATCCTAACTTTACTTCAGCTAATCGGCCGATAGAACATGGACCGGGACTTCCTGTCCCTTAATCACCTCAGTCTATTGATGACGTTTTACAGTCCAGCCCCGAATTTAATGAAAGTCGACCGGATGATAATTAGTTTCAATGTTCTCTAAAAAATTTAAAACCACAGTTTTTTACACAAGGAAAAAGCAGAATTGCTTGGTTCTAGGCTGAAAGAAAAACATTTATTGGAATCTGGAACATCTATTTACCATTATAGAACAAGAAATCAACAGTTTGCTCAGTTTTTCAAGCAGGAAATGGATTTTTCATGTATCAAATTTTCCCTATTTTAAAATTTATTCGATGTCATATTGTGAGAGAACTGTGGGTGATATAAAAAAAACTGATACCAGATATAGTTTCAGCACCCAAAAACACTTAGATGTATTGGTTTAAAAAGTTCTTACAAATTTCATTTTTAATTTTTACCGATTGATTCCAATACAGATTTTTAATGATATCTGGATCTCTTTTGTCTATGATAGTAGCGTATTACACAGTCGAAAGCTTTATTGTAAGCTATAAAACAACAATCTATCTGCGTTCATATCTTTAGAGCACTGGACTAGTACATTTAAAGGGAATAAAGCTTTGAGTGTATTCATGCCTCTTGGGAATTCGAGCTATGTGTTATCTATTTCTGCCTCCCATTTTCTTTATATTCTGGTATGGGTGCTTCTTAGAAATATCTTGTGTCTTCACATTTTCTGTATATTCGGGTATGGGTGATTCTTAGACATATCTTGTTGTGTGAGATATAGTTGCGTATACGAGGCTGGTTTGAAAAGTCCGTGCAAAGTCCGAGAGATGGCACCACCGGAGCGTATCGAGGTCATATTTAGTTAGTAGCATCTCTTGAATGAACGCACACCAAGATTCAGCCATATTGGTCTATTTCTTTGTGTTTGGCATTCGTGTGAATCAAGGAAGTCGAGTGATTTTCAAGAAATGGACGAAAAAGAATTTCGTGTGGTGATTAAACATTACTTTATGAAAGGCAAAACGCCTCAGGAAACTAAAGAGAAGCTTGATAAACATTATGGTGACTCTGCACCTTCGATTAGAACAGTTTATAAGTGGTTTCAAAATTTTCGGACTGGCCATATGTGCATAAGTGACGTTGAACGTTCTGGACGGCCTGTGGAGGTTACGACTCCAGAAATCATTGATCAAATCCATGATATGGTGATGGATGACAGAAGAGTTAAGGTGCGTAAGATTGCTAGTGCTGTGGGCATCTCGACTGAACGGGTACATAATATTTTGCATAAACATTTGGACATGAGAAACTATCCGCAGGATGGGTGCCGCGATTGCTCACGCTTGACCAAAAAACGGAATCGTGTGAAGTGTTGCAAGGATGGTTTGCAGCTGTTCCAGAGAATCCGGAGGACTTTAAGCGTCGTTTCGTCACTGCGGATGAAACATGGATACATTACTATACTCCTGAGACCAAACAACAATCTAAACAATGGGTTACCAAGGGGGAATCTGCACCAAAAAAGATGAAGACCGTTCCTTCGGCCAGAAAGGTTATGGCGACCGTCTTTTGGGATTCGCAAGGGATAATCCTCATCGACTATCTGGAAAAGGGTTTAAAACTATTATGGGTGAATATTTATTCATCGTTATTGGACCGTTTGAAAACCGAGCTGCAAGAAAAACGCCCGCGATTGGCCCACAAGAAAGTCCTTTTCCATCACGACAACGCACCAGCACACACCTCAGCAGTTGTGGTCGCAAAATTAATGGAAATAGGATTCCAACTCGTTTCACATCCCCCCTATTCTCCAGTCTTGGCTAACTCGGACTACTATTTGTTTCCCAATTTGAAGAAATGGCTGGCGGGACAAAGATTTTATTCAAACGAGGAGGTGATTGCAGACACTAATGGATATTTTGCAGACTTGGACAAATCCTATTATTCGGAAGGGATCAACAAACTAGAACATCGTTGGACGAAGTGTATAAGCCTAAAAGGAGACTATGTCGAAAAATAAAAAAGGTTTACCCCAAACACATACGTAGTTTTTATTTTTGCACGGAGTTTTCAAACCAGCCTCGTATATGTATTTTATGGTTATGGATAGTGGATAAAAGTTAAAGCAACTAGATGCTGCTTCTAATCGCGTCATATTGCATTAACATCTGAGAACCTAATACTATTATTTATTTTAAAACCCATTAAACGGGCATAGATTGGATGTCCAGAAATAGTCTCTTACGGAAGGTATATAAGCATATCATTTTGTTAATCGTTTCACTATCCTTGGAGCTATCTTGATTTCAACTTTCTTTTTAACTTCTGGCACATTTTAACCATTATTTAATTCAAATAAAAAATAGGGTTGTTGAGGTTAACTTTTTTAAAGTTTAACCCACTACTTATTTCTTTCGAAAAAAATGTAAAATAAAATTTGATTGATATGAACAATGCAAGTATTACCATATATTATATGTTTTTTTGTAGTGAGATATCAGAAGAAAAAGTTGAGTTTAAATATATTTGCTACTGAAAATTGTCATCTTTACAGTATCTATGTAGATATATGTTTTTTGGCCTGTGTAATTTTTATAAAATTTTACCAGGCGTACAAGTATGAAATGCGGATTTTTTTTCTAAAAGAACATGTTAAATTCGAAAGAATGATAAAA
>CM032446.1:26572420-26620965 GCA_019049505.1 Pachyrhynchus sulphureomaculatus
GGTGCGCTCGTTGCCGCATCTGCCCCCGACAAACACCGCGCGATGCATTCGGGGTCGTGCGGTATCGAATTACCCCCATTATGTGGCCCTTCAGAGCATCGCATCGCCCCACCGTACCTGCGGAATACAATGAGGAGAGCATATCAAACAGAACTTACCTTTTGTGTTGCTCATTTCGGCAAAAACTACGACGTTCGTTCGATTTGCCCTTTTATTTCTCTGTTCGATACTAGACGGTAGCTCCCTGCTGTTTTAATGATCTGGAGGAAAAACAGTATGATTGTTATTTTAAATACAGAATTTATCCACATTTGTAGTATTAATTTAAGATAGTTATCATAATTTTACAACGTATTTTTTTTACCTAACAATATTACAATGTTAGGTACACAGACAGATAACATTTAGTTCAGCCCAGATATGCAAATCAGTTAAAAAAACTTGACATACGATAAAATATTGCAGCAAAAAAAAATTAAACAAAATTCTCTAAATAATATAATGTACGTATATATATATATATATATATATATATATATATATATATATATATATATATATATATATATATATATATATATATATATATATATATATATATACACAAAAGATGCAGAGGTAAACCACAGAAACATTGGATGGAAAAAGCAAACAACAAAACTTGTTGGAAACAACTTGGGGAGGCTTACATCCGACTATGGATGAAATAAGCTAATGATGATGATGATGATGATATATATGATGATATATAGATATATATTGATATGATCTGGAGGAAACAGTATGATGTTATTTTAAATACAGAATTTATCCACATTTGTAGTATTGATTTAAGATCGTTATTATAATTTTACAAGTTTTACAACGTATTTTTTTTTTACCTAGGTGTTAGGTACACAGACAGATAACATTTAGTTCCAGACAGAGATGCAAATCAGTTAAAAAAACTTGACATAAGATAAAATTTTGCAGCAAAAAAAATTAAACAAATTAATTCTCTAAATAATAAAAAGTATGTATATATATATATATATATATATATATATATATATATATATATATATATATATATATATATATATATATATATATATACACTCCTGGACAAAATTAACGCAACAATATATTAAATCCTACAAATCTCTATAATGAATTAATTTTAATAATTTTTTATGAACATTGGTTACACTAAAAGTTAGAAAGAACTTATTCGGATACTTTAAAAGTGAATTAGCTACCAAATTTCTCTATAAGATTCGAATTAAAATTATTCTTAAGACCTAATAACAAAATCGTTGAAATTATGTAAAAATGAAAAAAATAAACTGGGACACTAGTAGCAAAATTAATGGTGTAACTGGGACACTAGTAGCGTGTGTTGCCTCCTCTACTTCGGATGACAGCGTTTATGCGCTTAGGCATGCTTCTAATTAAATTTTGGATAAAATCTTAAGGAATTTGCACCCATTCTGTGATAATTGCATTTTCAAGTTCCCTCAGGTTTCTAGGTGCAGGTATATGACGTTTCACATTTTTCTTAAGGTGATCCCATACATGTTCTATCGGATTCAGATCCGGGCTATTTGGTGGACATTGCATAATCGGTATATCAACTTGATTAAGGTAATCGAGTACCCCCTAGCCACGTGAGGTCGAGCGTTGTCTTGCATAAACACGAAATTGGGCCCCACAAAATGACCGAAAGGCATCCCATGTTCTATTACAATATTCTCAAGATAGTAGTCAGCATTCATGGATCTCGTACGGACAGGAACTAACTCTGTGCGAGCATGAAAGCAGATGCCACCCCAGAACATAACAGAGCCACCGCCGAATGGAATCCTTGCAGAGATATTGCAAGGAGCAAACCTCGCTCCTGGTCTTCGCCATACTCGCTCACGACCATCTGGATGTTTTAGACTAACCCTAGTTTCATCTGTGAAGAAAACTTGTTTCCAATCATCCACAGACCAGTTTTCGTGATTTCGAGCAAAACGTAACCTGGCAACTCTGTTCTCTCTAGTAAGCAAGGGCGCAGTGGCTGATCCCCTACTGTTTAATCCAGCTTCATTTAACCGTCATCTAACTGTTTTTGAAGAAATTGTGACATTGCGAACAGCTTCGAGTTCGTTTCTTATTATGGAACTAGTGACAGTCCTGTTTCTTAAAGCATATTGTCTTATAAAACGTTCATCTAGGTCGCTAGTGCATCCTTTTCGCCCTTGTCCTAGCCTTCTAGAATAAGTTCCTACTTCATTCAAGCGTCTTACCATACGACTTATTGTGGAACGATGTTTGCCTAACAAATTGGCAACATAACTCTGACAATATCCCTCGTCCAATAAAACTGAGGCTCGCACTACCTCGTGTTCAGTTAAATTCCTTGTTCGATTCATTTATCTAATTCTTCGGGGTCAAAAATAAAACAGTCTACCACAAAAGCGTATTACTTTGAAAAAGGGAACAATTTATAAGCTTACTTTTAAAGAAAATCTATCGCATTATTACAGAAAATCTTCTAAAAAAATTCTTTAAAACTGTAAATCTAAACGAATTGTTTTGATTTCTGTTAGGAACAACGAAACAAAATATGCATAGCCTACTATTCAAATACTCGATAAACTTTAAAACTGACATAAGAAAAAGATAAATTAATTTTTCAGATTGTTGCGTTAATTTTGTCCATGATTGTATATATATATATATATATATATATATATATATATATATATATATATATATATATATATATAATATATATATATATATATTATAATTTACGTGTTCTTGGAATTAGATCATTAAAACTATTCTTAGATCTGTTATATATTTATTGACGTTTCGACATTTGGAAGAGGTCTTCTTCAAAATTTACTCTAAAAGATGACATTAGAAGAATTAAATATAGATAAGTAATTAATCAGTTTGTCGTATATTTCGGGATCAAAATATTTGTAGCTTTTCGTAGTTTTTAATTTAAGACATTAACTGTATACGTTAATGAGGGCCTTACCTTAGAACGGCAATGTTGTGGGTTTTAGAACTCCAGGAGCCATTCATCACGCTAGGTGGATGGCAAAGGCTATTTACAGCTTAAAAATGTTCATTTTTCGTCGTCAATTTAAGATGTCTAAAGAAGAAGAAAGTTCTGTGCGTGCCATTTCTGTTTTCCTAGTTAAAATTTATTGTAAAGCTTGGTTCAATGCCCCAAAAGCTCATCTTGCACCAAAGCAAGATTTAGGTATTTTGCATAGTCTGTTAGACTATAAAGAATGTGACAACGACATTGCAGAAATAGCCCTGACCAAATTTTCGAACCATTTGTGGTATTTGAATGCAAAGTTGGTGGGATTATCGTTTTTTGATCCCATCATTACAGACGATGAAAAGTTGTTAATGGCTAATAAATTGCTCAGTAGCACACAGATGAACCATCACAGCACGCTAGGGTTGTAAATCCAAAAGTTAGGAAAGAAAACTTAAAAGAGGTAGTTGATGGAGGATTGGTAAATTTACTTACCAAAGAAACGTTTACATTCTTTGACCAATTTAATATAAAAACAGATTTCCTAAGACAACATCCAAACACCTGGCCTCAAAATAATGACTTCCAAGAAGGATTGAAAATTGTCAAAACATTAAAAAGTAGTTAATGATATGGCTGAGCGTGGTGTTAAATTAATAATCGACTTTAACGACCTTCTGACAAAAGATGAAGACCAAAAGCAATATGTCCTGCAAGTTGTAAGTAATATCCTGACGTTTCAAAAACAACTTTAACAAAAGCTCTAGAATAGATCAGATAACTATGTAAAATTATCAACTCATGTAGGTACTACGTCTGTATTATATTTCTACTTTAAACTCAAAAATATACCAAAAAAAAGCAAAATTTATCACTTAATAACAAAATATACGAAGTATGCTCCTAGTGGTACCAGGTCACGTTTTTGGGGCTAAAGGCTGTTGTAACTCGGTTTGACTTAAAATAACAACAATTATGTATAGAATATAAATTTTGAAGAACAACATTAGCTTTCTTTTGAGATATCAAGCGTGTTTCTATTATTTACCGTTCTGGAGTTATGGCTCCATATGTTAGCTTTTTGGCCAAAAATTTGGATTTTTTCAAACTTTGAGCGACGAGCGGCACGGGTTAACGTCGTTTAATAGAGCTCAAATTTCGGCTATCTCAATATCTGGAAAGGGGAATCGTTTTGTGGGGTCCAGACGAACATTTTTCCCCCTCTATGAGATCCGGTCACTCTAATATATATATATATATATATATATATATATATATATATATATATATATATATATATATATATTATATAATGTATACATATATATATATATATATATATATATATATATATATATATATATATATATTTGATAGTTAAATGGAGGCCTAGAGAACACAAAAGATGCAGAGGTAAACCACAGAAAACATTAGATGCAAAAAGCAAACAAAGCTCGTTGGAGAAAAACTTGGGAAGGCTTACATCCGACTATGGATGAAATAAGCTAAATGATGATGTACACATGTCGCTCCTGGAGCGCTTTAGGGACTTCCCTGCAGCACATATCAGCAAATATTGATCTAAATACGAGTGTTAACTTTCAGAAAACCAATTTTATGACTAATCTAGTTACGAACAGTAATATGAAATTTAACGAAAGCCAGGTGGAGTACGTCCAAAATTACAAAGTATTTGAGTCATGAATTCCAAATTAGCAAAGATAACCAAACCAGTGAGATATACCGTCGTGTAAGTTTGGGATTGACGGCTTTTGAGAAGCTGAGAGATACGCTGCGAGGTAATTTGTCAATGTGCTTAAAAAAGAAAGTTTATGAACAATGCGTTTTGCCGGTAATCACATATGGCACCGAGACACTCACATTAACAAAACAGTCAGCAAACAAAACTGAGAGTATCGCAATGGGCAATGGCGAGAGCTATGCTTGAATTTTCTAAAGTTTAAAATTCAAAAGTCATTATTTTGTTCAAATATCGAAGACATATATTAGGAAAAAGTGGTTAGAATTGCATTTTATGGTAGTGTGCAAAATTTTAGATTCATCCCCTTGTAATTTCAATAAAAATCGTTCCAGTAGTTTACATACATTCGCAAACTTAAGTATATACATATTGAATTCAAAATCTAATTTTTTTGAAGTCGGTTAAAAATCAAATGCAGTACATATACATACTATACACACCTCTTACGAGAATACTAAAGATGCATTGTTCATCATAAGAGAATTTCAAGTAGGACCTTTCTAAGTGGTGGCACTTAAGCGTAAAGAGTGCTATTTTAGTGTTTATCTTCTTTTTCACCGTGAATAACCATTACCTAGTCAAGGGCCGGAGCCCTTTTTGAAGGAGTTTGGTCAAAAGTGTGCCTATGTTTAATATGAAAAAAGTTATCGCCTTTTTATAACTGTGATGAAGGTTTTTAAAATTGAAAAAGATCTTGGAAAAAAAACAACTAAGTAACGAAATCAACCTACACTTCCTTACAATTTCGGGACCGGCTTACAAATGGACACAACAATTGCTCTTTTTATTCGACCAGGGACGGTGCCAGGACTCATAAAGAAGTTGCCTAACAAATCTCTTTTTTTTTTGGGCGCACCCCAACATATATTTGCATTTACAATGAGAGAATTCTGCTATTAACTCCAAACAAATACACCTTAATGAGGGAATAATAAGTTGCAGGTGGAGATTTTGAGAGTTATTTTGATCGCCAACACGACTGCGTTTTGAGGCATCGAAGTACGTAAGCTAAATGCCTAGGAGAGTTATGTTGAGAGTTAACATTCGTCTTAGTACTCAGCGATCCATTTTTAAAACTTTTTCCCGTAGTTTCAACAATAGAAATAAACATTATTGACTTCAATTGGTAAGAAATTTGATATGTAATTAAAGTAAAGTAGAAATGTAACAAATTCTCACTCGTTTGTAAAAAAAATAACAGCTACCGACCATAATCCGCAATGGTTCGATACGCTAACGCACAACGCATCAAATTTCACTAAAGGTTTGTTATAAATTCTTATTTCTTCGTCTGTCGTTTTGCTTTATCGCAAATTTATTAAATTCAGTCTTTCACAATATTATTTGTAATTCAATGTATGTTAGTTTCTAGTCTAGAGCACTGACATAACACGTAGGCCGAAAAGTTTTTGATCTGACACATAGATGTCGCCGTTTTCAAAAAATCCATATGATTTTTAGGAAATACCAACCTTCAAACGATGCGTGTCAAAATTTCATGACATTTCGACGATTAGTTTTCAAGTTACAGTCATTTTAGTGACGCTACTTTTGATATTTTCAAAACAATGGAAAAAATCGATTTTCGTGTATTGATTAAACACTGTTTTTTGATGGGAAAAAATACCGTTCAAGCAAAGCAATGGCTTGATAAGAGTTACGGAGACTCTGCGCCTGGAAAATCACTCATCATTTACTGGTATGCTGAATTTAAACGCGGTCGTATAGACACAAATGATGCTGAACGCTTAGGACGCCCAAATGAGGTGGTTACACACTGGAAAACATCAAAAAATTCACAAAATTGTTTTGGATGACCGTAAAGTGAAATTGCGTGAGATAGCTGACACCCTTAAAGATATCAAAATAACGTATTGGTCATATATTATGCATGAACGTTTGGGCATGAGAAAGCTCTGTTCGAATTGGGTACCGCGTTTGCTCGCAGTGGACCAAAAATAACAACTTGTTGATGATTCTGAGCGCTGTTTTAGACCTGTTTAAGAGCCATAAAAAGGATTTTTTCATGCGATAAGTAACAATGAATGAAACATAGATCCACCACTACACACTGGAGTCAAATCGGCAGTCAGTGAGTGGACAGCAGCCGGCAAAAGCCGCCCGAACCAACCAAAGACACAACAGTCTGCTGGAAAGCGGACTGTTGTGACTGGGTCCCTGTATTTTGGGATGTGCATGGAATAATTTTGATCGACTATGCTGAGAAGGGAAAAACCATCAATAGCGAATATTAAATAAAGTTATTGGTGCGTTTGAAGGCTGAAATCGCAAAGAAACGGCCCCAAATGAACAAGAAGAAAGTATTCTTTCATCAAAACAATGCACCGTGTCACAAGTCAATGGTTACGATGGCAAAATTGCATGAATTGAAGTACGAATTGTTTCCTCAATCACCGTATTCTCCAGATTTGGCCCCCAGCGACTATTATCTATTCGCAGACCTCAAAAAATGCTCGCGGGAAAGAGATTTGGCTCCAATGGAGAATGTCGAGAGTTTGCAAATGCAAAATAACCAACAAATAAAGATCCCTATATATATATATATATATATATATATATATATATATATATATATATATATATATATATATATATATATATATATATATACATATATATCAAGGATTTTCTACAGCTGACGCTGTCTTCCTTCTCTCAGCCTTTGATTCCATCCGTTTCTATCTTCCCAGTCTCCATCTGTTAGACCTCTGTCCTCCATAGCCTCGTCCACATCGTCTCTCCACGATCGTCTGGGTCTTCCTCTTTTTCTTCCCCCTATAGGGCTCCACTCCGTTATTTTCTTTATCCACCTATTATCTTCGCTCCGTCTTATGTGTCCATACCATTTTAATCGTTTTTCTTCAATGGTGTTTATTGCGTTCTTTTTGATGTTCATTCTGCTTCTTATTTCTTCATTTGTTATTCTCTCCATACGTGTAACTCTACAACATCTTCTCCAATACTTCATCTCTACCGCGTTAATTTTAGATTTATTTCTCTTGTTGATCGTCCATGTTTCTGACCCGTATGTCATTATGCTTTGTATTATTGATTTGTATATGCGTGTTTTGTTTCTCTTTGTAATGTGCTTGTCCCACAGGATCGAATTTAATTGTCTTATGCATGTCCGCATTTGTCCTAATCTAGCTTTAATCTCTTCTTCTGATGTTGCGTTTTTTGAAATGGTGGTTCCTAAATATTTAAATCTATCGGTTCCTTTGATTATTGTTTCGTTATCGACGTCTAGATTCTCCACGTTTCCCTCCTTTGTTGTTAGATATTCCGTTTTGTCAAAGTTTATTGCTAATCCTGCTTTAGTGTTTTCTTCTTTCAGTTTTCTTACCATATAACTGAGGTCTTCCTCATCTTGCGCTATGTTTACTTGGTCGTCTGCGAAACTTATAGTATATAAGTACTCTTCTCGTATAGGGACTCCCATTCCACTATATTTTTGCTTCCATTTTTTTAATGTTTGTTCGAGGTATATTTTGAATAGTGTTGGGGATGTGGAGCATCCTTGTAATAGACCTATTTTATGTCCTATTTTTATGTTCACTGTGTTGTTTTCGTAGAGAGCTTTTACTGAGTATATAAGTTCTTTGTCAATGCCTATTTCTTTCATAGCGTTTCATAATCATTGTCTTGGTACTGAGTCATAGTCATGTCTATTCTTTGCCAGTTTTTTTCCATTGTTTGTTTTATAGTGTCTATACATGATTTTCCGGCCGTAAAGCCTGCTTGGTCTTCTCCAATTTTTCTTTTTATATTTTCCTCCATGATATTTTTAATAATTTTTCCATACAAACGTCCCATACTCGATATTATGCTTAGGCCTCTATAGTTTGTGCATTTTCTGCGGTCTCCCTTTTTAAATATAGATACTACATAAGCTTTTGACCATTCCTCTGGTATTTTTTCTCCATTGTTCTCAGCATTCAATGTAATTTATTAGACCCGTACTTAATCATTTCATTTACCAGACCACCATGCCCTGCAAATTTATTATTTTTGAGTATTTTATTGTCTTCATAGCTTAGTTCTATCTCTTTTATTTCCTTATTCTGTTCTTCTTCAGGGTTCTCTTCTTGGAATTTTTGTCTATCTTCTGTTAGCAGCTCCTTATAATATTCTTCCCACTCGCTTTCTGGGATGTACTCTATATACGTCTTCTCTCTATTGTTGGTCCTTAATGCTTTAATTATTCTCCATGACTCTGTGCTTTTAGTTCCTCCTATATACTATTCTACATATTCGCACGATTTTTCCCATCTCTCGTTCTTTTCTTTGTTTATCATCCTCCTCGTTTCTGCATTTTTCTCTTTATAATTCTGTAGATCTTCTTCTGATTTTGTATTCAGCCATTTTTAGTATAGTCTTTTTTTCTCCTTTATAGATTCTTTGTTTTTTTCACAGATTCTAATTTTATGTTTCTTATTCTCGTTGTCTTCTTTACCTAATGCTTCTAGGGCCGCCTGTTTGATGCATTCTTTTATGTGGTCATATATCTGTTGGTTGTCGTAGTTAAATTCATTTAATTTTTGATCTAATCGTCGTCTATAGAAGTCTCTTATCGTTTCGTCTTGCAGTAAGTGTATTTTGTATTTTACTTCTTTGTCTGCTTTTTCAGTTATCTCATTAGTATTTCTATTTTCTTTAACTATTGTTCCTTTTTGCTTTATTGTCTTGTACCACGGTACTTTTATCTTTGCTATTAATAGTCTATGGTCTGTTCCACATTCTGCCCCTCTCTTTACTCTTACGTCTTTTATTTTGATAGTTTTTAATAATAATGTAGTCTATTATTGATTTTAGGTCTCGTGTTTCTTGCATCCAAGTATATTTGTGGATGTCTGTGTTTGTAGAATCCGTTTGTTATTTTGAGGCCGTTTAAGTTCACACAGCTCTATTAGTCTCTCTCCGTTGTCGTTAGTAATAAAGATCCCATGAATGCTATATTTCATGCCTTTCCTCCTACGACTATAGTTTCTGAGTCTATACTCTTCATCAGGTAGGCTTTAGGCAACGGTATCGATCGTTAAGACCAAGAGTACCGTGGAGAGTCAAGTTGGAATGAATCTCGCTGGCTTATAGCAATCATGGTACTTTATGTAAACGAGATACTACTCGTTGGGCAAGATACAGATTCTTGCGCCATCTGTTGAGAGTTCCGAACATCGAAAACTGCTCAACTATATAAACCTAACATTGTTAGGAAGGATAAATCAAATCGATATTCCGAAATAAAATTTCGGAATATGGTTTGTTACTTGATTGGTCACTACAACAGAATGTCGAGAGTTTGCGAATGCAAAATAATGGTTATTTTGCATTTGTAAGCTCTCGACATTCTATTGTAGTGACCAATCAAGTAACAAACCATATTCTGAAATTTTATTTCGGAATATCGATTTCATCCAATGGAGAAGTTATCGCCGAAACTGTGACCTATTTGGAATGCAAAAAGAAATGTTAGAAAAGCGTTAGACTGATGGTATCGCTTTTGAAGGAGACTGTATAAAGTCGAATTTTGCAAAAAAAGTATGTTTTAAGTAGCCAGACCAAAAACTTTTCAGCCAACAAACTTTTCTCGCGCGACAGGTCATGTTATCATTACAATCTTGAACCCCTTGAGATCAGAGGTGCCCAGTCGGACTGTCGCTTCTATGTTTTATGTTTACTGTGGTGAAGATATGGATAGAACGCGTAAGGAATATTTGCATCTTAAACAGCTAGGTGCCCGACGGGTACGATGCGCTCTCACGATTGATCAAAAACAGAAACGTGTCGAAGATTCAGAACGCTGTTTGGCGCTGTTTCGGCGTAATCCAAAAGTTTTTACGTCGATTGAACGAAACATGGATCCACCACTACACGCCCATCTCCAACAGGCATTCCACAGAGTGGCTGGAGCCGCATAAAAGCCGATCGAAATGTCCAAAATCACAAATATCAGCTGGAAAGGTTTTGGCGATTATTTTTTTGAATGTGCATAGAATAATACTGTTCGACTACCTTGAGAAGGGGGCGAACAATCGCCGGCGACTATGACGTTGGTTAATTGGACCGTACGAATGGTGAAATCAAGAAAAAAAGGCCGCATTTAGCAAAGAAAATGGTGTGTTGTTTCACCAAGGTAATGCACTAGCTCACAACAATTATTACCTCTTTCCAGATTTAAAAAGCTAGCGCCAGGGAAAGAAGAAGTCGAATTTGAAACTGATGCTTATTTTAGGGAACTCGACAAATCGTACTATATGAAAGGTATCCAAATGTGGGAGATTACTGGAATAAGCGTATCGCTCTAGAAGGAGCGAAAGAGAGAAATAATGATGTACGCAATACTGTATGTTTTATATGATACAATCTTTTTTATAAAAAACTAGCCGTGCCCGCGGCTCCGCTCGCATGGACTTGATTCACTACTATCGTCACTGCTTATTCCTTATGTTTCCTAACGTAATAAAATATCGGCCATTATTTCCCCCTATCTCCCATTATTTCTCCTTATCTCCCATTATCTCTACATAATTTCCATTATCTATGCTTATATCTGCTCATCTCTCATTATTTCTCCTTATCTCCCATTATTTCTCTTTATTTCCCATTATGTCACCTTATCTCCCATTATCTAGGCTTATGTCGACTTATCTCGCAATATTTCTCCTTATCTCCCATTATTTCTCCTTATCTCCCATTATCTTACCATAACTCCCATTATCTAGAATTATCTCTGCTTATCTCCCATTATTTCTCCTTATCTCCCATTATTTATACTTATCTCCATTTCACCTTATCTCCCATTATCTAGGCTTATATCGAATTATATAGAACATATGTATAAATTTATAAAAACACGTAAATCGGATAAGTGGTTCTCAAGTGATAAGCGCACTAACGGACAGGCAGACAGAGAGACGTTGCATTTTATATATATTATATTCTTTGCAACATGATATTGTTCCATATTTAATGGTTTAGGCAGTGTATTGCAAGAGAACGCGCTAACGATAACTTTTTTTCCGACTTGATTCACTATCATCGTCACTGCTTATTCTTTATGTTACCTAACGCAATAAAATATATCCTATAACCTGGCCAGAGAACATATGTATGTTTTAAAAAAAAAAACACGCAAATCGGATAAGTGGTTCTCAAGTGATAAGCGTACTAACGGATAGACAGACAGAGAGACGTTGCATTTTATATATATTATAGATAGAAGATTATAGATAACCTGGCCAGAGAACAAATGTATGAATTAAAAAAACAAAAACACGTAAATCGGATGAGTGGTTCTCCAGTGATAAGCGCACTAATTTATATATATATATATATATATATATATATATATATATATATATATATATATATATATATATACGAGGCATGTTTTTTAAGTAAGTACCGTTTTGGGATTCCGCCGCCGCAGCGATACGGTCGACGTTCCGCGCATGCGCGCTGGTAACCTACATCTCATGTCTACGCACTGACGCCATTACAGTCTGATTCTTCATTGTATACGTTGTTTACTGAGTGTTTAAGATGCCTCCGACAATCGTGAGTCCCGCCGATTGTGAAGTACGGGCTGTTATACGATTTCTTAGTGCTAAAGGCGTAAAACCGATCGATATTCATCGTGAGATCTGTGAAGTTTACGGACAAAACATTATGAGTGATGGAATGGTAAGGAAATGGGTGAGAGCATTTAAAGATGGCCGCACAAATGTGCATGATGAAGAACGGAGTGGGCGTCCTTCGGTCGTTAATGAAGATTTGTTGCAGAAAGTGGACGAAAAGGTGAGAGAAAACAGACGCTTTACAATTTCATCATTGTGCGACTGCTTTCCTCAATATTCTCGTAGTGTTTTGTATCGCATTGTGACCGAGAACTTGAATTACCGGAAATTGTGTTCACGTTGGGTTCCAAAAATGTTGACGGATTTGCACAAAACCCAACGTTTAGGCAGTGCATTGACTTTCCTTGAGCGGTACCACAATGAAGGTGAACATTTTTTAGACCAAATTGTTACTGGTGACGAAACATGGGTGGCCTACGTCACACCAGAATCGAAACAACAATCCATGGAATGGCGACATTCATCATCACCCAAAAAAGTGAAGTTTAAGCAAACAATTTCTGCCCGCAAAATCATGTGCACAGTTTTTTGGGACAGAAAAGGAGTATTGCTAGTGGAGTTTCTGCCTCGTAATGAGACAATCAATGCAGCGTCTTATTGTGAGACATTGAACAATCTGCGTCGTGCAATCCAGAACAAAAGACGTGGCAAGTTGAGTAAGGGTATCGTTTTGCTGCATGACAATGCCCGTCCACATGTGGCTAATCGGACCAAAGATCTCATCAAATCTTTTAAATGGGAAACTCTAGATCATCCTCCATACAGCCCTGATCTGGCGCCCAGCGACTACCATTTGTTCCTGCACTTGAAGAAGCACCTGGGTGGTCAGCGTCTTCAAGACGATAACGAAGTCAAAACATTTGTGATACAGTGGTTAACAAGTCAGGCGGCAGAATTTTATGAGGAGGGTATTCAAAAACTGGTGCCACGTTATGACAAGTGCCTCAATATTCACGGAAATTATGTAGAAAAGTAGATTTAGGTACAGGCTTTCATGTAAAAATAAAATTATAGCGATATCTTTGCACGTCTTTTTTTAATTCCAAAACGGTACTTACTTAAAAAAACATGCCTCGTATATTATATATATATATATATATATATATATATATATATTATATTCTTTACTACATGATATTGTTCCATATTTAATGCTTTAGGCAATGTATTGCACGAGAAGGCGCTAGCGGCAAACTTTTCTCCGACTTGATTCACTACTATCGTCACTGCTTATTCCTTATGTTACCTAACGTAATAAAATATATCCTATAACCTGGACAGAGAATATAAGTATGTTTAAAAAAACGCACGTAAATCGGATAAGTGATCCTCCAGTGATAAGCGCACTAACGGGTAGACAGACAGAGAGACGTTGCATTATATATATATATATATATATATATATATATATATATATATATATATATATATATATATATATATATACGAGTATATATATATATATATATATATATATATATATATATATATATATATATATATATATATTATAGATATTCTTTGCTACATGATATTGTTCCATATTTAATGGTTTAGCATGTTTAAAAAAAGCACCTAAATCGTATAAGTGGTTCTCCAGTGATAAGCGCACAAACGGACAAACAGACACAGAGACGTTGCATTTTATATATATTATAGATATAGATTATTATTATTATTATTATATAACCTGGCCAAAGAATATATGTATGAATTTAAAAAAAGACACGTAAATCGTAAGTGGTTTTCGCGTGATAAACGCACTAATGGACAGACAGAGAGACATTGTATTTTATATATATTATAGATATTCTCTGCTACATAATATTGTTCCATATTTAATGGTTTAGGCTGTGTTGCAAGGGAACGCGCTAGCGGCAAACTTTTTTCCGACTTCATTCACTATTATTGTCACTACTCATTCCTTATGCTACCTATCGTAATAAAATATAGCCTATAACCTGGTCAGAGAACATATGTATGTTTTAAAAAAAAGTACGTAAATCGGATAAGTGGTTCTCCAGTGATAAGCGCACTAACGGACAGACAGATAGACAGATAAACAGGCAGAGAGACGTTGCATTTTATATATATTATAGATGCATCCCTAAACGTTTCGTATGGAATATGCCAATTAATTTAGTAGATTGGAAATACGCACTTATGAGAATTAAAACAATGGAAGCCCCAAACATGACCGAACGTCCGGTCCGGTAGGGTTTCGCGGGCTATACGCTTGATCGGACACTAATTTTAAAATCGGTATAAACGAATCTGTAGGGCTTCTTTAAGAACGTCTTCGTTTACGCACTGACGTCTTGATGGAATCGGGTTTGACAGTTCAGTAATTGTTTTTTTTCACACCGTTGAATTTAATTTGTATGCGTCCGAGTATCGTTTTTTCAAATTACTTTTTAATCCCGCTACGTCGTCAGAGGGCTGGAGGTAGTTTCACGACTATGAAGGAACCGAACTCTAACCCTAATGATTAGTACACTGTGATTATGTAAGGGATAATATAGCGGGTTTAGTGACATTTATATTGACTACTGCGGAAATCGACGCAAAACATTTTTAACAGAATTTTCTCCGTAATTCTCCGATTATTTACCTATTAGTCCAGGCAATATAGCTGAAAAAAGAGCCTATCTGCCGATTTTGAGATAATAAGCTATAAATTGGTGTATACCTTCGTTTTGGCATTGTTTATGTGTAGTCAAAAGTCACCGATGATAGCTTGTTCGGTTCATCAAAAAAACGAAGGTCAAAGGTCACAAAAATTGGTTTTTCAACAATATCTCGTTTTTTATGCTCTAAATCACTTTGGGACCTATTATAAAAGTTGTAGAGCATAAAATTCTCTACAAGATTGGTCTAAGGTATGTTTTTCTAAGTCTAACCGTTTTTGAAATAGAGCGCGGAGAGTAGGAAGTATTTGGTCGTATGCATGATAACGCTACGTTAGCTGCATAATGCAATACGTTGTGCAATTTATACGTTAATAATTTACTAAAAATGTTTAAATAATCAACGAATTTCAATTATTTACTTGAAAATAAATGATATTTGTTTATAATATTTAGAAATAACATGTGTTTGATTTAAATTAGGAAATAGTAGTTTAAAAAAAGATATTGAAATGAATAAACTCAAATACATTTTAAGAACTTCCTTATATTATTCAAAATAGAAAAATTGAATACTTTATTATTAATAAAATATATATATATATATATATATATATATATATATATATATATATATATATATATATATATTATATATATATATATATACAATATTTATCACAATAAAATGTGAGAGTCCTCTACATATTTTTATATATATTATTTTATTAAATCGTTCATTCTTCGTCGTCTTCTTCTTCTTCTTCTTCCAACTGCTCAATTTGCAAATCAAATTGATCGTCATCATCATTTTCGTCGTCCGTATTTACAGTTGTTTCTAGCATCTCAAATATATCCGTCGCATTATCATCATCTTGGTCATATGAATACAATGGAGCATTGAGGCATGCTTGCCCTTTACAATGACCACACGCAGAGGAGCATTGCAAGCCTACTTTTCTGCGTAGGGACATCTCGAAGCTCTTTCAATGTAAATTGTGAATCTTCGTTATTTTCAATAAAAGAAAAAATTTCTTGCATTGCTACTTCGATTTCATCTTTTCGGCTCGGCTCTTCATGTTTAGACGGCTTTGAATGAAAGAATTTAGTCATGCAAATAGTGTGATATTTTGCTCCGGCAGCAATCAAGTCAAATTCACTAATTACGCGACTTTTCACTAATTCTCCAAAAGAATCACCTCGTTCAACTGCTCTTTTAATTATATTGTCTTTCATATTTATAGTTTGTACCTTACTAATGACGCGCTTATACTTTTGATATTTACGTTTTTCTTCTCCTTCATCAGCTGTTTGGCCACAAATCAAGCACAATTTTGCGAAGTCAAAAGGCTCAGTTCTTAGTCTACGAGGTGAACTTGATGTCGAAGGTTCATCATCTTCCAGGCGTCGCTTATATGCAGTTATACTATGTTCACTGGTGTACTGTTTCCTGCAGTTAATATGCACTTTTACAGAACTTAAAGTGTTCAAATAGTCAATTTTACCGTCATTTCTTTGAATACTTGCATTTTTTAAAACTTGTAAGCCACGCGAAACATTCACAGTTTTGTCATCTGATAGTAACTTTTCACATATAAAACACAATTCAGCCATTTTACCCGAAATCGTATGTCTGTATTTGCCAAAATTCAGTTTTACACTGAAGAGAAGTCTAGTGAAACTAAATAAAAGGAGAAGCCTTGAGAACGGTACAAGTCTTATGTAACATCTGTCCCAACTCACTATATGAAAACATAAAAGACCGTTGGTAGAGGCCCCCCTCTGTCAAGCGTGGCCCTCTACGTCTATAACACGTGAACTATTACACAGGTAGTCGACGACACACATACGCGCACACATTGATCGTAAAGATGTATAGAGAGAATATATGAGAATATACGTGAATTTGAAGAAAAACTCTAGCTCTTCGAAGCTTCACGCACTAATGCCTTAAGAAGGTAAAATTCTTGAACTTATATTCTCGTATTTTCGCTCTCTTGCAACCACTCAATAGAGGGGGATGGCTGCTTGGTGGTGCACACCGCTGATTGGTTTTACAGAGCAGTCCCTAGACTAACTAATCCGAATACTTCCTATGTATATATTAAAATTTCTCAAATTATAATATGCATAAGCTCCATAAATTAGAATTATCATCCGCTCGAAACTGTAAATTTACGACATCGCACAAATCACCGAAATTTAAAACTGATTAGTGCAAATGTACCTGCATTGTATCTATGAGGGACCCAACATTTTTGGAAATTATACGGTCCGTAATTGACTACATAGATCCTGCCATAAAGTAGTATGATTCCATCCGTTTATTATAAATAATTCGGAGAACGATTTTGAAAATCTCTACAACTTCATAGCAGAGAAAATAAAAATATAATGAGAATGCAATTAAGCTAATATTTACTAAATTTAATCAAACACATGTTATTTCTAAATATTATAAACAAATATCATTTATTTTCAAGTAAATAATTGAAATTCGTTGATTATTTAAACATTTTTAGTAAATTATTAACGTATAAACTGCACAACGTATTGCATTATGCAGCTAACGTAGCGTTATCATGCATACGACGAAATACTTCCTACTCTCCGCGCTCTATTTCAAAGACGGTTAGACTTAGAAAAAAATACCTTAGACCAATCTTGTAGAGAATTTTATGCTCTACAACTTTTATAATAGGTCCCAAAGTGATTTAGAGCATAAAAAACGAGATATTGTTGAAAAACCAATTTTTGTGACCTTTGACCTTCGTTTTTTTTGATGAACCGAACAAGCTATCATCGGTGACTTTTGACTACACATAAACAATGCCAAAACGAAGGTATACACCAATTTATAGCTTATTATCTCAAAATCGGCAGCAAAATGCTAAGTCTCCTGGACAATATTTGATTTCCTCAATTATTTGTTTACATCTGTTTCGAGCAGAGACAAAAATGTTACGTTTGATGATGTTAGGGTCGTCCCGCCACTGTCAATAGATAAAATGTTTGGAAATGGCACACATTGGGACCAAAACCCGAAAAGGTGGCCAAAATATGAAGGTGTTATTCGAATTATATGAAAATTTGCACATCTGTTTTTTTGAGGTCGCTGATTAAGAATCTGACATAACAAATGTAAATAACAAAATGGCGGCTCCAATATGGCGGACAAAATTGATAAAAATTGTCATATTTTCATGAAATTTCGACTATAGGGCTCTTCGAGGTTGCTGTTGAAGCATTTGAAATTAAAAGTGTGAAAAACAAAATGGCGGATCTGATATGCGGACAAAAATGATAATTTTTGTCATATTTTCATGAAATTGCGACTATAGGGCTTTTCGATGTCACTGACAAAGATCTGAAATTAAAAAAGTGAAAAATAAAATGGAGGATCCAATATGGCGGTTTGAAAAAATAAGTTAATGTTTTAAAGTGAAACTGTTTGTTATTAATATATAATGACAATGTAAACTATATAAAAATGTTATTACAAGAAAACATCAATATTCTTCATCTGATGAAAGTGTTGACACATCATCTCTGCTCTGAATCTCAGAACTGGGAGCTTTTAGCAGTTGTACAGCTTCAGAGTCCAACGTTTTCAATTTTTTCGCTGGTAATTTCCGCAAGCTTGATATTAGCGGATCTGATGATACCAAAAGCCGCTGAAATACATCTTCCATATTCTTAACACGATTACATTTTCGAGCAAAGTCCTGCCGATATTTTTTTATAAATTTGTTACAAGATTCTTGGGCCTCTTCAGACATTTGTCCGTTTGGTAAAATTGAAGCTTGAATAATGCGTCCGCTGTGAATCAAAATCTTGTGAACAGTGGTTGGCATGTAAAACTAGGGATATAAACTTACATATAAACGAGCTGTTTCTAGGCAGTATTCGTCATATCTCGGAACATCAATATCAAAGCCGCAAGTAATAACTTGTAATACAACGTAAAATCTCATAATTAACGTCTCGTCTAGTCCAGTTATTGTTGCCGTAATTGTCGAAGTTTCGAAGAAACGACGCGCAGTATTTCCGTCATTTGTACTTCCATATCGCTGTTCGGTTGATCTTTTTTACATAAAATTTATTTTAAAAAAATGTGCAAGTGCGGGGGAAAAACACGATAAAATTGTTTTGACAGTGGGATGTCGTGGGACTTTTAACTTATGTATATTTTAATTTTGACGTTTGAAAACTAAAAGTTTTAAAAAAGCGATATTTTAAACGTTACAATAATTAAATGATAATCAAATTTTATTGTAGTTTAATTTATATCGTTTAACCCCTTACTGCATGCCTTTTTTTATTTTTGCAAAAAAAATATATATGTTAGATAATATTTTTAAATACACGAAATAAATGTTAAAAAAAAATTGGTCACTTTTTTATCAAGATATGAATCACCTTTTGACATGTGCCAAATTTGGCACAAATTGGGGGAAAACGGAAAAAAATTAAACTAGAGAATAAATTTCGGTAAAAAATGTTTAAACGTGTCATACAAAGTTTATTCAGTATGGAATTTATAAAAACAGTTTCGGTCTTTATTTAGGGATAAAAATACCACACACTTGTTACAAGACACATGAGATTTTCCTTGCACTCAGGATATTTACATCTTTGGCGATCTTCATTTACTTCTGGCCAGTGACTCAAGTTATCAGTTCTAACTTCCTGGGCTGGTATTTGTGAAAACGGATACTTTCTTTGTTTCAAATCTAGCTGAGGCTGTAGGCAGGTGCTTGGCCTTCCCCTTTTTTTCTGACTCACGCCAGATTTCGTTAATACTTCTGCAAGAGCAAGCTTGAATTCTGAGAGCGACAAATATAAGTTATCATTTTGCAAACTTCGTCTCCACAGTATCCAACTGTTAGCGCAAGTCATATCAAGAAAATGGAAAAATACCCTCATATACCACTTTTTTTGATCTAATTTGGATTCTATAGTATCCTAGCATGCTATCTAGGAGATCTACTCCTCCCATATAAGCATTATATACAGCAACGCTTTGGGGACGGGGGATTTTTATATGGGTATTTGATTTTTTGCAGAACCTCGTTGCTTCTGATGTAGGCTGACTGCCAACATAGGTTGATACGGTATTCACAACTTTATTATCATACCAGGATACTGCAGATATTTGCACACCATCGACAGTTGCCACTTTTTCCAGAAATGTACCTCTACCTTTTTTTTCCATTTCCGATTCCTTAGGAAACTGCAAGCATGGTACACGATTAGCTCTTACTGTACCCAATGGTAAAATGCCATTTTTGGTGAGATATGTTAGCAGGGAAATGCTTGTAAACCAGTTATCAAAAAAGAGTTTGTAGTTTAGATTTTTCGGAATAGATTCTGAAAGTTTTACTACAACGTTGCTACTGGCTCCTAGATCAGGCGGATTATTCTCAAGCACCGTAGTTCCACAGTAAAAATCAAAGTCGTAAGAAAAACCAGACACGCCGCTTAGAACGAAAACTTTATATCCCCATTTATGGGGCTTTTTGGGATTATATTGTTTTAGAGTTAAGCGTGCTTTCGTTGGGATGATTTGTTCATCGACGGCCATATGTTCTTCTTTAGGAACAAGTAGAAATCTGTCACGAATCTTGTTCAGAAAGGGACGTATTTTAAAAAGTTTATTATAGTCAGGTTGACCCTGAGGAATCTGCAGTGTGTTGTCGTTGAAATGCAGAAATCGTTTGATTTCTTCAAATCTGTTGCATGTCATAGCACTGGAGATATTGGGAATTTCCAACGAATTATTCCAATAAGACCTGGTCGATGGTAACTGAATAATCGACATATATATACAAAACACGAATTTCTTCCTTGGATATATTGGGTGGCTTTTCAGGTCTACTTTGAACCCCGTACAAATTTGACTGTTCAGTTATGTAAACGAAAAGTTCTTCAGTAAAAATGAAATTGAAGAAATGGATAGGATCTTCTAATTCTTTTATGAAATCAGGAAGAATTGTACAACCTTGAAATTTTACAAATTCCTCAGAGACAGCTAGAAATTTATTCTCCCAATCAATGGTTTGCTTCTGCTTTTTTTTCGGCTTCTCTTTGGTCGGTTTATTAGTCGATGTCGATGGTAACACATTCTGATGATCTATAAAAGTTTGCCCTAATGCGGACAATAGCATGTCATCATCATCATCTTCTATATCGGTTTCGTCAATAATAACATCTTCGTTTGTCGAAACGATTCTTTCGTTTTCACTGTCTGACTCATATAGGAGAACGGACTTTCTAGGACCCAACAAGTCATTTCCTTGATGTTCATCGTCCGAGGATAAATTTTCATTGTCACTAACGTCACCATTTGGAATTCGGAAATTTCTGGTGCCATAAAACTTACTGGGGTCCATCTAAGAAAGAGGTGTAATTATTATAAATTATCATGTCTTTATATAAAACTGTTCCAAATATGGCACAGGTAAACAAACTCATATTTTGTCTTCAATACGTCAAATTATAATTATGATATTACCTTAGTAGCAAAATTAGACACCTACCTTTATAAGAATATTTTTTTCACAACAAATTATTCACAAGAGAGTATGAAAACTGTTGATCTAAAAAAAAACACAAAACAGGATATAGCGTGTCACAAGCCGCCACTGGACTAATGGCTTTTCCTGGCGTCGAGATTTGACTGCGGTGGAGTCTGCGCGTTTTACGTCAGAGCAGCGAACGTGCCGGATATGGAACAATTTGAAATAAGATCCTTAAGCTACTCAGGGACTTAGAAAAAAATATATTTGATGTGTGACAAATTTGGGACAGTATGCGGTAAGGGGTTAAATGTACTCACTTTTATTTGGAAAATCCATTTTACGAAATTAAATTAACTTCAAATACAAAACATTTGAGCGCAATTGAATCTGCCCGTCTAACTCAAACAGAACAAGCGCAGAATCTGGCCTGCTCGACGCTTTAACAACACGAGGTGTTAAGAGCCACGTGTGCACATTTGATTATTATAACCGGTCGTTTCGAATAGCGTAGGTACCAACCCACATATCTAGAGCCTGAAAAGTCCCTCAATCGAACATTCATTTTAGGGACTCACGGCCACCTTTTCGGCATTCGGTCCTAATGTGCGGCACCTTTTTACCATCTATGGTCGAACTAAAGCTTGCCGTTACGAGGGATATAGGCACTATGCTTGCCAATATGACATTAAGAACCTCGTAAGCCGAATCAGATTGATGCTCAGAGCTAAAACAAACGCGTAGTTAAGGAAAAGTTTGCCTCCTTTGAATCGATAATCGGAGTACTCGATTGAGTGATATCCGTTATTTACATCGCTGTACTCTAGCATTTTTTTACTCGAGTGGTATTAACATTAATGAATATATCTTCTTATGACGCCGTCTTCTCACGAAGTTTGGCGATCCATACAGCTAAACGAACTTTAGAAACTGCTGCTCGAGAAATATCACTCGAAGCACATTCAAACCATCTGCTCAAGTCCTTCAGCCAAGAATTCAGTCGTCTTCCGATCGATCGTTTGCCCTTTATTTAGCCTGCAATAACACAGGCCAACAAAATAATAATTGTAAAAAACTTTTTAAACCGATACATCTAAGTGTTATGTATTGTTGGGTGTTGAAACCGTATCTCGTATCAGTTTTTTTGTATCACCCACAGTTCTTTCACAATATGACATCGATTAAATTTCAAAATAGGGGGAAAAAAAAATCCTCTTCCTGCTTGAAAAACTGAGCAAACTGTTGATTTCTTGTTCTATAATGGTAAATAGAAGTCCCAGATTCCAATAAATATTTTTCTTTCAGCCTAGAGCCAAGCAATTCTGCTTTTTCTTTAGTCAAACCCAAATCTCTCACTAAATCATTTAACTCAGCTTGTGTAAAGAACTGTGGTTTTAAATTTTCTAGAGAACATTGAAACTCATCATCATCCGGTCGACTTTCATTAAATTCGGGACTGGACTGTAAAACATCATCAATAGATTAAGGTGGCTCAGGTACAGGAAGTTCCGGTCCATGTCCTACCGGCCGATTAGCTGAAGTAAAGTTAGGATAGACAATTACTTTCTTATTTTTGGAGTTATATCCAGAAATATCAACGCTGCAAAAATAACAATAATTTGAATGATTTTCTTGCTCTCTCAATACAATGGGTACTGCAAATCTAAAAGCTTTTTCTTCTTTTTATACCATTTCTTAAGATCCTCAACACAAACATAACATTTTTTGTGAAGAGCCCAACATTTTTCTTGATTACCGATTTCTACAACAAAATCTGCAAAGTATACTTTTTTTTTTAAAGTCAGTAATGTTTCTTTGATGTTTTTTAACTACGAACTCACCACTATATAACAAAAAGTGTTGGGAGAGTTTTTACAACCACGATTAGCCACACTTTGAGTCTACTCAGTATATATCACCACTACACCAAACACTTTATTTTTGCACTCGACGCGCGTTTCGCTAACCATGTTAGCTTCATCGGGAGCGATGATTGACTTTGAGTGTAAATTAAAGCATATGGGTTAAACACTGCAATGCGAGGTTATATTAACTGGAATAAAACAAACACCTGTGATATTTATCGGAACTGCTAACCTAATAACATTTGATTTTACTGCCAACCTTATACAATTCTGATTTTATTGCCAACCTAACAACATTCGAATGATAAAAAATAAACTTTTTACATTTTGAATATTAAAATGTGAAAAATTGGTGGATGATACGACTTTTTTATTATTATTTTCGGACTCAGCACACCAAAAAACATAGGAATCAGGTAAAATTATTAAAAAAGTTTTTTCATCGTTGGCCTGTGTAATTAGCGTAGCAATTCGTACGTTCGGTGCCTCATTATATGTCCGAAGTATTGAGTTTTTCTTATTTTTATGGTTGTTAGTAATTCCTTCATTTTGTTCATTCTTTCCAGTACTTCTATGTTTTTTATTTTCTGTACCCAGAAGATGCCAAGAAAACGTACATTTCAAAAGATTCCAGCCTTTTCTCTGAGCCAAGGTCAAGGATCCAGCACTCCCATCCATAAAATAGCACGAAGAATACACGCTCTCATCTTTCTCATTCGGAGTTAGAGACTGAGACTTGTGCGATGGAAAAACTTGTTCATAGCTATATACAGTCCCTGGCCAAATTATTAGACGCACTGTATTTTTTTTAGTAATTTTATATTTCTTAAGAGTTTTTATGCAATAATGGTATATTTAAACTACAATATTATTGATTTTTATTTAAAAGAATTGTTGTAGACTACATATTTGTATTTATTTTTAACATATGGCAACATTGTGTTGTCAAAGTGATACATGAACGTAAATAAGTACAAACCTGTATCAGTCGCGATCGGAATCGAGTCAGGTACGGACGTGTTTCTGTGGCTTTATGGACTGTGATTGTTTGTTTAACAGTTTTATACTACTCAGTTATTAGTTTATTTTGTATGCAGTGTTTTAAAAAAGTAATTGGACTATTTTCATTATGGGTAGAAAAGGCGATCTTTCACCACGTAAAAAAGCTGAAGTGAAGGCCCTTGTGATTGCGAAAACATTTACAAACCGAGAAATATCACGAAGATTGGAGGTTTCTGAAGCTAGTGTACGACGCATAAAAAAGAAAATTGAGTCAGGGAAGGAATTAAGCCCGAAAAGAAAGAAAAGATGCGGTAGAAAACTAATTTTCACTCCACGGTCAAAGAGATGTTTGAAGAAAATTTGTGTAGAAAACAGATTTGCTACCACAAAGGTAATAAAATCACAACTCCAAGATGCTAGCGTAAATGCTTCTGAGCGCACTGTTTGAAGAAAATTGAAAGAATTAGATTTTAAGGCCTGTCGCCCCGCCAGGAAGCACAAGTTAACAGCTGCAATGAAAGCAAAGCGCCTGAAGTGGGCCAAACAATGGCAAGACAAAGATGTGGACTTCTGGAGATCGGTAAGATACAGCAATTTAATCAATAATTGATACATTATTATCATTTTCAGTTAAATAAAGCAAATAAACATGGAAGTTTATATATTTTTCCAATTTTTGACAGGTCTGCTTCAGTGACGAAAGCACATTCCAAATTTTGCAGAATAAAGCTCAGTATGTGCGTCGTCGTCATGGAGAAAAGTTTCATCCTGATTTTGTCGTCCCGACGGTTAAACATCCCACCAAAGTGATGATTTGGTCAGTCATCAGCGGCACGGGCACTGGACGTCTGTACGTCGTCAAAGGAATAATGAGGCAAGATCAGTACAAAGAAGTATTACAAAATCGGTTGATTCCGCAGCTCAGAGAATGGTTTCCAAATGGGGAACCATTCACTTTCATGCAAGATGGAGCTCCCTGCCACACTGCTCGGTCTGTTAAAGCTTTTTTGGCAGAAAAAAATATCCCTCTGTTGGATTGGCCGGGTAATAGCCCTGATATGAACCCCATTGAAAATGTGTGGGAGCTGATGAAAAGAGAAGTGGCTACAGATGTGATTACCAACAAAACCCAGCTCCTAGAAAAGATTATTCATGTGTGGAATCATCATCCTCAAATGCAGGAGGCAGAATTAAAGCTTTGATAGCGGCTAAAGGTGGCTCAACTAAATATTGACTTTTACTAAAATTAATTTCACTTTTCTTTAAAACTTAATAAACTTATGCTTTTCTAAATTAATGCTGTTTTATTTATGTCAAATAAATAGATAATTGATTGGATAATATAAAAATAAAAAACAAATCAATTTAAAATAATAAAACGGTACAATATCACTCGGTAATTAATATTTTACATGAAATCTTGCAGTGCGTCTAATAATTTGGCCAGGGACTGTATGTTACTCAGGCCTGTTCAATTCGGGAATATATTTCCTTTTTTCGGTCCCACTTGTCATTTATATGTTATATTTAAATGTGGAGACCTGTTCTACGGCGTTGTCCCTAATTTCGGGGGATTATGGTCATCGTCATGCCAAGACATATTCGCTTCCAAGTTAACGACCGATAAATGGAGTGACGGTGGTGGAAGAACGGAGTGTTTCGACATAACTATATCGGGTTCAGCATCGTAAACTTTTTAATAACAAACATAGATTTTTGTAGCGTTAAATTCTATATAGTTACCGTTACCCCAAGATAGAATTTCTTCCAGGTCTTCGTTAAGTTGAACGACTTCTCGCTGTCTGCGGATATTTACATGAGTAGCCCATATTCGAGCGTTCAAAGTGAATGAAGAAATAACAATACTATCATCTGCAAAGCTTGGATTCCTAGCTCAGGTACAATCCTGAAAAACTATAGTTCTTGATAGTTCAGTTCCTTAAACAACCACTAGTATTTCCATTCGTCGACCGCTTCAAATTGTCAGCAAACCTGATAGTATCTTCAGTTCTTCCTTGAAGTCATCCGGAATTGTGTATCGGCTCCATTGAAACTGTTTAGACAAAAATTTTACTTGAAAATAAGATGGGCCATTATTGCTGTTCACCTGGGACATTCTTTCATGAATAATTTTTGGGCCATATACTTCTTTAGCGAGAACCTTAATAACTACACTATGAAACAAATTCCTTGCGCTCATTTTTCGAAAGAGAAGGAATCGTCTACCGGCAAAATGCAACGAGGCCGTCGAAAATTTTGTTAAAATACTTACAATAGCGAATATAATTTTAGCCCAGTCGTCAAGAGACAAATTTTGACGAAAAGCTCTAATTAAATGTTAACAGGCTGCATTTTGGCATACAGGTAGTTTTTTTTGGACGTAGGATACGATAAAAGAAAGTTTGCTGCATTAAAGTGTACGCTAAGCCTACAAAATCGAAAATAAAATGAAAAATTCGATTTTTCGCAAATATCTCTGAAAATAAAAAAAATATCGAAAAACTAGTAGCACCACGTGAAACAACGGGAAATTTTACAAAAAATAATAGTATATAGATTATTTTTTTTAGTTTTACAGTAATTTAAAAAAATTATTTAAAAATAAAGTAGCTCCTTCAGTTGTAGTTTTGCAAGAAGTAAAACACTACTTAAATTTCCATTAAATTTTTTATTTTTAACACACGTTTCGGTTAACGACATCTTCTTCAGATGGTTTGTTACAAAATGAGGGTAAAATTACTATAATAAATGGTTGGTTCACAATTTATGACAGGTAATAAAATAATTTGATTAAAACAGATTTAGTAATGGTGAATTATCATCATCATATCACATCAATAGAAAAAAATAACTCAAATTACGCAAATCATTTAATTGAACATAATCACCAATTCAACCCAAACTTTGAAATATTACATACTTGCATAAAGAGCCTGAAACTTAATTACCTAGAATCGTTAGAAATAAACAAGTTGAAAAATTCAGATTTAATAAATGAACAATTAGACTTAAATAATTCACCATTACTAAATCTGTTTTAATCAAATTATTTTGTTACCTGTCATAAATTGTGAACCAACCATTTATTATAGTAATTTTACCCTCATTTTATAAAAAACCATCTGAAGAAGCTGTCGTACAGCGAAACATGTCATGGTGTTAAAAAATAAAAAATTTAGAGGAAATTTAAGTAGTGTTTTACTTCTTGCAAAACTTCTAGTTATTTATCTCCACCTAGTTGTAATGGGAATCATGTTTCCAACATCATTTATGATTAAATTAACGTGTCTGTATACGGTTAAATATTTTGAAATTGGCTTTTAAGGGGTGTCTCAGGGTGCTGATTAAAATCCGACAGATTTGAGAAGTTCAAAACGGCGGATTAAATATGACGGCCAGAGAATACGTAATTAATTTATTTTCTTCGAGTAATTTAAATTTTTTGTGTTTTCAGTAACTGTTTTCTTTGTACCTGGATGTTTCAATAAAATATAAATACTTTTTACTAAAAGCTGAGACTTTTATCTTTCATTTCTCACCGTTAAATATATTTTTTTAAATTTATGTTTAAGTTGTATAAGTGTAAGTGATTAATAATAAGCAAAAAAAATATGTTTTTTTTGAACATTTTTTTAAGAGCAATTACAAAAATAGAGAAAGTTTTTTAAGTTTTTAATGATTTTCTAATATCAAGTATACTTTTAACTGTAACTAAAAAAAAATTGTCCGACATTTTCGTACCACTTCGTACGTATAATTGCCGGCGCATGGGACAGAATCTTGCGTACCGTCTCAAAAATCTGTAACTTTGTCGTTGATTGAAGTAAATAGCTGAAATTTGGTACGTAGTATCTCTAATGTATATACTATCAAATAATGGTACATTCGTTGTTAATTTTCCGTCCGAAAAATTAATTTTTGAATATCTCGGCCATTTATAAACCGATTTTCAAAATTCTTTCTTCTTTTTGAAAGAATTTGTCAACAGGCTGAACACATAAAAAAATTCGGAAATCGGACGGATATTTTGTCAGTCCAAAATATTGATTTTTAGATAACTCTATTGAAAATTTATGAAAATCGGAGGGAGGAAGTCGGTATGCTTTTTTTGCGAGAATTATTTTATTTATAATATATAAAAAAATAATACAAAAATAAAAATGACACTTTTTCATACAAAAACATAGTTTACTTAACTTATTGAATGATAATTATACAGTTTAATGATATACACTATTATTTCGTATTTTTGTTAATATTACATATGAAAATAGCATATAATAAATGACAAACATCTATTAATCCACTACATAAAATAGAAAAAAAAAAAATTGATATACAAACTACAATTTAAATATCTAAGAGGTTCTTGGCTTCGTCTAACAGTTCCTTGGCAACAGTGACTGATGGTTTTCTGATACTTGATATGTATGGGTCTGATGTAAATAAAAGACCATGAAATACGTCTTCATTCGTTGCGGACCTAGAGCACTTTCTAGCGTGACATAATCTGATATTTTTGTAATCTTTATTACGAGATTCTTGGGCATCCTCAGATAAATTACCAATAGGCAGAACAGCAAAATGTCTAATTATACTTTCCCCATGTATTAAGATCTTATGTACTGAAGAAGGCATGTTATACCACATACATTGTGTAACGTACAATTGTGCAGTAGCGCGAGTATATTCACCAAATTTTTCGGGATTTACAGCAATACCACATGCCAAAGTCTGAAGAATAACATAAAACCTTTTAATAAGATCCTCATTAACTCCTGTTATTTCTGAAGAGCAGTAGAAGTTCTCAAAAAAACGTCGAGCTGTATTGCCGTCATTGCTATTTCCACTTCCTTGCCGGGATTTATCAACATGCAATCCCATTCGGCTTCGAAATAGACTTTGTACAAGTTTTTTCTCGTCTTCTCTACTTTTTTTATCTTCCGGAGTTCTCGCAGCCCATTTTTTAAACGAAAGATTGTATAAAATATGTAAAACTAACTCCATGCACCTAATCCGTGCATGCAACGTCGACAAACCGTACTCGTAAGCATTCATATTATCTGGCTTTGATTCAATCTTCTCCAAATTATTCATATCGCTTGATTTAGCCCCACACACCGTACACACAGCTCCAGAACTTCTGTCAGTTAGAACTTGTGTAACTTTTCCATCCATCATAGTTAAGAACAGCTCGTGACTTATTTCAATTAGCTGGTCCCCCATGTGTATCTCAGAAATTTTCAAATTATTAATTTGACCCCGAATATCACTGACCACCGAACGGGTTTTCTCGGGCGTTTCTTTTGCAAATTTCGTCAGAATTGGTAGGCAATATCGAATAAAAGAGCAAGCCGGATTTTGCTAAAGAACCTCTTTTGTTTCTGTATCAATCAGCTTTATTGGTACCAAAGACGCTATAAATAAGTTTGCATCTGAGACCAAGTTACTTTCTTCTGTTAAAATTGGTTTATATTCACGTTGTCCCGATGAACCATCACATCCCCATTTCGTAAACAATTTAAGATTTCTTCTTGTTGGGTTGTAAATATTTTCAATTTTTAAGATACGGGCAATAGTGTGATCCAGCAAATCTTGTAGATTTACTTTAGCGCCTGTATCGGTTATTTCAATGCTGGAGGGTGGAGGATAACACAGTTTTTTTCGCGTTTGTTAATATATTATATGACGGCAATATATCGAAGTTTTTGTTAATCAGACTTGCTCGAAGTAATCCGTATTGTGATTTCGAAAGATCGAAATTAGCAAAAAGACTTAAAGCTTCATCCGCCGTAAAATATGTTGCATTGCGAGTTTCATGCAACAATTTTTCCTTTATGATCTTTTTTTCATCTCTATCACAATTCCACATCATTGCAACAACAAAAGCTTCTTCCAATTCTCCTTCAGACCGCAATCCTTGGACGTGTGCGTTATGTATATTCTCGAGTCCATATTCTTGAATTAACTCCATATTCTTCCTTTTTTTCGATTTCTCTGACAGATTTTCATAAGACTTTGATGGACGTCCACGTTCTTCAGATGTTGTAGGTTTGATATCCATTGGTATTTCGTCGAACTGTACCTTAAATTCACCGTCTAACCACGTTGTATTTTTATTAAAGAAACGTTCTTTAGTTCGGTTAAATGTGGTCCAGCGATTGTTAAAAGCTGATATAAGCGATTTTTGAATACTTTTCACAACTAATTCACTTTTTGAAGACGACAAATGATGGTGTTCTTCTAAGTATTTTTGAATATCTTCTCTTTTTGTCCCATGGTCAATGAAAAATTCGAATAGTACTCGTCGAGGCACAACAAATTCACTCATTTTGTTGTGTAGGTACTTCGCAAATATTGTTTTTACCGAGGTTGGTGAAGACTCTACGTCGAAGCACAATAAAGTACTGGTAAATGACAATTAAATCAATAACTTTTATACTTCAATTCCGTGAGAAAAATATTATTATCTGCGGGTGGTCACATATTTATCGCGTTCTTATATGATATGATATGATGTTCAATAACAGTATTTCCACCTTACCTAAACTTTAATTTAGGTAGTAATCTATCTATATATAAAACACAAAAAATGTTTCTACCTACCCAAGGCAGCTCTACCAGGTAGTAGCAGTTCGGCAATAGCAACAAAGCCGAAAAAAATCACATGTATTTTGTTGGTAGAAAATTCACCACATTGTCAAAAATCACGAGAGCTTCTCTCAAAAAACAACCACTTTATGTATGTATGTAGTTCATTCTCTCGAAAAACAACCACTTTATGTATGTATGTAGTTCAATAGTTTGTAAACAAAATTTTGACAACTTGCTGGGATGTAAACAATAGTCACCTGTTCTAGTGATATTACCGGGTAAAGCTGCCTTGTACCTACCTACCTACCTACATATCTACCTGCCTACCTATGTCCGCTATAGACGCTAGTAGACAATATTATTTAACAATAAAATGTCAGAAATAATCTATTTTTCGGAAAATCTCCTGTATCAAATCTTAAAATTTTTTTTTAAAATATTTTGCATTTCCCTCCCCATCAGGTATTTTTCGTCCCATTTAAAAGGGGGCAGATTCGGGCAATTTTTTTTTTTGCCTTGACTTTTATATGAGCTGCTCTATATGATGGTATCAAAATTACGACATCGGCAGACATCGCTAACTGTCAAAAGTCTATTTAAAGTTTCTAATAAGGTTAGGATATTTGATACTGCAAAAACAATCGTGTACCTCTCCAGTTTTTACATAAATGTCTACTTAAATGCTTTTTAAATAAGGTACTTAATAACCATTCTAACCATATATCACACTTACATATTTGCATTGAAAATAATGAAAATATGATCATGTAAACTGGTGCAATTCTGTTCTACATAATTGACATTATTTTGAGCGTCAACTTGCAAGTCAAGTTTTATTAAGAAAAAATATATATAATATTTTAAATTCTATATAATATGTATTAGACATTCAGTTAGATATGTGCATTAACAAAATATTCAATATCGAACATTCGCAAAACCTATTTTTGAGACGGTACGCACGATTCTGTCCCATAGTGCGGCGGCGCACTACAGCAGGCAAGTTTTTATATTTTAAAATTAAATTTTTAAATATCACAGACAATGTGGGTATTTCTAAGGTATAATAATGATATATGCACAAGGATTTTTTTTCTATACTATATTTTATTAAATATTTGTAATTTATTGTATCCCCGTTAAAATCATGCAAACAAAAATTTCATTTTAAGTTTTACAAATTATAAAGCCACAAAAATAAAAACTACTTAGTATCATCGGAAAGCTGAAAGTCTCGTCTTTAAAAAGCTATCTTTTAATTTTTTTTTACATTCTGAAAACAAGTAATATCGATTAACCGTCGAGCGGTGAGCGTTAGACTTTCAAATTAACTTGTTTGGCGCGCTACTCTTTTTGAATCACCTATCCAAATTTTTATTATTTTTCGACGTATTATCGAAAATCCGAATTTTTTATTTCATTTTCGATTTTGTGGGCTCAGCGTACATCAAACCTTAGCAAACTTTTTTTATCGTCTTCTACATCCAAAAAACTACCTATGTACCAAAATGCAGCCTGCTAAGATTTAATGGGAGCTCAAAACCCTTGGCGACTGGTTTATTTCAGAACCAAGATAATTTTTGCATTTTACTATTTTCACGACACGTAGATAACTTAACCATACCCTCGGAATTGTTATTACATATATTTTCTTTTTTATCCAGATATACTAACGTGGACTACATAATTCATACCTTATTTATTCTTATTTAGACTACCTCATCCCCTTTTTCCTCTTTTATAAAATTAATTTTATTTCCACCATCTACAAAAAACAAATTTATACTTTCAAAACAGCACGGAACCTTAATAAAATTTTACAACCGTAATAATTAAATCCCCTCGTGTTTTAAAATACCTTCGGAGTTTTTTACGTGAAACAATATATTTTATTCACCACTTGAAAATATCATAACACCTTCTCAAGTTACTATTAGCGGCGGAGTGCGGAATGGTTACATAAAACACGTTTTTTTTTATTCTATTTTTATTCGGTATCGGTTGTTTTTAAAGGAAATTTAAAAAATACTAGATCGTTTGTGAAACTTAAAAAAAAATAGATTTTTTGATGCCTATTTGGCTAGTATTTTGAATAATATTGTGAAAGGTATATGTATTTCTGAGTGGCATGTATAAAAGTTTGCGCTACACGGCTCTTTTTTGTGCTTCAGAAAAACCACACAATTTCTATCAGAGCGTAAGGAAAAAATTTTTGGTGCAAATCGTTTTATTATTGTCAAAATATTCGACATTTTTTCTATTAAAGTTGGTACCTCAAAAACATGGTTGTGGAAGGATTCAACAGATCCATTGCATTTTTTTTACATTCGGGAACTAAAAGAAGCCGTAAGACGATAAATCAGGTGAATACCGGCAATGAACATTAATTCGTTGTTTTTCTCCGTCAAATAACACAGGCCAACGATGAGAAAACTTTTTTAATAATTTTACCTGATTCCTATGTTTTTTGGTGTGCTGAGTCCGAAAATAATAATAAAAAAGTTGTATCACGCACCAATTTGTCACATTTTAATATTCATAATGTGAAAAGTTTATTTTTTATCATTCAAATGTTATTAGATTGGCAATAAAATCAGAATTTTATAAGGGTGGTAGCAAAATCAAATATTATTAGGTTGACACTTCCCATAAATGTCACAGCTGTTTGTTTTCTTCCAGTTAATATAACCTCGCATTGCAGTGTTTAACCCATGTGCTTTAATTCACACTCAAAGTATGGCTAATCATGGTTGTAAAAACTCTCCCAACACTTTTTGTTATATATGTGGTGAATTTGTAGTTTAAAAACATCAAAGAAACATTACTGACTTTGTAAAAAAAGTATGCTTTGCATATTTTGGTGTAGAAATGGATAATCAAGAAAATGTTGGGCTCCTCACAAAGTATGTTATGTTTATGTCGAGGATCTTAGAAAATGGTATAAGAAAGAAAAGAAAGCTTTTAGATTTGCAGTACCCATGGTATAGAGAGAGCAAGAAAATCATTCATAAGATTGCTATTTTTGCAGCGTTGATGCTTCTGGATATAACTCCAAAAATAAGAAAGTAATTGTCTATCCTAATTTTACTTCAGCTCATCGGCCGGTAGGACATGGACCGGGACTTCCTGTCCCTGAGCCACTTCAGTCCATTGATGACGTTTTACAGTCCAGTCCTGAATTTAATGAAAGTCGACCGGATGATGATGAGTTTCAATGTTCCCTAGAAAATTTAAAACCACAGTTGTTTACACAAGCTGAGTTAAATGATTTAGTGAGAGATTTGGGTTTGACCAAGGAAAAAAAAAAGCAGAATTGCTTGGTTCTAGGCTGAAAGAAAAACATTTATTGGAATCTGGAACATCTATTTACCATTATAGAACAAGAAATCAATAGTTTGCTCAGTTTTTCAAGCAGGAAGTGGATTTTTCATGTATCAAATTTTCTCTATTTTAAAATTTAATGGATGTCATATTGTGAGAGAACTGTGAGTGATATAAAAAAACTGATACCAGATACGGTTTCAGCACCCAAAAATACATAACACTTGATGTATTGATTTAAAAAGTTTTTACAAATATTTTTTTTTTTGTTGGCCTGTGTAATTTTTATAAAATTTTACCAGGCGTACAAGTATGAAATGCGGATTCTTTTTCTAAAAGAACATGTTAAATTCGAAAGAAAGATAAGTGCTTTATTCAAAGTATGCCCCATCGCTTGTTATACATTTTTTCCCATCTTTCGGGCAATTTGTGAAAAATCTTCCTCATCCATTCATCGAGCCATTTTTTCACATCTTCGTACAAACCAAAGCGCTACTCAGCCAGTGCGTGACCCATCGATGCAAACAAGTGGTAATCGGAAGGAGCCAAGTCTGGTGAGTAAGCCGCATGGGGTAGAACTTCCCAGCTGAGTGCTTCCAACGTATCGCGAACTGGTTTTGCCGTATGTGATGGAGCATTGTCATGAAGAAAAATGACTTTGTGTTGCCTGTTTCGGTATTCTGGCCTTTTTTCAAGCGGTGGTGCATGTTCACCATAAGCTTCTCGAAGTAATCGGTATGATTCAACAGCAGTTTTCTTCAAATAAACACCAAAAATTAATACTGTCCGCGAATGCTCTTTGTTCTATATACATTTCAACATATTGAACACAACAATACAACACTATGCACACACTTTTCCAATTTATTACTCGTGGGCGTCTGACCTTTGTCGATAATTCAACAAAATGGCACAGTGTCAAATCTTTATAGCACAAACTGCATTGGTGCACCATCTGCATTTCATACTTGTACACCTGACACTTAAAATGATTTTATCGACTTGTTCGGACCAAATTGATGTTAATATAACCCTGCTTGCTTTTCAATGCTAGACTTTATACAGAAATAATGAGGGATTTTCTTAGATTAAAAAAGGAGTAAAATTTTATGCAAAATATAAAGCAAAAGTATAAAAAGATAAAGACTTGTAAAAATACAAGAATACTTTCCTTTACATAAACAATTATAAAATATATGCGGTTTCGTCCTTAGAGCCTTGGTGGACTCATCAGTAAGAAACAATGCTCTCCATCTTAGACTATTATAAATTATTAAACAATTAAAAAATAAAAATTAATTATTATATTATAACAGGTTAAAAGTTGTAGCACAATTTTTAAACTGTGGTTGTAGGTATAATATATGCAGACAGCAAACGAAATTTACTTTCATAAAATTGAGAACGTAGACATCGCACTAATTCTGATTCGTTAAAACTTCAGTACCACAATCAATTTAAATTTTTTGTGCTTACAGTTTCGCAGTTTATGAAACAAATAATGTATACTATTTTCGCACCATTTCAGCTGTTTGCTTTATACAAACACAAGCACATTTCGAACTTCTCATCAGATCTAATACATACGTATACACTAAAAATAAAAAGCAGAATACACAGTCCATTTGCCAAACACCATAATAAGCTCTCTATTGAAATCCTTCGATTAGAGATAAGCAAAATTTCATCTTGATAAAATTTTTCTATTATACGAATCTGCTACCTAAACTGAGCAGTTATTGACCGACTTTTTTTTGGAGATTACCCTTCTTGATAACGTAAAGAAATATCGATATCGGACAATAGGAAAGATATGGCCAATGAAGTGCCAAATAGGGTTTTGAATACCCTAGTCTTTTATTAAACATATTCAGAATGTTTATATATATATATATATATATATATATATATATATATATATATATATATATATATATATATATATATATATATATATATATATATATATATATATATATTATATATATATATATATATATATATATATATATATATATTATATATATATATATATATATATATATATATATATATATATATATATATATATATATGTATACATATATATATATATATATATATATATATATATATATATATATATATATATATATATATTATATATATATATATATATATATATATATATATATATATATATATATATATATATATACATAATATATATTTATATATATATATATATATATATGTATACATATATATATATATATATATATATATATATATATATATATATATATATATATATATATATATATATATATATATATTCAGTCCCTGGCCAAATTATTAGACGCACTGTATTTTTTTTAGTAATTTTATGTTTCTTAAGAGTTTTTATGCAATAATGGTATATTTAAACTACAATATTATTGATTTTTATTTAAAAGAATTGTTGTAGACTACATATTTGTATTTATTTTTAACATATGGCAACACTATGTTGACAAAGTGATACATGAACGTAAACAAGTACAAACCTGTATCAGTCGCGATCGGAATCGAGTCAGGTACGGACGTGTTTCTGTGGCTTTATGGACTGTGATTGTTTGTTTAACAGTTTTATACTACTCAGTTATTAGTTTATTTTGTATGTAGTGTTTTAAAAAAGTAATTGGACTATTTTCATTATGGGTAGAAAAGGCGATCTTTCACCACGTAAAAAAGCTGAAGTGAAGGCTCTTGTGATTGCGAAAACATTTACAAACCGAGAAATATCACGAAGATTGGAGGTTTCTGAAGCTAGTGTACGACGCATAAAAAAGAAAATTGAGTCAGGGAAGGCATTAAGCCCGAAAAGAAAGAAAAGATGCGGTAGAAAACCAATTTTCACTCCACGGTCAGAGAGATGTTTGAAGAAAATTTGTGTAGAGAAACAGATTTGCTACCACAAAGGTAATAAAATCACAACTCCAGGATGCTAGCGTAAATGCTTCTGAGCGCACTGTTCGAAGAAAATTGAAAGAATTAGATTTTAAGGCCTGCCGCCCCGCCAGGAAGCCCAAGTTAACAGCTGCAATGAAAGCAAAGCGCCTGAAGTGGGCCAAACAATGGCAAGACAAAGATGTGGACTTCTGGAGATCGGTAAGATACAGCAATTTAATCAATAATTGATACATTATTATCATTTTCAGTTAAATAAAGCAAATAAACATGGAAGTTTATATGTTTTTCCTATTTTTGACAGGTCTGCTTCAGTGACGAAAGCACATTCGAAATTTTGCAGAATAAAGCTCAGTATGTGCGTCGTCGTCATGGAGAAAAGTTTCATCCTGATTGTGTCCTCCCGACGGTTAAACATCCCACCAAAGTGATGATTTGGTCAGTCATCAGCGGCAAGGGCACTGGACGTCTGTACGTCGTCAAAGGAATAATGAGGCAAGATCAGTACAAAGAAGTATTACAAAATCGGTTGATTCCGCAGCTCAGAGAATGGTTTCCAAATGAGGAACCATTCACTTTCATGCAAGATGGAGCTCCCTGTCACACTGCTCGGTCTGTTAAAGCTTTTTTGGCAGAAAAAAATATCCCTCTGTTGGATTGGCCGGGTAATAGCCCCATTGAAAATGTGTGGGAGCTGATGAAAAGAGAAGTGGCTAAAGATGTGATTACCAACAAAACCCAGCTCCTAGAAAAGATTATTCATGTGTGGAATCATCATCCTCAAATGCAGGAGACAGTACAATCTTGCATTGATAGCATGCCGCGCAGAATTAAAGCTTTGATAGCGGCTAAAGGTGGCTCAACTAAATATTGACTTTTACTAACATTAATTTCACTTTTCTTTAAAACTTAATAAACTTATGCTTTTCTAAATTAATGCTGTTTTATTTATGTGAAATAAATAGGTAATTGATTGGATAATATAAAAATAAAAAACAAATCAATTTAAAATAATAACACGGTACAATATCACTCGGTAATTAATATTTTACATGAAATCTTGCAGTGCGTCTAATAATTTGGCCAGGGACTGTATATATATATATATATATATATATATATATATATATATATATATATATATATATATATATATATATATATATATATATATATATGTATATATATATATATATATATATATATATATATATAATATTATATATATATATATATATATATATATATATAATATATATATATATATATATATATATATATATATATATATATATATATATATATATGTATACATATATATATATATATATATATATATATATATATATATATATATATATATATTATACATATACATTGGCAAGACGAAGAGCAGCAGGTGACGAAGACAACATACTTGTCGAAATGTTGTAAGAGGGTTGAGAGCCCATATTACGAATGCTAGATGTATTATATAAGTGTCTCGATATGTGCGATGTACCTCGAGACTCGGATAATGCTGTAACGCTTACCAACCTAGAGAATAAGCTTGAATTGGAAACGGCTTTCGTACACTGAACCACCTTTAAGTATTAAAAACCTTAGTAGAAAAGTCGAACTAATATAATATTACAATTTTGGTAGCCTTTATGGATTATGAGAAAGCATTTGATTCCCTTGAAATCTGAGCAACATTAAATAGTCTGAGCAATTGTAAAGAAGATACTTGCAGATTATTCTATATATATATATATATATATATATATATATATATATATATATATATATATATATATATAAGGTAATATTCGATTCTCTAACAATTGACTCTAGTAATAGTGGTATTGGTAATATTAGTAGCAGTAGAAGTAACAGTAGTAGTAGTAGTAGTAGTAGTAGTAGTAGTAGTAGTAGTGTAGTAGTAGTAGTAGCAGTAGTAGCAATAGTAACAATAGTAGCAGCAGTGATAACAGCAACAGTAGCAGCAGTAGTAGCAGCAGCAGATGTAGCAGCAGCAGTAGCAGTAGCAGTAATAGCAGCAGTAGCAGCAATAACAGTAGCAGCCGTAGCAACAGTAGCAGCAGTAGAAGCAGCAGTAATAGTAGTAGCAACATTAACAGCAATAGCGGTAGCAGTAGCAGTCGCAAGAACAGCAGTAGCAGTAGCAGTACCAATAGCAATAGCAGTAGCAGTAACTGTAGCAGTAACAGCAACAGTAGTAGCCGTAGCAATAGTAGCAGCAGTAGCAGTAACAACAGCAGCAGTAGCAGTAGCGGTAGCAGTAACAGTAGCGGTAGAAGTAGCAGCAGTAGTAGCAATACAAGTAGCAGTAGAAGTAACAGTAGCAGTAAAAGTAGAAGTAGAAGTAGCATTAGTAATAGCAGTAGTAGCAGCAGTAGTAGTAAGAGTAGTAGTTGTACTAGCAGTAGCAGTATAAGTAGTAGTAGCAGTAGAAGAAGCAGTAGCAGTGGAAGTAAAAGTAGAAGTAGCATCAGCAATAGCAGTAGTAGTAGCAGTAGTAGTAAGAGTAGTAGGAGCATTAGCGGTAGCAGTAATACTAGCAGTAGCAGTATAAGTAGTAGTAACAGTAGCAGTAGAAGTAGCAGTCGAAATAGCACTAGCAGTAGAAGTCATAGTAGCAATAGCAGCAGCAGCAGTAGGAGTAGCAGCAGCTCTAGCAGTAGCAGTAGCAGTAGGAGTAGTAGAATTAGCAGTAAAAGTAACAGTAGAAGTAGCAGCCGAAGTAGCAATGGAAGTAGCAGTAGAAGTAAAAGTAGTAGTAGTAACAGTAGCAGTAGCGGTAGCAGTAGCGGTAGTAGTAGGGGTAGCAGGAGCGGCAGCAGTAGAAGTAGAAATAGCAGTAAAAGTAGCAGTAGAAGTAGCAGTAGAAGTAGCAGTAGAAGTAGCAGTAGAAGTAGCAGTAGAAGTAGCAGTAGAAGTAGCAGTAGAATTGGCAGTAGAAGTAGCAGTAGAGGTAACGGCAGCAGTAACAACAGCAGCGACAAGAGCAGTGATAGGAGCGGCTGCAGTAGCAGTAGTAGGAGTAGCAATAGCAGCAGCAGTAGCGGTAGAAGTAGCAGTAGCAGTAGCAGCTGCAGTAGAAGTAGTAGTAGTGGTAGTAGCAGCAGTAATAGTAACAGTAATAAATAGCATTAGCGGCAGCAGTAAAAGTAGCTCCAAATTATCCTCTTACCAATAAAACTTTTTAAACTCAAGAGATCTCTATATTAGGGTCAGCAGTATCCTTAATTTTTTAGAGTTATAATTAAACATCCAGTAGTTATTGGTAGTCTATTTTTGCAGTTATTTATACTGATTTAATAACGGTATTAATACCCTATTCACTATTAATAACAAAGGCACTAGTTCTTATTTTGCTGCGTTTTAATCTTGAATTAAAAGTTCTGGCGGTTTTATATTGCATAGCGCCGAAGTTTATGGACTACTGGCCCTTTTGGGTGTATGCGTTTTAAATCTCTCTTGCCGATACTGGACGTTTGAAATTTGCCTCTTCCCCTAGGCTGGCTGACGAGCTTAGTAGTAATTCAAAGATGACACACCCAGGTAATCTATTGCTTCAGACACCTGTACTTTTGATAATGATTAAGGGGCACGGTTTTCGTCTGCTAAAGCCGATCTTTTATTTTCTTTATATATATATATATATATATATATATATATATATATATATATATATATATATATATATATATATATGTATATATATACATATATATATATATATATATATATATATATATATATATATATATATATATATATATATATATATATATATATAGATGCTTATATTACATATGTCGGTGACCTATTTAAAGTCTTTCCGAACAAAGCGAACAGACCATAGCTGACACTTAATTACAGAAGTGCACCTTCTCAAACTTCCCGCTTGAAGGCATCTGTGGCGCATTGCTGATGCAACTAAGGCGAATCGAAAAATTCGCACTTTGGAAGTTCCCCAAAAGTGTTCTCTGTATTTGCTAGATCATCCCAAGACGCGTTTCTCTGTATCACGCTGGGCTAGGTTCAGCAAACACAACGAACATGGTTTTTCTTTAGTACCCGGATAAGGTCTGAAATAGTGTTCTTTGTATTTGCTAATTAACGTTAACTATAAATGTAACTGTCGTTGAAAAGAAATTTCAAAAGGCCTCATTACTTAAAAAAAAAAAATTGACTGCACTATTGCCGACTAAATTACAGACGTCCGAAAAGGCTGGTGAATGGAAGTTTCACAAAATTGTGAAAAATGTCCGAGATGAAAAAGAAAAAGTGACGAAACCTCTTTACTCGGTCCCTCATTGAATCACCCGTTTTAATATAATTAACTGTATTCGTAATACTCTTCACTGGCGTTCCTGCTATTCCGTAGGTTTTCAAATTATTTGTTTATTTTTTTAATATAGTAGTAAGAATACAATAAATAAATTCCTATTTATTTTCTAACACTTTTCCCATTTGCAAGTAGGTTTTACAAAAGAAATTTCATTAAAATGTTAGCGGATATCGGGTTTCCGGGAAAATCCAATTGTGGAGCTGGAATTTATAATTCCCTATTCATCGTCGCTCTTCTCGGGTGGCGAATTTCATTATCCCGTGATAAGTGCGTCGTTATTTGTCTCCCGGGACATGGGATGTCGGGATAAGGGATAGAAACAAAGAAAATAATTATTTCCTTTGTACCCTCTCATTTTATATTTTATCTATACGGATTCAGAATTGAGGTTTTTAATATATTTTGTTGTCCATCCGTTCGTCCGTCGCACAGTAGAGCAAAACATCCGAGAAAATGGAAAGAACCTCCTAAAGTACTTCAGTAATATCAGGTACTTATTTGTGGTGCAAATTCCAATGTTTTAAAAATACATTGTTCCGTCTGTCTGTCCGTCAGTTTGTCTGTCACACTCGATTTTTCTCCGAAATTATTTGATATAGAGAGCTAAAATTTGGCACTAATATAGGAATTGATGGCCTCATCAGAGCTGTATAGTTTTGAAAAATTAAATTTTGACTTAAGGGATTAGTTTTGGGGGTGAAATCGCAAGTGAAAAATTTTTTTTTACCAGGTCATCGAGTAGGTGGTCAAATAGAAGCTTGTAAAAACACGAGTTCAAAAAACATATATATAATGTAATACTTGCACACTTTTCTTTGTATAATTTTTAAAAAATTGCAAAAAATCTCTGTTTCCCCCCCTTATCTCGGAAAGTACTGATCAAAAAATTTTGAAAATATTCTGGAATATTCTCCGCAGGGTGTAGATTGAATGAAATTTATCACCTTTAATAGTTTATCTGGTATATAAAAAGAAACAAAAATTTCAAGGTCATTTCAAGGAAAACTTATTTGAGGGTGTGTTTTATGAAGCCAGTGATCATTTTATATCTCCACAATGAAAATTTTTATTTTTAAAAACAATCAACGTACGGAACACTATTACGCATGATGACTAATTTTGAAAAACTATCCCACGATGTTCTTACGGAACTACTATTTCCAAAAAAATATATATTTCTGGAGAAATTACAGGTTTCTTAGCATAAAATTGGCCTTTTTTAAACTAATTTTGAATTTCACGCCAAAACGCTCGCAGGTGTCATGGCGTCTGCTCGTAACGTCACGCCTTTGTAAACTTCATGTCAACAACAGTGAAGTATACAGTGTCTATACAATAATTTTGTTATTTTGTGTGTTTGAAATGAATTTTAAAGTGTATAACTGGTGTGCGGTCCCTCAGTGTAAAAACACATCGATAAAAACCCCTAACAAGTTATTTGTTTACGTTCCAAACAAGAAAATAGTAAGAAATAAGTGGCTAACACTTGCACGGCGAGACCCAGCAGTTATTTCTCAAAATTCTTTAATTTATTTCTGTGAAGACCATTTTGATGTAAGTTTTAACTTAATATTTTATTATTATAAATGAGAGAGTCGTAATAATCTTGTTTGAGAAATTGTTAATTATCTAAATAATACCTTTAGATTAGAGGTTAGGTTTTATTTCTTTAATGTTATCAACCACTACTGTTTATTTAATGGATACTTTATTCTTGTTCCAGTTGCCAAATGATTATTCAGTGTATATCAACATTTTCATAACAATCAGAACCTAACCTAAAACTAATAAAACCATGAAGTAGAAATAAAGTGCAGTTTTTATGGGTTTTTGAGTTTTAAATTGTAGTTTTAATACAGATTGCTTATATACTTACATAGAAGTTTTGATATTTCTAAATCCTGCTGAGCAAAAGTCTTTATTTGATGCAAGAAACTCTCCAAGTATCAACAAATCAATTCTAGGTAAATTAGAGCTATTTGCCTTGATAAAACCGTCTTCCATCGCTAACGTTTCTTGGTTCTAGTTTTTATAACACAAAATTAGGCAACTCGATAGTTTAAAACCACAAATTAATTGATAAATGGTGCAGAGATTATCGTTAACAAAAGAGAAGTTCGACCGAAGTAATTTTTACTTAGGCGTGACGTCATTCGCTCTGATTGGTGTTCCACATAACATGGCGGATTGCTGTATTTTGCATTTTTATTATAACAGAACTAATATTAATCTCACTTTTAATATAAAAATAATAACATTTTTTATAAATTTTTTAATCTATTTCATTATTTAAAGTCATCTTTTCGGTGATTTATTGTTACTGTCATCACACCTATTGTGCTAAGTCCGACTTGCACTTGGCTAGTTGTTTCATGCTGAACTGGCTGCATGCTATGCCAATTTATTCAGTGTTATTACCCATAAAACGTGGTTTTTAGTGTTCCGTACGGAACGCTGTCCCCCCGCCTTATTTCGAAAAGTTCTTATCAAGAAATTTTGAAAAAATTCTGAAATATTCTCCACGGGGTTTAGATTGAACGAAAATTATCACGAGTGCATTACCTTTAATAATTTATCTGGCATATAAAAAAAAAAACTTCAGGGTCATCAGATTTCAGTAAAGATTGGAAACAAACTTTGTTGAAAACTCATTTGAGGTGTGTTTTGTGAAGTCACTGATCATTTTATACCTTTGTAACAAAATTTTTTATTTTAAAAACAATCAACGTACGGAACACTAATTGCGCAAGTTCAACTTGCACTTGACCGGTTATTTTAAATAATTTCAAAATTAGTTCAATTTTTGTATTTTTGAGCATGATAACATATGTTCGGCAGTTAGTCGATTGCGATATTTTGACTTAACTCGCACAAGTAAGTTGACCCAAACATTGCCGTCAGTTGAAGGGCGATTTGCCTTAGATTCGGATATTTATCTTCAGATATAAAACAGCAGAATTTTGAATCAGATGTATATCCGATATAATCTGCACTAACTCCTAACTTAACTCATTTTCAACAGGACATGAGTCCATGTTAAACTGACTTGCTATTTCAGTAGCTAATTCCTCAATGTTTTTACACGAAAAAGGATAACTCATAAATGATGCGACATTTGCCAATTTACTGAAATCATAAAAACGTATTTCGAATTGGCCCAAAATATTTGATAATTCTGCCTCATAAATATCATAATTCAACTGAGGAATCCTTGCTTTCAAAGACGGAAAATTTTTCAGATCCTTTCTTTTTAGTTGATCTATCAAAAGTTGCAATTTACTTTTGAATGCGTTTATTGCGCTAATCATCTCCATAATAGTTTTTCCTTTACCTTGAAGCTCCAAATTAATGGTGTTTAAATGCATTGTGATGTCTGTCAAAAATGCCAAATCAGTCAGCCATTTTCCGTTTTTCAGCATCTGTGTGTCATCACCTCTTTCGTCCAGAAAAGCTGTTATTTCGGGCAATAATTCTTGAAACTTTTCTAGGAATTTTCCGCGACTCAACCACCTGACGTCCGTGTGAAGAACTAAATCAGTGTGTTCAGCTGACTTACTATCTTCCAACTGCAATTTAAAGAGCCGTCGTTGCAAGCTACGTGCACGGATATAATTCACAATTTTTTATGGTAATGCCCATAATCTCCTCCATGTTTAGAACTTTTGAACACAAACCTTGTTGATGTATAATGCAATGGAAGGAGAAAAATGAAGGGAAATCATCATTAGCTCGACACAATGCCACAAAAACCGTTTTTGTTTCCAGTCATTGCTGGTGCTCCATCGGTTGTAATACACACTAGTTTATATATTGGTAGGTTGTAATTTGTTACAAAATTGAAGAAAACGTCATATATATCTTCGCCACGGGTCTTTCCTTTCAGAGGAATCATTGTCAAAAACTCTTCCTTAGCCGACATGCCATTCGAATAAAATTACACAGCTGGGCAGTGTCTTTTTCATATCGGTGGATTCGTCGAACTGTAAAGAAAAGTATGTACATTCCATGATATCAAGTTTTAGTTTATCTGCCATGTCCTGACTCATGATAACTAAAGTTCTCTAATAGCAGACATAATCTGTTTTATTTTTAAAATCTCCAAATAAAGTCTCACCCGCTTCAATAAATGCTTCCTTCATAACCAATCCATCATCAAAGGGTTTTCTTGTGTTTCGCCAATATTTGAGATATTTTAAATGACGCGATCGTTGCAGCTTTTGATTGTTTGGCTGGTCTTGTGAACATGGTTTGTTCTTTTTTCAAACAAGTTATCCAACCACCTGCTTTTCGTTTTCTTAATTCACTCTGTTACGGAAAATCCTTTTCATAGTTTTTATGAACCGTTTTATGATGCCTCTCTAAGTCCCACGCTTAGGTATTGCAACTGACGCACGGCAAATGAGACAAATGCACTATTCTTTTACCATACAAAAGAAAAATTCTTCCTCCCAATCGTTATTAAAATGATAAGTTTTACTTTTCTTCTTCGCCGCACTCATTTTGGACTATTTATTAATAAACTTTGTATCGATGTATCGCCTTCAAGTTACAACACAGACTGACTCCTATTCGTGCAGGCGCAACATTTATATCGGCGCGAACGAAGTCTCGAATAGCTTTTCTTTGACAAGTACCGCGCGTTCCTTTGATAAAGCCGCCTTTTGCCGCTAGAAGGGGGTTGTTACGATAAAAGAAAGTGATGAGGGGGTTATTCTGGCCTAATTGTGGATCGAATAAATTTTAGTAGTTTTATTCATTATATTTTGTTTTAGTTACCTAAAACAAAATCTGTGAATAGTTCTATATCGGAATTTTTTTCTCGAGATCGACTCAAAAAGCACTCGCGATCGACAGTTTTGAGCACCCCTGCCCTAGATTCATTCTAACCAGAGTGATACACACCAATTAAATTTGGAAACAATTAAATAATTTCTTAACAGAACTATCAATAAATCTTTTCCAATACATTTGTTCAAACAAACTTATTAGACTTTTATATATACAATTTAAAAATAACAGCACTTATTTGTTGCCCAAAAATTGGCTAAATTGAAACTAGTATCCATGATAACTGTAACGATGACTGCAATTTTTCCACCTTTTAAATGAAATAAAAGCCCCAGGTTTATCCAAAACTCAACAAATTAAATTTCTATCACTATAAAACCAAAAAGTTTATAGGTTACACACTTCCAACCACAGACGATCAGCACAGTATATTGTATTTTTGGCCTTAGCCTGCCACCTTGATATTCCCTTGAGTATCATTAATATTTTTTTTCCCTTAATTTTCGTAGTTTTTTATCCATCCCAAAAATAATATTTTCACGTATTAAAGTTCCCCTTCTTACTAATTTTAATGCATAAGACTAAAGAATTGTCTTTAATTTTTCAATTTAACTGAAGATGTTTAAAATAACAGAATTGTCAAAATAGTAAACAACATCGTTTAACTATTTCGTATTTTACCTAAAATCATCTATGCATCTCTGTCCCAACTATAAGTAAGGCATAAATCTCTCTGATAATGATTTACGGACTACTGAAATCCGAATAAAAATGGAATAAAATTAGACAAGATTATCGAAGATTAATCGAGTGATCTGGATTGCTATGGATACGACACTGTTTTAAACAACCTTCCGTCTCCAACAACGCCTTTATCTATGCCTACCATTTTGTTTGACGAAGGATGTCAGTTGCAAAAGATCATTTTTAAGTTTTGGTAAAAGTTGGTATTTTCTTCAAAATGGGAAAACGTAACGTCAACAGGTACTCTCTGAGAAATACAAGGAGAAATAAGACAAAATTGAGTAAGTTGAGCATCACAAACTTTGTTTTTTTATCAATATCGTTTTGACTCTTTTTGACTTCCATAGCTGACTTGTAGTAAATCATAAATTTAATGCCTCTTTCAAACTGCCGAACTTCTCTGTAGCCGCACTGGACAGCTCCTGGACTTCGCTAGAACTGTTTGAGATGATATTTCACATGAAAAAATCAACACACAAGCTGGACGACATTAATTGTTTGTGTCTAATGTCTGAAAGAAACAGAAGTTATCTACACAGATACCGACGACCGTATAACCGCATAATGTGGATTTATACATCGGAAATAAAACGAGACATGGGTATAGCACTCTTGTTTAGCTCCGACTTGCGTCAGTTTAACCAATTTGTCACTATTAGTTGACAATACCTAGTGTCATATAATTCAAGGGAACACTCATACAAGCCTTACACGTTCTACTGAATTTTTCCTACTTATATTTTAAATGATGTAGACCTTTATATCAATACCAAAGCACAGTAAACATAAAATACAGTAGCGACAGTCCGACTCGGCACCTTTAATCGGGGGTTCCAGTTTGTAATGATTACATTATCTGTCGCCATATTGCTGGTATGATGCCCGCGAATTTTTGAAATATTCAAATTCCTTCTTTCAAGAAAACTAACTCCTTTGGAGATACCACATATATTTTTTTAAGCACTAATCGCACAACAAAAACTTCTTCTTGATATCTTTTTAGTGTTCCGTACGGAACACTTATAACATCACTTTGGAGTCCGTCCGACTGTCTGTCTGCCACACCCGATTTTCTCCGAAAGTTGAAATTTGGCACTAATTGATGACCTCATCAGAGACGTGTAGTTTTGACAGTTAAATTTTGGGGGGTGAAATCGGAAGTGAAAAAATTTTTTTTTTTACCAAGTTGTCCCAGTGGAATGTCAAGTGAAAGCTTGTAAAAAGACTAGTTCAAAAATATATATAATGTGATACTAGCGCACAATTCTCTTTTAAAAAAGTGCGAAAAATCTTAAAAAGTACTGATCAAAAAATTTTTAAAAAATTCTGGATTATTCTCTACAGGTGTAGATTGAA
>CM032446.1:26621065-26669957 GCA_019049505.1 Pachyrhynchus sulphureomaculatus
GAAATTAAACACCTTAGCACTAAAACATTTGCAGATACGGTAATTTTTAGTGTTCCGTACGGAACACTTATAAGATCACTTCGGTGTCTGTCTGTCTGTCCGCTGGTCTGTCACATCCGATTTTCTCCGAAACTATTTGACATAGAAAGTTGAAATTTGGTACTAATATAGAAATTGATGACCTCATCAAAGCCGTGTAGTTTTGAAAGTTAAAGTGTGACTTAAGGGGTTACTTTTGAGGGGTAAAGTCGGAAGTGAAAAAAAAACTTTTTTACTAGGTCATCGAGTGGGGTGTCATATGAAAGCTTATAAAAACACGAGTAAAAAATATATATATAATGTAATACTTGCGCACACTTTTCTTTGTATTATTTTTAAAAAATCGCGAAAAATTGTTGTCCACCCCCCTTATCTCAAAAAATGCTGATCAAAAAATTTTGAAAAAATTCTGGAATATTCTCTATGGGGTGTAAATTGAACGAAAATTATCACGAGTGCATTACCTTTAATAATTTATCTGGTATATAAAAAAAAAAACAAAAATTTCAAGGTCATCAGTTTTCAGTAAAGATTGGAAACAAACTTTGTTGAAAACTCATTTAGGGTGTGTTTTGTGATGTCACTGATCATTTTATACCTACGTAACGACATTTTTTATTTTAAAAGCAATCAACGTACGGAATACTAATTGCGCAAGTTCAACTTGCACTTGACCGGTTATTTTTCTACATAAGCCAGCGTTGGAATGCTGTCTAGTGTTTCCTAGTTATACTGATCATCATTGATTAGGCGGGAAACTATGCTATAACTGGCATACACTGTCTATTATTTTTTGTGCCTAAGTTCTAGTCCTATTCAGTCCTATATATTCAGTTATATTGCAGGTATACCAAAATTTAAATTCACTAGCCTTTATTTGTTCACTGAGTTTTCTAAAATAAAAATTCGATCAAAATTTATTAATAAAATTAGCTCATCCCTTTTACGTACAGATACATTTCAATGACCCTGGAAAAATATAGAACTGATATTTAATATATCTTATGACTTACACCCCGTAAATAGTTAGGTCTTATTATACAATAATACTTTTTAGATTGTTGCCGTCGACCATCAACACTTCCTTCTCAACTTACAGGCAAAATATCATATGATCCGTCCTTAACAGAATAGAGAGACGTCAGAGATATCGGCTTTATGACTGTCAGATTAACGCTATTTTTCATAATTTTTGGTTCCTCAGGCTAAATAGTTTCAAACGACAGCGCTAAAAAAAAAAAAGATAAACGATGATATACTTCCATCAATCTTATAGAAGCTATAGAAAGGAAATTCTGACGTCATCGTTACATTTTTTTATGAATGAAATATAGCTCATTCATAAGGGGTATCATGTGGCAAATGTATTCATAAATCGAATGTATTAATTTATAATTCGAAATTGAATATTCCTATGTCATATTATCGCCATGTTTTCAGTGAGTATTACATGTCGACTAAATTAGTTTGTTTGTATGCCAATAATGATCAAATTTCATTCACAATAGAAAAAAAAAACTGATTGACGAATAGGTTGACAGGATAATAAGCGCCACTTGTAGCGACATTTAATGCTAGAGTCGGCCTGTTGTGTTAGTAATTGAACACACGAACACTGCTTTGGAACATATTTTATATTTATAAATTAGATATTTGTATCGTCTAAACTTCTTTACTTTTAATAAATAGTTTATTTATTAAATAGAAGTCGTTATTTGTCCTTTATGTATATATTAATTTCTGAGAATGGATTGAGTGGATATTAATACTGAAAGAAATTAGACATAAACTAGCTCAGTTTATCCGGAGCGATTAAGGATAACAGATAATTTTTGTACGTCTTTTGAAAATAGTCTCTATAGTTGTTTAAAATTCAACTCATTCAGTCCTTCGTCTCTGGCAGAACCTTTCGAGTCAGAGTCGAAACGGTCATTTCCGAAGTCAAGGCCATCAGAGCCGGAGTCCCACAAGGCTCCGTCCTCTCCCCCCACCTCTTTAACATTTTCACAGCCGACATTCCCAAATCGGATCAGACCAACCTCCTCCTTTATGCTGATGACACCGCCATTATCACCCACTCCAGAAGTAGCCGCCTCATCACCAGCAGACTTCAGGGCCACCTCGACACCCTGGATTCCTGGTTTGACCGCTGGAGGATCAAACTCAACCCCTCCAAAACTCAAGCCATCGTTTTCTCCAAGGGCAGCGGCACTTCTCATGGACATCTTCAACTCAAAGGCTCCCGTATCCAATGGGCCAAGATCATCAAATACCTGGGCGTCCATTTCGACCGACAACTCGTGTGAAAGGACCAGGTCTGCACTGCGACCAAGAAGGACTGGAGAAACTCTACCCCATCCTGAACCGCTCCAGTAAGTTGCCCCCCCGGACCAAGCTCCTAGTCTACAACTCCGTTGTGAAGGCAGGCCTCACGTACGCCTGCCCCACCTAGTGCCAGCCAAAACAAGGAGAGCTCAGCTTCAAGCAGTGCAGAACAAGGCCCTGAGGATGATCACAGGAGCCCCGTGGTTCATGAGGAACCGTCAAATTCACAGGGACCTCGGTATGCCTACCGTAAAGGCACACATGAGGCAAACTCAACAGAAGTTCCTCGAGAAGGCGTCCCAGCACCCCAACCCGTGCATCAGGGACGCCTTCCGACTCCCACCTCAAGTCAACCGCCAGTTCCCTAGACCGTCGGACCCGCTGCTGCTCTCGGATGAAGACGACGACCCCCTCGCCCGCCGTGACAAGAAGAATGTCATCCTAGGTTAAGTTTAAATTAGTCCTAATTTAAGTCTTGTTACATCCTAGTTTAAGTTAGCATAAGTCTTAGTCTAAGGTAGTTTTAGTCTTAGTTCTAAGTCCTAGCTTTAAGAAACCTCATGTATATACCAAAAACACATTTCCTAGGATAAGTTAGTATAGGATTCCTATTGTAAGAACTTAGGTTAAGATAGAATAAGTTTACATTTAGTTATAGAAATTATAAGAAAGAGGCCTGACCTAACTTAGAATCCAATAAAGACAGTGATAGATAGTTTAAAATTCGGTTGTACTATTTTTTTTTTGGGCACCATTCATTTTAGAATAAAAGGAATCTAATTTCAGATCAAAAAATGAAAGAATACTGAAGAGTTATTTAGTTGTTAAAATGAGAATAATTTACGTACAACCGTTGCGTCCTGAAAGAAAGAGCAGGAGTTTACTGAGACACTACACATTTAAGGGTATATTTACTAACAAAATAAAAATTCCAAACTTTATTACACTCCTAAAAATTACTTCTATTAATTAAAAATCCCTTCAGCTAGAAGAGTGTACACTATGGCATAGAGCCTCTAATTTATGTTATTAAGTTTTTAATAAAAGGCTTGATACAACTCGATTTCAAAAGTTTTTGAAATTAACTCCGCAAATTTCACGTGTAGAGTAGTCGAAGGAAACCCACTTGTAGACAGAAAGTGAGATTTTTAGACTGGTGTGCTTATGACTTACGATCGGTTTCTCCTCGTGGGTTTTCCATAAGTTATTTGGCCCTTCCTGGTGAGTTTCTCAAAAAATATTGTCTCAGCCATCATCTTCCTAGTTTTCTTAGGGCTGCTAAACACTTTTTGACCCGAAATGCCTGAGGATGAGCATGATATTTCCAGAAAAGGAAAAAGCCTTAAACTTGAGAGCTAGAAACCATTACTGCACTACTACATCACTGTGAAAAAAAGTCTCTGGCGTGCTGAGAAAAAAGCCATTACGGCCTCATGGTCGAAAAAGACACTACGGCATTCTGATGAAAAAAGTCACTACGGCATTCTGATGGAAATAGCCATAATAATTGCATCTCGGCTACTTAAATATCTTCCTTAAAGTGACGTCTTTAAAAATGGCTCACTTCCGGGCGAAAAATTAATGCAAACTAAATAAATCAAATCGGCAACACGCTTTACACACTCTGCCGGTTTAAATTAAACTGCTCAAAAATTGAAAACACTATTTTAAGCTACACTGCTCAAGAATTGAAATCACTACAATAAAATATAAAAATGTAATAAAATACAAACATGATCTTAAAATCTAGGAAAAAATGAATGTTACAAACTCTATTAATTATGCATTGTCTTTTGTTTAACTTCTCGCAATTTTGCAACGTTCTTGGTATATTTTTCTCGTATCTCTCATTGACATTGCTGCCAACGAACAACTTTTCATCGCTCATCTGGTAAATCATCAACATTTTTTAACTGAGAGTGTCGTTTCACCACTTCTTAACGAATGTCCTCAACCTGCCCAAATACTTAGCAGCCGTTGTAGCCATCATTTATGAACCTTTTGGATGATTACACAGGAACACAGCCTCGAAGCTCGAAGAATTCAATGTGGCAATCGGTGGGAAAAAGTCAAGTAACTTTAGATATGCGGATGATACTGTTATACTTACAACATCAATACAATACCTTGTAATGTGTTTTTTACTTGCCCGCTTTTTGAGGCGTTATTTTGTACCGTGTATATTAATTGGTCGCTTTTTGCGGCGTCATTTTGTACCCTGTGAAAATTGTTTTTCCCACGCTTGGGCGCAATTTTCTTGCAACCTCTTTTTAATTTCTTAGAATGGATTGAGTGAATAATGATTTTAAAAGAACTAAAGAAATTAAACAAACACTAGCTCAGTTTTCCTTGGTAGAGAGATATGGGTAAGAGATAATTTTTGTACGTCTTTTTGGAACTATTTTCTATTTTTTAAAAAACCTCAGCTGCACGAATTTTGGGCACCATTCATTTTAAAAATAGAAAGGATCTAACTTCAGCTAAAAAAATGAAAAAATACTGAAAGGGTGTACAGTTGTTAAAAAAAAAAAATCAGTTTGGTACAGCCGTCCTTATCCTGAAAAGAAAGATAGGTATTCAGTGAGACACTAGCTTTAATCAACAAAAAGAAAATTTATTCATGATTTTAAAATAAAAGTTCTAACCTTTGTGGTTTTAAGGATCACAAAAAAAATTCTAGCCTAACAGGTAGTTATTATTATTAGAGTCCCTAAATCAGACATTTAAATTCTAAAACCTGACTACCCCCGAAAGCGAAGAATCGTGATTTTCACTTCACCTTTTGTCAGTTCAAATTGCTATTAAGACACTTATTTCGGGAATAGGTCTATTGATGAATGTTCTGGTAACTTACGGTTTTTATTTGGGCTTCTAGGCCTTCGATGGAACACAAAACCGATTTTACACTTTGTAGGAAACACTTAGAGCCCACTACGGCTTTACGTTAGAAAAAAAAACTCGTGCTTTACTTGGCTCTCATAATTGTTGCTATGAGCCTCTACTGCGGCTCGGTCGAAGTAAGCCTCGCTGCGGCTTGATGGAAATTCGCCTACTTGGCAGCTCGGTCGAAACAACCTACTTGGCGGCTCGGTGGAAATAAGCCTCTCTTCCTGTCCACCGGACTCTTAAATAAACCGTGGGCACTCTCTCGGTAATCTGGCTACGCCGGAACCAAAAAACCGGATACAAATATTTAACCAATCCCGGCGTATCGAGAGATTCGGTCGCAACCCGCACAGCACACTATATACCGAACGGCTTGGAATTTCTGATTAATATACCGTTCGATACAAAAATGAAAAGAAGTACAATTTAAAGTGAAAAATCAGTAACATTACATGGTCTTAAAATCTAAGAAAAAATGAATGTTACATTTACCCCCTTCCAAAAAGAAATAGACTACACTAGTCTATTAAACTAAGGCTACTTATGAAAAGGTACAAAGTGGTACACTATCACTTAATACTAAGGTCAGAACTTAAAACAAAATTACAAACTTCGGACCTTACTACTAGACTTAATTCAATTAAGCACTAATATTAAGTACAATGAAAACCAAATGAAAATCTTTGCATGTACACAAGAATCTTATAACTAGACTTAACTTAATTAAGCACTAAGGTTAAGTGCATCAAAAAGTAAATAAAAAATCCTTGCATGAACATAAGAAATACCTGTTCAAAGTAAGAATCAGCTCTATTATTGTTACCAAAACAAAAAAAAATATAACTTTGTCTAGACTCTTGTCTAAATCAAAAAAAAGTGAACTGAAACAAAATATGAACACCCCCCTTAAAATAGTTTAAGGATTGTCAGAAAATTTTCTATTTCAGCAAAAGAAATTTAGAAAAATTCTTAAATAAAGAAAAATAAAAAACTGATTCTAGTGCAAATACTAACACTAAAAGGAAAAAGTCTTGTCAGACCATTTTAGCACAAGGCCAAAAAAAAATATCTGGATAAATATCCAGACAAACGCTCGGGAAAAATCGCTATCAATGTTCTAGCTCATCGCTAAGAGAACATTCCAAATCTAGTATCACTACTAGTCGCACTCAGAAAATAATCGCACTCTACATCGCAATGTCGACGTCCTAAGACATCCAGACATGCTAAAATCGCCAGGGAAAACGCTACATCGCGCAATGTCGACGTCCTGAGACATCCAGACATGCAAAAATCGCCAGAGAAAACGCTCTGGTTGATCGCCAGGAAACACGTCAGCTCATTGCCAACAAAACACTCTGGTATATCGCCAGAAAAAAACCTCGGCTCCTCGCCAAGAAAACATTCTGGTACATCGCCAGAAAAAAGCCTCGGCTCCTCGCCAAGAAAACACTCTGTAAATAGTCCTCGACTACACAAAGTCTGCGTTCTAAAAGAACAATCTCGCCATTAACATAGTGAGCAGCTATAAAAGCTAACAATATCACTATAGGCACAGTGAATAGCTATAAAAGCTAAAATTCACTCTAAACACAGTGAATAGCTATAAAAGCTAAAATTCACCAAACTGAATGATCCTGCTTCAAAAAGCAATGTTCTCTAAGAACAGAATGATTAGTCTGCGCACAACTAACATCCTAGGAAACATTCCCAATATAACTGTATGAGACAGCAAGTCTCGAAATAGGACCTCCCTAAAGTCATAATCCTATATATAGGAGTCCATAAGCAAAACGACTCAAAATCACGCATTTTGAGCACATGCCCTCAGGCAACCAACATACACTGAAATATATACAGAAATATATACAGAAATATATACAGGAGTTCAAATCCCAAACTCTTGGTCATGGTAACTCCATAGCGAGCTTGGTGAAAGCTCTTAGCAAAAGCTAACCAAATTTTCGGCACATCGCACCAAAGTGACAAATCTGCCTAGAAACATGAGCCAGAAAAAACGCCCTCCGTCATTCTTCAGGGTGGCTACACAGAGATATAAAATTTAACCAGCATTGCGCTTCTTTAAGTTGCATGAAGAACCCTCGTGTACTGGTCTCGCCCTGGAACAACAACGAAAAACATTCAATCCATCCCACATAACAGGAGACGAACACCTCACCACGATATACTGAAAGGTGGAGACATTAAAATACGGAAATGGTGACCCTGGAGTCCACCAACAAAAGGGAGTAGATTATAACATCCACTAAACTAAAACGGTGTCTACCACACCACCATAAGTCAAAAAAATTAATCAATAGGGTGTTCCGAAACACACTACTGCCAACAGCCTGTCACCACTAATAGGCTAATTGGAGCTGAGGTCGACTACAGTAGCTAGGCTCTCCTTTGGTTCAAATAGAAATAACCATTGAGTAACAAAACCTTTAAAGGTTCCAAAGGTCAAACGTTCACCCCCCATAGACTACCCTTCCAATCAGTCTGTTCCTCAGGAAGACTAACTTCCTGCCAAACGTCGTAACGGCATCTGTTAGCACCCGGTGCATCACAGCCTGTAAAAAAATAACTTATGGGATACAACCTAAAAGGTTTACAAGGTTGACTTAACCAAGCTTCTAACGGAAATTTCCAAAAAACGAAAAAGAGCTTAAAAAGCTACATGAAGCAAAAATTTCTCAATATTTCGGCGGCAATGCTACAAAACTTTTGAAGACGACAAGAGCTTTTCCAGCTTAATCAGAAACAAGAAGAAAACATCGTTGACAGCTAAAATATTCGATCATGGTGTTAATCGTCTTCCTAGACAATAGCCTCTAGAAGAAACTGCTACAGGTATCAGGCATAACCGTTTTCTGTCAGCCCAAACTTCTAGATTACCTCTTGGAAATCTAAAAATTCGGTTAGGAATCTTCCTTCACTGCGCTTAGCCTCTCTTAACAAGGTTCTCATCTCGGTATCAGATTTTGATCATTTCTTTGTGAATCGACTGTCTTACTCTGCTCTCATCTCCTGTAAATGATCAGCCTTTAGTTCTCCTGCAGGACTTCAATTTCCTATCAATCTGATAGTATACCGAAAAAAACTCAACATACGCCTATGAGTCCATGCAAAAAAATTTTAAAAAAATTAGTGACTCAAAGGTAACGTTTAAACGGCTCTGAAAAGAAAAAAGTATACCCTCAGTTTGTCAATTCAGAAGAAGGTTCTTATCAAAATAATCCAAGCCTTAGACTTACTGGATAAACCAAAATCAATTTACTCTTAATTGCACCCAACATATACCACTAAGGTAATAGAAATACACCCACTCGGGTAACAAACTTTGAAATTGCTCATAAAAATTTTGACTCGACATCATACCACGCGAGCTACATCTTGCGCTTGTCCTAACTCAAGATCACCTTGGATTGCCTCTAATCAAAATTTCGCTTCCAAGTGTCAAGAACTGGATATTATTTGGGGTCTTAAGCAAATCAAATCCCGCGACCACCGACATACCAGTCTTATGATAAATCCTGAGTGTGACTCTTTCGCAAGCTCGCAACAGCTGAGTCGATGCTAAACATCAACTACAATCAACCTAAGTTTGGATATGATCAGTACCCAAAACATTAGCAATAAAACAATAAAAGTAAGCTATTCTCTGCTCAACTTTTATAACAGTCAAAAAAAAACGAGGTCGTCACCTCCACAGAGCAACATCAAAAAATAAAGTAAAGCAATTAAGATAATGTAAATATAAATTATTCTTCTTCTGACAAACTTTCATTAGGGTTAGGTCCTTTGAATGGTTTTAAGTCTTTAATATGCCATCGTCCTACTTTAGTCCCATTTAAATTAACTAAACCATAAACTAAGTCTGAAATCTTTTCAATGCACATACTTAGGTACCAACTTAGATGTGAATTTATCAGCTGCACTGGAAAGAATTTTATTTTTTCGCCAAACGTGATCACCTATTTTAAAGGAAAAATCCCCTTTTTCTAAGGTTGTAAGACTTACTGTTCCTTTCATAAGCCTTATGTATCCTACTACGCACGTCGGTGAAAATATCTTTTAAACCCTTTAAATTTTCGGCATACGCACCCCTGTTACCCGGAATTATTTCGCTGTCAACATTGACATCCAAATCTAAATTTTTATAATACGATCCAGATAGAGGTATATGTCTGCCGTAAACTAAGAAAGACGGTGTGAACCCTGTTACTTCGTGTTTTGCGGTATTTATTGCTTGTTGAATTTTGGAAATGTTGCCATCCCAAGTGTCATGTGAATCAACTTAACTTCTTAAAGCGGTCCCGACTGTTCGGTTATTACGTTCAACAAAATTACATTGTGGAGAGTACACGGGATTAAAACGGATGTTAAAACCATAAGTTTCACTCAAGCTCTTAAAACTCTTAGAGGTAAACTGAGTACCGTTATCGCATATTAAGAGCGATGGAACACCGTGGATTAGAAAGACATTATTTTCCAAAATTCTCTCTATATGTCCAGCTTTAGAGCTTTTCAAAGGAAATAGCATGGTATACTTTGTAAACCAGCAAGAAACCACGAGAAGCCATTTATTTCCCCTTTTTGAACGTGGGAATGGGCCTACTAGATCAGCTGCTATGACTTGAAAAGGGTAATTAACCGTTTTCTCTTTTCCCATCAGTCCCATAGGTAGTGTATTTGGAGATTTCTGCGCTCCACATACTTCACAAGTCCTCACAAACTTTAAGATATCAAAACGCATTTTGGCCAATAATACTGTTCCTGAACCCTGTAAAGAGTTTTATAAAAACCAAAATGACCAGAAGTAGGAGGAGTGTGACACATGTCTATAATTTCCTCTCTCTGTGGTTTAGGAACTAGTATTTTCCACTCAGGTACATTAACTTTTAAAGGCAACTGGTTTGGGATAAACTTGTACACGAAATCATTTTCCACCTTCCACTGCGGAAAATTTTGAGGAAATTCTTTAATTTGCTGCCGCAAATTATCGTACCATGGATCAATGCGATCTACATCAACTGTATCAATTCTTACGCCAATCTGTGCATTAAGACTGTTTTCGTCCGCTGTATGATCTGGGATTCTTGACAAAGCGTCAGGAATAACATTGTGGACTCCTTTTCTATGAATTAAATTAAACGTATGTTGTCTCAACCTAATCGCCCAACGCGCTAGTTTGCCACTAGGGTTTTTAATAGAATTAAGCCACAATAAACTATAATGATCTGTTATGACCGTGAAAGGAACACCTTCTATGTAAGGTCGAAACTTTTCGATGTTAAAGAGTACTGCTAAACATTCTTTTTCAACAACCGAATAGTTACGTTCAGCCTTTGATAAAGTTCTACTGGCATATGCTATCACTCTTTCCTCACCATTGATTTTCTGTGTTAGGACGCCCCCTAAACCGGTATTAGAAGCATCACTAGAAATATAAAACTGTTGGGAAAAATCTGGTTGGGATAAAATGGGAGCTGAAACCAATAGCTCTTTAATCTTGATAAAAGATTCTTCTGCTGCTTTTGTCCAGTCTATCGATTGTCCTTTTTTTCGTCCTTTCAAAAGATCATTAATAGGTGACAACAAGGTAGAAAAATTCTCAATAAAACGCCTATACCATGAACACATTCCTACGAAACGCTTAACTTCCGTAGTATTAGTAGGTCTCGCATAATTAACCATGCTTGCTACTTTATCCGGATCGGTACGCAAGGAATTTGAGCCTACAATATAGCCTAAAAACTTTAGAGAAGTTTTTGAAAAAATCACATTTGCTCAAATTTATCGTCAGTCCGGCCTCTTTCAATTTATCTTTTACTTCTTTAAGTAAGCGAATACGCGATTCGAAGTCTTCCGATGTTACTAAAATATCACCGAGATAGGTAAAAATATGTGTCTCATCTTTCGGACCAAATATAGCGTCCACTAAACGTTGCTGAGTTTGAGCAGCGTTCTTTAGACCAAACGGCATAGTGACGAACTGAAATAGACCTCGGCCTACTACTGCAAAAGCGGTCTTTTTTCCTTAGAGGATTTGTCTAAAGGAATTTGCCAGAAAGCCTTTCTAAGATCTATCTAGGATACATACTTAGCATTCCTGAGTGATGTCAAAATTCTGTTGATGTTCGGTAATGGATAGTTATCAAATTTGCTGACCTCGTTGAGCTTTCTTCCGTCAAAGCATAGACGATATCACTCCGAGTTTCAACATTTCGTCTAACTCCTTATTTAATACTTTTGACATGTACGGAGACATGGCGAAGGGCCTTGTCTTTACAGGACTGGCATCAGCCGTATCTATAGACATGGTGATCTTATTCGTTCGGCCTAACCTATCTTTACTACTTATTTCTTTGAAAGAGCTTATTACGTTTTCTGCGTTTAAGCGTTCCGTCCGCGAGAGATCATCTAGGGTACATAGACGCGAGAAAAGGTTTTCTATAGAACTTTCTGAATAACAGTCTTCAAAACTTGTATGAGAAGTGACTTCTAGGGACTGTGGATACCACGAATTATCTTTAAAATTTACAAAAATTCCGAATTTTTGTGCAAAATCACATCCTAAAACCAAAATATGTGATAGAGAAGGTACTACTAGAGCAGAGATTACTAAACAATGACCATTGCAGACTAACGGCAACTCAACCGTACCTAAAATTTTTAGACGGCTGCCATCTGCAGTGGTAACACTTCTATTTTTGACATGGCATATTTTTATACTTAAACGACTTAAAATTTTAATACCATTCTGACCTACAACGGAGGCATTTGCACCAGAGTCAAATAAAGCCGAGAAATGGACACCTAATAGATTTATCTTAATATGCGGTCTGTTATCTAAATATATATATGCACGAATAAAGGAGACATGTGACCATTTGGAGAAGCAGGAGTTTTAACTTGAAAAGGAAAATTTTTATTAGACTTAAAAAATCAGAAACTTTTTGTAACTATTTAGTCCAATCTGATCTATTGGAATATTTCTTTACTTAAGATCCTCGTTAGAATCTTTCTTTTATCCGCGACCGGACGTTCTGAGAAAGTACGACGGATTTTCATTTCATAGTCTAACTCATATTCTAGTAGGTGATTGACTTTAAAATTGAAGGCTTCCATGATAAATGAATACAATTTAAAAGAATTGTTTAAAAGGTCGTAAAAATATTTCTCCTGTGCTCCCAATAGTCAAAAATAAAAAATACGTAAAGGCACTTAAAATATGTAAACTTCTTTACCAAACATTAAAAAACATCTTCGACAATTTCAAAAAAATTTCTAAGTATTGCCTTCTATTAAAATTCTTTTACCAAATATGTTAAGAATTTTCAACAAAAAATCTCCAAATACCGTTTCGTATCGACAAAGTATTTTTAATATTCATGCAAAACATCGGTGAGAAAAAAAAGTACAGTTTTTTCTTCGGTTCCGCAAAATAAATCTAACACTGCAAAAATTAAAGTAAACCAGCACATCTGCTAATCTGAACTATAAAAGTAGCTTTTAAGAAAAAAGTAGGAATCTCTTATCTTAGAGTCGATTAACAAAATTCAAATATCTATACCACCATCAGATTGAAATAAATAATTCTACAAATTTCCTGCTTTTGTCTTATTGCTATTGTGTAGTTTCGTTTAATAAATATTATGAAATAAAAATATCTGAAAAGTTAGAGCTTTTACTTTGTTCGAAAGCTAGTACACTGAACCCTTTAAAAAATAAAATTCCAAAAGCCCCGCGTTGACAGCGCTACTTTGTAATGTGGGAAATTGCCCGCACTTTTGTACCCTGTGAAAATTGTTTTTCCCACGCTTGGGCGCAATTTTCTTGCAACCTCTTTTTAATTTCTTAGAATGGATTGAGTGAATAATGATTTTAAAAGAACTAAAGAAATTAAACAAACACTAGCTCAGTTTTCCTTGGTAGAGAGATATGGGTAAGAGATAATTTTTGTACGTCTTTTTGGAATTATTTTCTATTTTTTAAAAAACCTCAGCTGCACGAATTTTGGGCACCATTCATTTTAAAATAGAAAGGATCTAACTTCAGCTAAAAAAATGAAAAAATACTGAAAGGGTGTACAGTTGTTATAAAAAAAAATCAGTTTGGTACAGCCGTCCTTATCCTGAAAAGAAAGATAGGTATTCAGTGAGACACTAGCTTTAATCAACAAAAAGAAAATTTATTCATGATTTTAAAATAAAAGTTCTAACCTTTGTGGTTTTAAGGATCACAAAAAAAATTCTAGCCTAACAGGTAGTTATTATTATTAGAGTCCCTAAATCAGACATTTAAATTCTAAAACCTGACTACCCCGAAAGCGAAGAATCGTGATTTTCACTTCACCTTTTGTCAGTTCAAATTGCTATTAAGACACTTATTTCGGGAATAGGTCTATTGATGAATGTTCTGGTAACTTACGGTTTTTATTTGGGCTTCTAGGCCTTCGATGGAACACAAAACCGATTTTACACTTTGTAGGAAACACTTAGAGCCCACTACGGCTTTACGTTAGAAAAAAACTCGTGCTTTACTTGGCTCTCATAATTCTTGCTATGAGCCTCTACTGCGGCTCGGTCGAAGTAAGCCTCGCTGCGGCTTGATGGAAATTCGCCTACTTGGCAGCTCGGTCGAAACAACCTACTTGGCGGCTCGGTGGAAATAAGCCTCTCTTCCTGTCCACCGGACTCTTAAATAAACCGTGGGCACTCTCTCGGTAATCTGGCTACGCCGGAACCAAAAAACCGGATACAAATATTTAACCAATCCCGGCGTATCGAGAGATTCGGTCGCAACCCGCACAGCACACTATATACCGAACGGCTTGGAATTTCTGATTAATATACCGTTCGATACAAAAATGAAAAGAAGTACAATTTAAAGTGAAAAATCAGTAACATTACATGGTCTTAAAATCTAAGAAAAAATGAATGTTACAACCTAGAATCAATTGTGGAGGGCCTTAAAATCACTGGCAAAAACTATGGATTTGCAATTAATAGAGCGAAAACTAAAATAATAATTGTTAGTCGTAACGAAGATCTGTCACACATAAATGAAGTTGCTGGTTTCACTGTTGTAGACCATTTCAACTATTTGCGATTCCTTATAACTAGAGACCGGATTATATGCATTTGCATATATTCAAATGCATTCGCATATTTAGACCATTCTCACCGATTATTGCATATTTTACCCAAAATCTAGTAATGATGCATATTTTCCCTATATTTACAATATTTCTCGGTATTACTAGGCAATTGAATTGCTCAGGGTATTGTTAATGTGGCCGTGTGGAACCGATCTTATCGCCGGAACATTACCTGCAATAGTCTAAATATCGATTAGGTTATAGTGCCAAGGGAATACCCAAAATTACGACGCTATTTTATTCCTTTGTTTCTTGGTCGAGATATTAAGTGTTAAGTAGTTAGTTTCTAAGAATATTTGTTTGAGCGAGGATGAAATAAACAATTTTCTCGAAGGCGAATTTTTATTTTAAAACAGGATATCAGTTTTAACATTATTGTTGACGCGCTTGCATCAGTGTAGTGTTTTTGCAATTTTTAACGTGGTGTGTTAAAGTTTAACGTGTGCCATGCCACCCGCAAAAAAAGTGTCTCTTCGTGGGTAGCTGATTATCCTGGAACATTTACATACGACGGAAATGTTTTATATTGTCGAGTTTGCGAAAAAAAAAAAAAATGTTTCGTGCACAAAAAAGTTTCAAATTGACCAGCATGTCAAGACAAGTCTTCATATCACAGGATTGCAAAAAAAGGCCCACGACAACAACTTATAACAGCAGCAAGTAGCAGTGATTCCACTTCTATAGGCAAACAAAAAAAACACTTTAGCATGGATTTATGTGAAGCATTGCTTGCAAGTAATGTTCCTTCCCACAAACTTACAAATCCTACATTCAAAAATTTTCTGCGAAAATATTACTTGAATCAAAAAATAACAGACGAATCAACACTGCGTAAAAATTACATACCAACAATTTACCAACATGTTCTGGAAGAAATACGTAATGAACTTAAGGATGACATTATTTGGATTTCAGCTGAGGAAACTACCGACAGTTGTGGTCGTTATATTGCGAATTTAATTGTGGGTGCATTAAGATTAGAGCCTTCTTCTTCCTATTTGGTGGCCTGCAAAGAACTTGACAAGACAAATCATTCTACGATCGCCGGATTTGTGAATGAGGGTATTAAAAAAATATTTCCTGAATCTTCTGCAGATGAAAGAGTGTTTATATTTCTCTCAGATGCTGCTCCCTATATGATCAAGGCAGCCAAAGTCCTCCAAGTATTTTATCCAAATTTAATTCATGTGACGTGCTTTGCTCAGGGAGTCCATGGACCCCCTGAAGAAGTACGATCCACGTTTGGAAATGTAAATAAACTGATTTCATCAGCAAAGAAAGTGTTTCTTAAGGCATCTGCTCGCAATAACACCTATAAAGAAAAACTGCCAAAAGTGCCTTTACCTCCCGAACCAGTGGTAACTCGATAAGGAACATGGATTGAAACGGTACTATTTTACAATGAACATTTCGAGGGCACAAAGGTGTAGTAAATGACTTCGATAGTGCAGAGGCTATGGCAGTTCGTCAATCCAAGGAAGCATTTAACGATTCTGATATTAAAAAAAACATAGCTTTGATTAGCACTCACTTTTCCCACATACCTGCGGGTATTAAAAAGCTTGAAACTCGAGGTTTGGCGTTGACCGAATCGATTCAGTTAATGAATAAAATCCGTCAAATAAACTCCACATTGCCAGAGGTATTCCCGCGTAGAGTTAAAGAAAAGTTTGAAAACATTTTGTGCAATAACCCAGGCTTTGAACCTTTGTGTCAAATTGATAGTTTTATTAATGGGACGGGTGAACTTTTGCCAGAAACAATAAGTGCTAACATAGCACCCAAATTCAAATACTGCCCAGTTACCTCAATGAATGTGGAACGGTCTTTTTTCACTTATACAAATATTTTAAGTTATCGGAGACACAATCTTACTACTCAACATTTGGAACTATACGTTATTGTTTACGTGTACAAGAATACAAGTGTTTAAATAATTTTAAAAAATGTTAAATAATTGTTAATTAAATTTAAACATCGTCGATAACTTGTTAATTTTATGCTGATTTTGAAATAAAAAACTAAAAATTACTACTTTTATCATTATTTAATATTGCATATTTTGACCCTTTTCATGCATATTTTAAGCATTTTTCATGCATATTTGCATGCATATTTCAAGATTTTTATGTTGCATATAATCCGGTCTCTACTTATAACTAACAATTGTGGCTGTGAAGAAAAGGTAAGAAGACGTTTGGCCGTGGCTAGAAACTCAACGATTAAACTCACTAAGGTCTGGAAATATCCAGCTGTCACAAAAAAACACAAAGTTAAGATTGCTATTCAGCCTTGTATTCCCCATAGCAACAACGCGTCGGAAACACGGACCATTAAACAAACCGACAAAAGACGAATGGATGCGTTTGAGATGTGGGATATCGAAGAATCCTCAGAGTATCATAAACCAAACACCGTACTAATGTATCTCTTCTTGAAGAGCTTAGCATAAATGATCAACTTTCAAATAGAATTAATAGGCAGTTCCTGAGATCTTTTGCTCCCATTATGAGGAAAGTGGATGCAATGGAAAAGCTTGTAGTAACGGGGAAGGTAGAAGGTAGAAGATCAAGGTAACGGTCCCCAACAAGGTGGTCCGACCAAGTAAGATGTCTTCTTGGTATGGGTATGCACTAGTCAAGTCAGGTCGCGCAGGATCGAGATGCCTGAAGAATAACAGTTGAAACAGCAACTGTAAAATGTTACCGATACTCCTATTGGGGTGAAGGGATTGACATAGAGAGGAAAATCAAACACATTTCATATTTAATTTTTCTTGTCCCAGAATAGCTTCATATCGTAAAAACAGTCTTCTTCTTCTTCTTCACGTGCCTTGTCCGTTGCGAACGTTGGCTATTAATATGGCTATTCTGATTTTATTTGCGGCAGATCTGAACAGTTGGGCAGATGACAGCCCGAACCAATGGCGCAAGTTCTGGAGCCAAAAGTGTCTGCTTCTCCCAGGTTCCCTCCTGCTGTCTATCTTTCCTTAGATTATTAACTGAAGTATACGATATTTACTGTGCCTCATAAGATGTCCGAGGTATTCCAGCTTTCCTCTCTTAATAGTTATTCCCACCTCTCTTTCCTTACCGATCCGACGCAGTACCTCCTCGTTAGTGATGTGGTCCGCCAAGATATTAGCAGGATACGTCTGTACGCCCACATTTCAAAGGCCTCAACCTTTTTCATGAGCGTCTCGGTCATTGTCTACGCTTCTACTCCGTACAACAGTACCGGAAATATATAACATTGGAGCAGTCTGATTTTAAGAGGTAGAGTTATACTTCTTCTTCTTCTTCTTATGTTAGGACCATGTCCTGTGTTCACTCCAAAGGTTTCCCAGAAACAAATACGATGATGAAGACCAGCTCTCATACCATCTTATTAGTGGTCTTCCAAGCGGTCGAGGTGTGTTTGGTCGCTTCTCTTTTGCAACCTTAGCCAACCGGTCATTTGGCATTCTGTCCACATGGTCTCTCCATTCTCTTCTCCCATTTCTTGCCCATCTCACCACATCCTGTATTTCGCACATTTCCCTTATTTCTTCACATCTCTTCCGGTCAAATAAGGTATGTCCTGTTATCGATCTAAGTGTTCGCATTTCTGTTCGTTTTGTTATTGTGTTCTCCGCTCTGGTTTCTATCGCGTACGTCATGATCGGTCTTCCGCACGTTTTGTATATTCTTACTTTGCTCCTGGTGCTCATATATTTGTTTCTCCAAATTATATCTGTTAGGTATCCTGATATTAATGATGCCTTTGTTGTTTGAGTTTTTACTTCCTTCTTAAGGTTCCTGGTACTTGTTATGTTTGTCCCTAGATATTTGAAGGACATCACTTGTTCTACACTCCGATCATAAATCGCGAGTTTGCATCTTTTCGGTTCTTTAGATATTGTAAGGGATTTTGTTTTCTTTACAGATATTTGCATACTAAACACTTTTGCTGTTTGTTGGAACTCATGTAGGGGTCTCTGTAAGTTATCTTCGTCTTCTGATATAATTACTGCATCATCGGCGTAGCATATTATTTTTATTTCTTTGTATCCCAATCGATATCCTCTCCCAGTTTTCTTTACTTCGTTTATAATTTCATCCATTATGATGTTAAATAAGATTGGGCTTAGGTTATCTCCTTGTCTGATTCCGGTTGTCATAGATATTTTATTGCTTAATTTATTTGCCACTCTTACATATGTGTGGTTGTTGATGTTCAACTCTTCGATAGTTTTTATTATATTCAGGTGAATTCCCCTTTTTTGTAGTAGGGTTATGACATCAGTTAACCGTACCCTATCGAATGCCTGGGTAAGATCAATGAAACACATAAAGGCTATCTTATTAAACTCCATGGCTTTTTCGGTAATTTGGCGGATTATAAATATGGCGTCTATAGTAGACCTGTTCTTTCTGAACCCTTGCTGTTCTTCACAGATTCCGGTTAACATTATTGCTTCTGCTAAAATTTTAGTGAACAATTTTAGTACCGCACTCATTAAGCTGATACCTCGATAGTTTTTTGGATCCGTCCTTTCTCCTTTTTTGAAAATTGATATCTAGATGCTTTCTTTCCATTCGGATGGTATAATCTTGGCTGTGAGTGTGTGTTATACTGTTGGAGATAAATATGCTCTTCATATTATTAAATGATACTCTCGTTCTTTCTATTCTCACAGGTATTTCGGTTACCTGGTCCCATTCTGAGTTAATTCTTGTTCCCAAATAGGTGTAAGATTCTACATGTTCAATTCTCTGGTTGTTTAGTATTAATTGTCTTGCTGGTTGTTGGTTTTTACTTATAAGCATCCATTTGGTTTTCACGAGGTTTAGGCTTAGCCCATAATCTTCACTTGTTCTTTGTAACCTTTCCATCAGGCTATTTACCTCATCTATGCTGCTAGCGAGTACTAATGTATCGTCGGCATATCTTATGTTATTAAGTATTTCTCCATTTATCTTTATGCCTTCAGTACTTTCTTCCAGCGCTAATTTGAATACCTCCTCGGAATAGATGTTAAAAAAGAGGGGAGACAAAATGCAACCCTGGCGCTCACCTTTTTTGATATCAATATTCTTGGTTATCGCAGACACTGCTTTCACTCAAACCGACTGTCCCCAGTAGAGATTCGCTATATGTCTCTGGAATCGATTCCGATTCCGATCGTGCTTAACGTTATCGAAAGCTTTAGTGTAATCTATGAAACACAGATATATGGTACATCCTTATTCATGAATCTACAGCGCTGAATAAGAACACGTAAGCTGAAGAGCACGCGCATCTCTTGTGCCAAGGGCATTTCGAAATCCGAACTGTGTATCTCCGATGTTTTCTTCGCATTTTTTGCAAATGCTATTGTATTGGTGAATACCTTGGGGATGTGGTTAATCAGGCTTATCATTCGGTGTTGATCACAAGATTTTGCGTTCGGTTTCTTCGGTATGGCCACAAAGGTTGACTGTAGCCAGTCCTTAGGAAATTCCCCGCTTTTGTATATATCAGGGGTCGGCAACCAATGGCACGCGTGCCATCTCTGGCACGCCAAGCAATTTTGAATGGCACTATTCAAAGTTTACACATTAATTCTGTAATCTGTGAAATGTTTCGAAATTAAGTAAATAATCGAAGACAGTATTACTTTAACGATACAAACAAAAACGATATATTATATAGGTCACTAGGTATTATTACCAAAAACTACAAATATATACTTTTTAATTTATAATTTTACTGAATGCATTGGTTTGGCTTTAATTTCGGCAAGTATTAAAAACGGCAAGCCTCAAAATATAAGCCTAGGCAAAAACACAAATAAACGTCCTCAATTCAGATCAAAAGAGGCGCTATAAGGCGGTTTTGTTTGACTTGACTTCAATCGTTCCGACGCGCCCCGCAACTATTTTTATATTTTATTTAGATTTAACTTCTAGGCGGCCCTTTGATTGCAATGGGCGCGTTGTAGATAATAATTTTTGTTCTAAGAAATTTAATAAACGTAATTATTGGAATTTTCTGGAAACATTATTTTTCTATATATAGCAAGCGGCTACATGTTTGGATCATTTAGTAACTAACATCCGTTCCAGTCAATAGTCGTCGAAAAGTGTAAAAATTAAAATTACGTTGCGTTATGGCCGCGAAGAAACAGAAGGTAGACGTTCGATCATTTCAAACTTCATGGACAACAGATTACGGTTTTTGTACAGCAAAACGATCGGGCCATTTGTGTCCTATGTAGGGAAAGCGTAGTTTTCCGGACATCTAGTGCTCAACGACATTTCCAGATAAAACATGAATCGTCATTTAAAGATAACGCTGATAAAAGGGAGGTAATACAAAGAGCAAGTAAACAATACGAGAAACAGTCATCATTCTTTAGCAAAGTTTTCCGAGGAAGAAATCAGGTAATTGAATGCAGTTTCAAAATTGCACAATCGTTGGCACAAAAGGGTAGGCCGTTCACTGACGGAGAATTTATGAAGCAAACGTTTTTGAGTACTGGCGAGGTTTTATTCGACGACTTGCCCAATAAGGATATAATATTGGCCAGGATTAGGGATATACCGGTATCAGCGCGGACCATCGAGAAACGAATTACCGAAATGACACAAAATGTCCAAAAACAGCAGAGAGACGCTATCAAACGGAGTTTTGTATTTAGTGTAGCATTGGATGAAAGTGTCGATATTAATGACATTGCCCGTCTGGCAATCGTTGCGCGATACTTCGATGATGGCAGTGTGTATGAAGAGCTGATTTGTCTGCTCCCATTGCAGGGAACTACAAGAGGAGAGGATATATTTTCAGAATTTGTTAAACATTTTGAAAAGCGGTACATTGATTTAAATAAAATTTTTTGCGTAAGGACAGATGGCGCTCCTGCTATGATTGGGAGACATAAAGGATTTGTTTCCCTTCTTATTGAACGCATGGGTCGATCAGTTGTGATTTTTCATTGCATAATTCACCAAGAGAGTTTGCGCGCTAAAATCTCCGCTGGAAGTTTAAAATCCGTGATGGATAGGGTGGTTAAAATAGTTAACTACATTGTCGGTCGTTCTTTACTGATCCATAGAGAATTTAAGGAGTTTCTGCAGGAATTAGAAAGTGCATATTCAGATATACCATTGCACAATAATGTGCGCTGGCTCAGCCGTGGTAAAGTGCTCTCTAGATTTGTGCAATGTCTGGGCGAAATTAAATCGTTCTTGTTGGAAAAAAATCAAGTGGATGCTTATCCTGAACTAGAAGATAAGAACTGGATCTGTATGTTAATATTTCTTACTGATATTACAAACCATCTCAGTGAATTCAACTTAAAGTTACAAGGTTCAGGCCAAACAGTTCTGGATTTATACGAATCCTGGAAATCATTCAAATTAAAAATAGATTTATTTATCAGCGATATTAGTACAAACACATATAAATATTTTCCAGATTTAAAAACTTATATATCCATTGTCGACGATGGTGCACTAATAGACGAAATTCTTAAATATATGACTAATTTAAAAGAGGAGTTTATCGAGAGGGGTCAGGATTTTGATAAACATGGTCCTATGTTCGCTTTTTGAATCAAATCAGATTTAATGGATTTTTCCAGCAGTTGCTCTTTTCTCATGGATGGACATTAATGATTTTGATCTTCAATACATTGAATTTAAAAGTTCCGAGTTATGGAACACGAAATTTGTAGAATTAAGAAGGGTATTAGAAGGTGACTGCCAGAACCATTCAAACGAGATACTCAGTTGTTGGATGAGTTTACCAGAGAAATTTATTTGTCTTAAGAAAGTAGCGTTTGCCATGCTTACAGCTTTCGGATCATCCTATATCTGTAAACAACTTTTTTCCCATATGAGAGTGATTTTAAACCCGTACCGAAGCAGGCTGACAACAGACAACTCGGAAACATGTGTGACACTGAAAATAACTAGACTTCAAGCACAGGGTTCACACTAGGTCCTAGGACTAGTATAATAAAATTATTTGTTAAATGTTAAAAAATTTTTGTAATTAAACCTTCTAAAAGCAATATTTTAAGTTAATTTAAGTTAATTTTTGTTAATTTTAGTTGTAGTAAGTACCTATGTATGTCGGCACCCAAAATGTTGTATGGATGAAAACTGGCACCCGTTAGTTAAAAGGTCGCCGGCCCCTGGTATATATTATTGAAAAGCGTGGTGGGGGTGTCGAGAAACTGGCTGTTCATTTCGCACAAGATTTTCAGAATTTCGCCGTGAATGCCATCGTTGCCTGGTGTTTTGTTGTTTTTAAGAGTTAATATAACCTTCTCCACTTCTTAAGAAACAATATCTGTTTAAATTATTTATTCTAAATATTAGGATTTCGTCCTGGAAACACATACACAGTTTGGGTAATACTGTTAACATTCCTTAAAATTAAAATTTCGTTTTTGTTTTACACACAATAAACATGGAAATATGTAAAATAGTTTACGTTAAATAACGCAAAACAGCACAGTAAACAAATTAAAAATAACAACAACTAATCTACCTCAGCTTTTTTTTCTAAAAGTTGTCTGAGAGTGTCAGTAAGAGCATGTTCCCACGCTTTTATGCAAAGTTGCGATTTGCCGCAAAAACCGCAAACTATTGGAAAAAAAATTGCGACATTTTTCGACTTTTATTTTTTGCACTAATAAACTATGTTTCAAGGTTTTAACCTGGATGCACAATAAATAAATCTATATTCGATTGATTAAATATTATACATATTATTATAACAGATTATGTTACTTTCAATACTGCAAAAATTGACTCACATTGATTTTTTTTCATCTCAAATAAGTTGAAATTTTTATCTTCCGAAAAAAGTTTCATATTTTTGAAGGCTTGCTTGGTACGACGAGCACTACTTGCAAACTGTATTCGAATCTATAGTATTTTTCAAGATCTAAGAAAATGATTTGGCAAATTGATTCAATAAAAACATGAAACGACCGTTAGGATCTCCGCACGTACCTGGCCATAACAGGTCGTAATTGATATATACAATGTTACAGGAAGAGTCGTCCTAGATAATTAAGGACGTTATAGTTTAGGTCGTTTCTGACCGATTTGATTCTATGACATGATGTCCTAAACTTAACCGTTTTCGAAATATTGAAGTTTAAAGATTTTCTAAAAAACATGTTTTTTTTTGCTTTTATATCGATTTTTTTTTTATTAGAGGTTCTCGAGTGCGATTTTTTTGGTTATTTTTAGTTAGTCTGTATGTCAAGTATCAAAAATAATCAAAAAAATTTGAACTAGTTACTAACAGTTTCAAATGGCGGCTTGTTAATGTTTCTAAATTACGAATTTTTACCAAGTGTTTCCTACTTTAAATCAATAAAGAGAAAAAAAAAAGTATGGAAGTTATTCTGCAAATTATTTTAAAAATTTTTACGTCTTTTTAGCTATCAAAAAAGTATAATACTAGGAGTTTAATAGGAAAACTGTACACAGAATGACACCTAAAGCGGGCTTGGGTAGCAAAAGGTAAATTTTTAGTTCTAGGTGAAAATGCGAAAAATACACAAATAAAACAAAAAACCTTGCAATTTAATATTTTTTATTATTTATAATTCATTTTCTATATGGTCGCCTCTATTTCTAACACAAATTCTCATTCTTTTTCCTAAATTACTTTTCACAACGCTGGTTGTGAGGTGCCGCCTCATTTCGTCAGCCGCATCAATTATTTTTTGTCTTAGGACATCCACGTTTTCGATAGGAGTCATCTGGTCGTATACGAGACTTTTCATGTGACCCCACATGGGTCTGGGCTTCTCGCCGGCCAAGGTATGGGTCCGCCTCTTCCAATCCATTTGTTGGGATAATTATCATTGAGCCATGCACGAACACTTCCTCTGTAGTGAGCTGGGCAGCCATCGTGTTGAAAGTACATGTTTTGTCTCAAACCAATAGGTAGGTCTTCCATCAAATTAGATAAATCGTTCCGCAAAAAATTGTCGTATTCCTCGCCATTCAAATTATCAGGCAGGAAGAATGGCCCAACTAAATAATTTGAAATTATACCCATCCACACATTTAAGCTGAATCTTGTTGGTGATCCTTTCGTTCTTTTTTTGTTTGGGTTGCCTTCCTCTTTAGAAGCCCAATAGTGGGCATTGTGGTAGTTTGTAAGACCGTCTTTGTCGAATTTTGATAGTATTTTCTTAAAAAAAAGATGCATCTTCGACATTGGTATTGAGCATATGCAGAATTCTAATCGTCGCAACGGATCCCCTTCTTCAATGACTTGCACGGGCGTATAGTGGTAAGGGTGTTGCCCAACAGTATGCATTACAAACCATACCTTCCACTGCGAAATACCAAGCTGTTGTGCAACAGCATTTGTAGATGTGGTTGGGTCCACCTCAAAGAGACGTCGTATTTCGTTTTCTTCGTCTTCGTCAAAGATACGTGGTCGTCCCATGTCAGTCCGCCGTCTTTGTACGGAACCAGTTTCTCGTAGTCTTCGATAAGTTCCATCAAATACGCTAACATCAGGTACACGACGAGTAGGATATCGCAGTATGTATTCATCACGTGCACGCGACGACATTCCTTCGCAAAATCCGTAACACATTAGGATGTCAGCATATTCCTCGTTGGTATACGTTGCCATATTCACAAGCAGAGATCAAAATCCAGTTACGAGCCAATTCACACAGTCACAAGATGAAACACAGATAATTTTGAAAAGCACGGTATAGCACATCTACCACGGACGAATCGCATGAGCAGACTAAAAATCATTCAATAATGTTTAGTGAACAGAAAATGTCACTCGCACAGAGAGTACCCCGACCGGAAAAAATGCTTACCCAACCCTTTTTATTGTTTGAAGGTGCAGGTAGTAAACCGGTAATTGGTAGTATCTAAATTCTATTATTACAGTCCCTGGCCAAATTATTAGACGCACTGCAAGATTTCATGTAAAATATTAGTTACCGAGTGATATTGTACCGTTTTATTATTTTAAATTGATTTGTTTTTTATTTTTATATTATCCAATCAATTACCTATTTATTTAACATAAATAAAACAGCATTAATATAGAAAAGCATAAGTTTATTAAGTTTTAAAGAAAAGTGAAATTAATGTTAGTAAGTCAATATTTAGTTGAGCCACCTTTAGCCGCTATCAAAGCTTTAATTCTGCGCGGCATGCTATCAATGCAAGATTGTACTGTTTCCTGCATTTGAGGATGATGATTCCACACATGAATAATCTTTTCTAGGAGCTGGGTTTTGTTGGTAATCACATCTTTAGCCACTTCTCTTTTCATCAGCTCCCACACATTTTCAATGGGGTTCACATCAGGGCCAATCCAACAGAGGGATATTTTTTTTCTGCCAAAAAGCTTTAACAGACCGAGCAGTGTGGCAGGGAGCTCCATCTTGCATGAAAGTGAATGGTTCCCCATTTGGAAACCATTCTCTGAGCTGCGGAATCAACCGATTTTGTAATACTTCTTTGTACTGATCTTGCCTCATTATTCCTTTGACGACGTACAGACGTCCAGTGCCCTTGCCGCTGATGACTGACCAAATCATCACTTTGGTGGGATGTTTAACCGTCGGGACGACACAATCAGGATGAAACTTTTCTCCATGACGACGACGCACATACTGAGCTTTATTCTGCAAAATTTCGAATGTGCTTTCGTCACTGAAGCAGACCTGTCAAAAATAGGAAAAATATATAAACTTCCATGTTTATTTGCTTTATTTAACTGAAAATGATAATAATGTATCAATTATTGATTAAATTGCTGTATCTTACCGATCTCCAGAAGTCCACATCTTTGTCTTGCCATTGTTTGGCCCACTTCAGGCGCTTTGCTTTCATTGCAGCTGTTAACTTGGGCTTCCTGGCGGGGCGACAGGCCTTAAAATCTAATTCTTTCAATTTTCTTCGAACAGTGCGCTCAGAAGCATTTACGCTAGCATCCTGGAGTTGTGATTTTATTACCTTTGTGGTAGCAAATCTGTTTTCTACACAAATTTTCTTCAAACATCTCTCTGACCGTGGAGTGAAAATTGGTTTTCTACCGCATCTTTTCTTTCTTTTCGGGCTTAATTCCTTCCCTGACTCAATTTTCTTTTTTATGCGTCGTACACTAGCTTCAGAAACCTCCAATCTTCGTGATATTTCTCGGTTTGTAAATGTTTTCGCAATCACAAGAGCCTTCACTTCAGCTTTTTTACGTGGTGAAAGATCGCCTTTTCTACCCATAATGAAAATAGTCCAATTACTTTTTTAAAACACTGCATACAAAATAAACTAATAACTGAGTAGTATAAAACTGTTAAACAAACAATCACAGTCCATAAAGCCACAGAAACACGTCCGTACCTGACTCGATTCCGATCGCGACTGATACAGGTTTGTACTTATTTACGTTCATGTATCACTTTGTCAACACAGTGTCGCCATATGTTAAAAATAAATACAAATATGTAGTCTACAACAAATCTTTTAAATAAAAATCAATAATATTGTAGTTTAAATATACCATTATTGCATAAAAACTCTTAAGAAACATAAAATTACTAAAAAAAATACAGTGCGTCTAATAATTTGGCCAGGGACTGTATGTTACTCTACATTTGGGCCTATTGAAATCTCATTTTCTTAGAATTTTCAATAGATCCAGTAGATATTATACCGTTTTAGATAGCTAAAAAGACGTAAAAGTTTTTAACATAATTTGCAGAATAACTTCCATACATTTTTTTTCTCTTTATTGATATAAAGTAGGAAACACTTGGTAAAAATTCGTAATTTAGAAACATTAACAAGCCGCCATTTGAAACTGTTAGTAACTAGTTCAAATTTTTTTTGATGATTTTTGACACTTGACATACAGACTAACTAAAAATAACCAAAAAATCGCACTCGAGAACCTCTAATAAAAAAAAATCGATATAAAAGCAAAAAAAACATGTTTTTTTTAGAAAATCTTTAAACTTCAATATCTCGAAAACGGTTAAGTTTAGGACATCATGTCATAGAGTCAAATCGGTCAGAAACGATCTAAACTATAACGTCCTTAATTATCTAGGACGACTTTCCCTGTAACCCTGTATACCTCCCTTTCAATCTAACATTTTATTGGCTACTTCGTGTTTTTAAATATAAAGAATATTCTTCATTTTATCTGCAGTATTATACTGAAATAGTGTGTATTATAAAGTTCAATAGTATCTTAAAATGTCCGAAGCCCTTTTCATCAGAAGCTGCAAATGTTTGCCCGTTGATTCAAAGGTGATAGTTAAAAGTGGAGCGAGGCCACGAAACGTACTGTTCATTGATGGAGACATCAGCTTTAACAAGCATCCCTGAAAGTACAGTTTGGAAAATTGTAAATAATTCGATAGCGCCTAAAAAAATACGAAAAAACAAAGGTGTGTCGAAATGTATTGATTTCTGTCAAGAAGACTTTTTCGTTTCTACGTTATTGTCACTTTCATAGAGGCTGTCGAGTTGATATGGCGTAAAGTAAAGTCTAATATACGTGCTCACAATAATACACCTACTTTAAACAGTACACAGTGTGTCGCATAGAACATGCCAGGTGGACAAAATTCATGTTATGATTTCCAGAAAATCTTATTTGCAAAACGTAAACAACACCACCAAACCCCGAATTCCGAGAAAAGGTTGTTTATCAAATTTGCAAGTGGCGAGTCATAAGCGTCAGAAGTCAGGTAATGAGTTTAATGCAGCTCTTTCAATCAATCAGTTGCAATTTAGCGACACTTTCGTGCACATCTCATAGTGACATATTGTAATATTGTGAAAGTTTTTGTGATGAATATTAATACTGAGGGTAAGTACTATTTTTTAATGTATTTTTTTAATCAGAATCTATTAATTTGAATTTTTAGTATTTTTTTTTAAATAGCCTATATATTTTAGCGTGTTTTTTAAAAAAAAAAAACTTTGATAGTTCAGAATATACAGACATTCACCTCTATCCGGGCTAGTTTTTTAGATATTACACAGAAATAACTTTATTCTTCATAAAAATACACATATTGTTTAGCACACTTCAGTACAACATGTTTTTTTTTTCTTTTTTTCCAGAACACTTTTACTCTATTTCAAGGGTAGCCTTTTTTGAGGAGTGGTTGAAACACACGAAGAATGAAAAAAACTAGCGTGTATATGACTTTCTTTCTTCAAAATTTCACCTTGGTGACATTACTGAAAGCAGCCAAAAAGAAATAAAGTTGAAGATATCCAACTTGTCTAATAAGTTTGGTGCCAAATGGTTGGCTTCAGGAAAGTCGAAGGAGCGTTTTTTAATTAAAAATAAGAATTGGTTGGATGAAGCAGACATACAGTTTACTGCGAGTTCTTTTGCGCCACAACCTTCAACATCAAGTGAGAATGTGACTCCTGCAGGAAGACCTCGCAAAGATTTCGAGGAATAGTCGTTTAAGACGAAGAAACGTCGCGTCGTGGATCTCGTAGAATCCCGAAGTGTCAGTGAATTGGTGACTGCTGCCGAAATTGCTGTGCGTTCAGCAGGGCAAAGGAAAATTGCCAATGTGATTAGAGACATTAGTGAGAGCCCAGATAATATTATTAAGTCTAAAACTACCAGTTCCGTTAATCCTAGGCAATTAAGTAGTGACGAAGCCTTAGCTTACTATATAGATTCTAAGTCAACAACGCATTCTTACAAACAAACTAGGAAGTGGTCCATGAAGGCGGGGCATAATGTGTTTCCGTCATATTTTAGTTTAAAAAAGTCCAAACAGGCCTGTTACCCTGCAGAGGAGCACATTGCTATAACAGAAACTCGTGCTGAAATAAATTTGCAAGCCTTATTAAATAAAACAGTGGAACGTCTAGTATTAGCACAGAATGAGGTTATCAGCAGTGTGCTCCCAACAAGTTCATCGTTTACACTTGTTAGTAAATGGGGATGTGATGGAAGTTCTGGGCACAGCACATACAAACAGAGATTTGAGAACACTGAATATACGGACGAGTTTCTTTTCGCATTTTCTTTAGTTAGTTATATGATGAGTCCAAAATTATTTGGCAAAATCCTCGGCCTTCATCAACTTTGTATTGTCGCCCAATCAAATTTATATTTGCCAAAGAAACGAACGACTTCACGTTAGTGGAGACAAATAGATTGTGGGAAGAAGTGAATGCTCTTCTTCCAACACTTATCAACTTTGGTGATTCTCAAATCTCTGTAAAACACGAACTTTAGCTGACAATGACAGACGGAAAGGTGTGTAACGCCTTAACGGAAACTAGTTCATCCCAAAAGTGTTTCATCTGTGGCGCCACCCCCAAGACGATGAACGATGACCCCGCGATGTTTAACAGCAATCAAGAACATTTTGGCTTTGGTTTATCTACACTTCATGCTTGGATTCGTTGCTTCGAATGTCTTTTACATACCAGTTACAAGTTGAATATTAAGAAATGGCAGGCTAGAAGCAACGAAGACAAAGCAGATATCAAGGTTCGTTCCGAGGAAATCAAATTGAAATTTAAGAACGAGATGGGACTCATTGTAGATAAACCAAAGCCAGGATTTGGTTCTTCAAATGGTGGAAATACAGCCCGTCGCTTTTTTAAGAATATTGAGATGAGTGCACAGATCACAGGGTTGGATGTTTCAATTATAAAAAAGTTTGATGTTATTTTGAGAACATTGTCTTCTGGATTCGAGATAAACTTAGTTGAATTCAAAAAATTTTGTCTTGAAACCAGAAAACATTATCTTAGTCTCTATTCGTGGTACTGTATGCCTGCTACTGTGCATAAAAATATTAATTCACAGCACAGAAGTCATCAAAGCGGCATTGCTTCCAATTGGACAGCTTTCCGAAGAGGCTCAAGAAGCACGGAACAAAGATTGCCGCAGATTTAGGGAGTACAATACCCGCAAGTGCTCGCGTGTTTGCCACGAATAGAGACTTACTGTGCATGTTAATTATAACATCTGATCTTTTGATCAATAGCCTTCGAGAGATTCCCAAAAAAAAGCCGGAAAAAATATGTACAGATGTATTAAAGTTAATTGTAAGCCCTAGCATAGAAGAGTCAAGATTGGAATCGTCATCATATTGTCGCACAATGCCACAAAATGATGACGATTATACAGTAAACGACTCATCAGAAGACTCTGATGATGATTATTAGGTTCAGCTACTATTTTTAGTTATGTAGTGCTTGTAATAAGCATGTAAACCTTGACTTGTAAATTTTTCTTTATCAATAAATGAGTATTTTTATTTTACATATAATTACAGTCAGTGTCATTATGCTAAATTTATTACAGAGCATTTATAACATTTATTTTAAAATTAAACAAAAACAATTTTTGACTGGAATTTTCAAAAACAACAGCAAGAAATATGTACCTTAAAAAAATCAAAAACATTTTAAAATACCAACTACTTATGTATGTATAATGCACAAGTTACCTACCTGAAAGGCAGGTATTATTTGAGTTTATCCTTTTTGTATCAATAAAACTAAGTAATATGGATTAATTGTTTTATTTTTAATTGACAAATGCAATAAATGATTTTTCATCTGGTTATTATTAAAAATAATAATACAGTGTCTTTCATTTAGTTGCACATTCAAGTTTGTAGAAAAATTCGTGCACATACACAGAATATTTTGTTTTTGTTATACAATGTTTTGTGCAGCTGGACAAAAAATACAGGTAAGCGAAATGCAGCTAAATGAAAGACACTGTATTATAATTTTTAATTCTAATAATCATACAAAATACTCTTGCCCTTTAGTTCCGTTATCTACCTGCTAAGCTGATGGAATCCTACCGCGATATGCAAGGCTATATTACCCAAATTTTATCGATATTGAGTACCTGCGGTAAATTGTGAATAAAACCCACATTTATTAATCGATTTTCATGATTAATACCTTATTTTATTTTCCAGATACGCAGCTATCAGAAAAATGTATAATACTTTGTTTTTCTTTTGTTATTGCGCTTTTTTACCGAAAAAAATAATGAATTTTACACGAAAAAAAATTTTTTCTCTCCATTAATTTCTAAATAACTCCAAAACGATAAAAGATAGAATAAAATAATATTCAATCAACTTTAATAAAATTTTGTTACGCATTTTTTAGTGTTTTATTTATAAAAATCTGACAAGTTGTTCCCGAGTTATCGTTAAATATGTCTGCGTAGCTGACTAATTTAGGGGAAAAAATTAGCCACACCCATAAAAAAAACCAACGCAATGATTTTTTTCTTAAAATAACTTAATATGCCTAGAATATACATAAACAATTGAAATAAGTGAAAAAATAATTTTGTCCAGCTAACTTGTACTAGTCGACACACTGTGCAGTAGTGTGATTGAGTTGATAAAGACAGAAGTCAAAAATGTAACCACTGAAAACTGGAGAAACTCTATTCAACACGTCAAAAAAATTGAAAACTCATATAGATGTATGTTCATCAATATAAATAGTTTAGAACCTGTAAAAAACTTGAAATTGAACTAGATATTAATTAATAACTAAAATTATAACAAATGTACGCGAGGACACTGTACATTGTTTTAATATATTTGTATAGGTAGCTAAACCACTTTCTTAGATCGTAAAAATACTATATAGGCACACTATACGTGGTGCGATGTAAAAGTTTTCGAACTAACGTTACATAGCATGAATTTGAAATAGTATCCGCTCGCGCCTATAGGTGGCGGTAGGTAGATACCGACCAACTATGCGTAACAAGTTTAAACTTGCTAACTCCACTAGTGTGTTTTGTATACACGTTTTGCGTAAAGGTCTAATTTTGCCCCTCTGCGATTTTTGAAATGGACACAAAAAAGAGTAGTGTGCATGTGCGAAATCTTGTTTTAAATTCGGGAAAAGTGGTTCTGAAACATATCACACATTTAGGGATGAAGCCCTTAAGGATGTTCCCAAGGAGCATCTCATATGCGCAGAAATACAAAAATAATCCTACTGCGTCGTTTTTCGGATCTGGCAACGTTACATTCTTACTCTGATCGAGACACGAGTTGTTTATGTTGGGTTTTAATGTTTTGGACTATTTTTCGAGGTTACGTTTATATTGGGGACTTTTAATAGTGCATAAACAATAACTTCGCGATTAAAGAATGGCAGATTTGTTAAAAAAAACTGCTCAAAAAATAAATATAACATTAGCAAATATGTCTGATGCAAAAAAAACAGGAAATTCAAACAACAATCAATCACTTACGAAGTTGAGAACAAAGGACAATTGCCTTTTCTAGATATTTTAATTATTAAAAATAATAATAGATTAGAATTTGATATCTATAGGAAGGATACAGTAACAGATAGATATATTCCTAATGATTCATTTCATTGCAAACAACATAAATTAGCCTCAATACATTTTTTAGTTCATCGTTTGGTCACTTTTCCTCTGAACAGAGTAAACTTCAATAAAGAAAGGAATCGTATTAGAAATATAACTAGAGTTAATGGTTACGACGACGACTTAGTAAATAAGCTAATAAATAGACATAAATTTAGGTTTAATATTCAGAATTCCACCTTTTTTACAGGCGAAGAAAATAACACCAAATATGTCTCCATACCATATAATCCGAAATATAGCAAGGGACTCAATAAGGTATTTAATAAGGTAGGCCTCACCTTAGTCTATAAGTCATCAGACAATCTGAGGAATATCTTAGGAAATCCCAAAGATAAGATTCCTAATTGTGAGAAAAGTGGAATTTATGAAATTAGTTGTAATGATTGTGACAAAAAGTATGTTGGGCAAACTAAAAGGTCAATTAAAACACAATTTAAAGAACATGTAGCACACTTAAGATACAATAGAACAGAAAAGTCTAGCATTGCCGAACATGCCCTTGAAGCTGATCATACTGTAACATTAGATAATCGAAGATTAATAAAAAATGTATCTGATAGGAGATTGTTGAACGCATACGAAAGTATGGAAATCATAAAATGTAAAAGTAGTTTAAATAAAGACAGAGGGCCTATTCCTTATAGTCCCCTCTACTGGGTACTTGACCGGAACTGAGGGCCTTGCCTATGTCATTAGTTCCGCTTGATTAATTCAAGGGTTAGACTAAGTATAAATAGGGTAGATTTGTAGTTTTAGCTTTAGTCAATCATCGCTCCTGATGAAGCTAACATGGTTAGCGAAACGCGCGTCGAGTGCAAAAATAAAGTGTTTGGTGTAGTGGTGATATATACTGAGTAGAACAATCAATGAAATAGTTCAATCTAAAATTCCTGATGAGAATAGTAACACGTAGGCTGAAAAGTTTTTGGTTTGACACATAGATGTCGCTCTTCTCAAAAAGTCCTTATTATTTTTAGGAAGTACCAACCTTCGAACGATACGTGTCAAAATTTTATGACATTTCGACGATTAGTTTACGAGTTACAATGGTTTTAGTGACGCTACTTTTGATATTTTCAAAATAATGGAAAAAATCGAATTTCGTATGTTGATTAAACTCTTTTTCTTGATGGGAAAAAATACCGTTCAAGCAAAGCAATGGCTTGATAAGTGTTACGGAGACTCTGACCCTGGAAAATCACTTATCATTTACTGGTATGCTAAATTTAAACGCGGTCGTACAGATACAAATGATGCTGAACGCTGTGGACGCCCAAATGAGGTGGTTATATCGGAAAACATCAAAAAAATCCACAGAATTGTTTTGGATGACCGTAAAGTGAAATTGCATGAGATAGCTGACATCCTAAAGATATCAAAAAAACGTGCTGTTTATATTTGGGCATGAGAAAGCTCTGTTCGAAATGAATACCGCGTTTGCTCACAATGGACTAACAACAACAAGGCGTTGATGATTTTGAACGCTATTTGAACCTGTTTAAGTGCAATAAAAAGGATTTTTTCATGCGATATGTGACAATGGATGAAACATAGATCCACCACTCCACACCGGAATCAAATCGGCAGTCAGCTGACTGGACAGCAGCCGGTGAAAGCCGCCGGAAGCGACCAAAGACACAACAGTCGGCTGGGAAGGTTTTGGCCTCTGTATCTGAAGTTCGAATTGCCTCCTCATCCGCCGTATTCTCCAGATTTGGCCCCCAGCGACTATTATCTATTCGCAGACCTCAAAAAAATGCTCGCAGGAAAGAGATTTGGCTACAATAAGGAAGTTATCGCTCAAACTGAAGCTTATTTTGAAGGCAAAGACACATTCTTCTTCAAGAAAGGCATAGAAATGTTAGAAAAGCGTTGGATTGATTGTATCGCTCTTGAAGGAGACTATATTGATGCATAAAGTCGAAATTTGAAAAAAAAAAATGTGTTTTAAGTAGCTAGACTAAAAACTTTTCAGCCTACGTGTTATACTAAGTTGGGAATGTGCACAATGACACCACTTAGTATATATCACCACTACACCAAACACTTTATTTTTGCACTCGACGGGCGTTTCGCTAACCATGTTAGCTTCATCAGGAGCGATGATTGACTAAAGCTAAACTACAAATCTACCCTATTTATACTTAGCCTAACCCTTGAATTACTCAGGCGGAACCAATGGAATGGGCGAAGCCATCAGTTCCGGTCAAGTAACCAGTAGAGGGGACTATAAGGAATATGCCTTCTGCCTTTATTTTTACTTTTACATTTTATACATTCAACAATCTCCTATCAGATACATTTTTTATTAATCTTAGATTATCTAATGTTACAATATAATCAGCTTCAAGGGCGTGTTCGGCAATGTTAGACTTTTCTGTTTTACTGTATTTTAAGTGTGCTAAATGTTCGTTAAATCGTGTTTTAATTGACCTTTTAGTTTGCCCAACATACTTTTTGTCACAGTCATTACAACTCATTTCATAAATTCCACTTTTCTCACAATAAAGAATCTTATCTTTGGGGTTTCCTAAGATATTCCTCAGATTGTCTGATGACTTATAGACTAAGGTGAGGCTTACCTTATTAAATACCTTATTGAGTTCTCTGCTATATTCCGGATTATATGGTATGGAGACATACTTGGTGTTATTTTCTTCGCGTGTAAAAAAGGTGGAGTTCTGAATATTTAACCTGAACTTATGTCTATTAGAATAATTCTAGAGTTACTGGTTATGACGATGACTTAGTAAACAAAGTCGAGAAATTTGCACATGCAAGATGACCAACAAAGATCCCATGAATGCCATATTCCATGCCTTTCCTCCTACGACTATAGTTTCTGAGCCTATACTCTTCATCAGGTAGGCTTTAGGCAACGGTATCGATCGTACAGATCCGAGTACCGTGGAGAATCAAGTTGGAATGACTCTCGTTGGGCAAGATACAGACCCTTGCGCCATCTGTTAAGATTTTCGAACTTCGAAAAACTGCTCAACTATATAAATCTAACATTGTTAGGAAGGATAAATTAAATCGATATTCCGAAATAACATTTTGGAATATGGTTTGTTACTTGATCAAGTAACAAACCATATTCCGAAATTTTATTTCGGAATATCGATTTAGTTTATCCTTCCTAACAATGTTAGGTTTATATAGTTGAGCAGTCCCCTCTACTGGTTACTTAACCGGAACTGATGGCCTCGGCCATGCCATTAGTTTCCCTTGAGTAATTCAAGGGTTAGGCTCCTCATGAACTTAATATGGTTAGCGAAACGCGCGTCGAGTGCAAAAATAAAGTGTTTGGTGTAGTGGTGATATATACTGAGTGCTACGTGTTATAGTTTCATTGAGAGAGTTAGCTAGAATTCTAAAATGCACCGGCTGCAGAAGTCTAGATATGGAAAAATTGAGTGATTTACATTCTAATACATATTATATATTAAAATAAATCAATATTTTTATATTAATATGCTACTTATTTATGTTAAATACTAATAAATATTTGATTCGTTATAAATATTGACGTTTTATTTACGATAACCCATATTTTTTCAATATCTGTGAGCTACATGCATTTATTAAAATCGGCCATGCGTTAACGGTTTTTTAAACTTTCCGCGCAGTGCTGTACCTTGTTAAAAAATTGCCCTCCTGTTTGGGCGCAATTTTATACCGTCTAAAAAAACGCCCGCACGTTGAAGCGCAATTTTGAAACGTCTTCACTTCTTTGCTTTTAATAAATATATTATTTATTATGTAGAAGTCGTTATTTGCCCCTTATGTATATTATAATTTCTGAGAATGGATTGAGTGGATATTAATTAATACTGAAAGAACTAAAGAAATTAGACATAAACTAACTCAGTTTTTTTTTTGGTAGAGAAATATGGATAAGAGATAATTTTTGTACGTCTTTTGAAAATAATCTCTACATTTGTTTAAAATTTTGGTTGTACGGATTTTGGGCACCATTCATTTTAAAATAAAAAGAATCTAACTTCAGCTCAAAAAAATGAAAAAATACTGAAGGGTTATGTAGTTGTTGAAAAAAAAAATTAATATGGTACAACCGTTGCGTCCTGAAAGATAAAACGGGTGATTCAGTGAAACGCTAGATTTAAATAAAGAAAAGGGTTTATTAATTACAAAATTAAAAGTTCTAACTTGGCTACACTTTAAAATTACTACTACTAAATAAAATCTCTTAATCTAGTAGATGGTACGATTATATAGAGTCTTTAACTCAGGATTCTAATTAAAGGCTTAGCTAAACACGATGTTAAAAGTTCGTGGAATTAACTTCACGAGTTACACGTGCTGAATAGACGATGTAAACGCACTTGTCAGCAGGAAGCAATATCTATGGACTGATGTGCTTATGACTTACGGTTTCTCTATTAGTTTTTTAGCCTGTCCCGGTGAGATCTTCATAACCATATTGTCTCAACCTTGCTACCCCAGTTCCTTTTGGGCTCCTAAACACTTCTTGACCCGAAATGTCTGGGAATGTGCAGGATATTTCAAGGAAAAGGCTAAAAACCGTCTCTGCACTACCACATCACTAATAAGCTACTGCGGGGATGATGGAAAAAGTCGTTACTACTGCATCTCGGCTGGAAAAAGACCTTACTACATCTCGGCTGGAAAAAAAAAGCCTTGAACAATGCAATCCGTACGCTTAAATATTTTTTTTTCTCCCTTCCTTAAAGTAACGTCTTTAAAATGGCTTCCTTCCCGGATACAAATCTATAGTTAATCAGACATATTCAATGCAAATTAAAGAGTCCAGTAGTCAACCCGCAAAGCACACTGTAAAATTTAAATTAAACTGCTCAAAAATTTAAAACACTGTTTTAAGCTACACAGCTCAAAAGTTGAAATTTCTCCTATAAATATAAAAATTGAGAAAAAATATAAATTATAGGGAGAAAAACAGTGTCGTAACATGATCTTAAAATCCAGGAAAAAACAGTGCGACGTTGCCAAGACGCGAACTTTTATTTATCAAGTTATGCGAGGAAAACGGAAAACGATTATAAGTAGCTCAGTTCCAACATTTTTTATAAGAAAAACGAATACCGCTTCCTATAATTTTCTTTAAAGGAAAATATTTGTGATATTTTTAATTAATGATTTTAAGTTTTTAAAAACAATCGTAAGAAAATTACCATCATCTGTATCCTGTATCGACCACCAAGCGATACTAACTTTAGAGCACTTTTCGCTTCTCTTGCAGACACCATCGATCATTTACTAATTAACTATCCAAATGCCGAAATTGCCATCCTGGGCGACTTTAATGTCCACAGCATGAACTGGCTTAAATATTCCAATATTACAATGAACAAGGTCGCGAAGCCGAATCATTTTTGTGGCTTAACTCAGCTTATTGGCGAACCAACACGGATCCCTGATCAAGACGGGGAGTTCGCCAGTCTTCTTGATCTGTTTTTAACCACCAATCCGGAGATTTACACGGTCAGCGTAAATCCGCCATTAGGTTCTTCCGACCATAAACTATTATCGACATCAAGTATCCTACCAATCAGAGACAGAGACGCGCCTAAACCGCGCAAGATTTGGCACTACAAATCTGCTAAATGGGAAGATCTCATGGAATATTTTCGAACTTTCCCTTGGTTAGACGTTTGTTTTCGATCCGATGACCCATCTGACTGCGCCAAGGAGGTTTCCGATGTTATGGAGGCTTACATCCCTTTTTCGAAGAAATGCCCTTCCAACGGCAAGCCTTGGTTTGACCGAAAATACAAAGAAGCTGTTGCTTCTAAACATCTTGCATACCGACATTGGCGTGAAAATCCTAACACCATAAATCGTAACACTTTTGTTCGTGCCAGGAACAGATGCCAAGAAATTATCGACGAAACCAAGGAGGCACACAATCAACGAATTAGAAACAAACTTCTCGCTTGTCTCAACAATTCCAAGTCCTTTTGGTCAGTCGCTAGGGCAGTTAGTGAAAATTTCACCAAATCCACCATACCACCACTCACACGGCCAGATAATTCTATTGCAAAGACAACTGTTGAGAAAGCGAACTTGTTGGCTTCACATTCTACTGTCGATTTCCAAGGAAAAACACCACCTAATATTCCCATAGTGCAGTCAAGGATGCCCGATATTGTCTTCAGGCAGCGTATCATAAAACGTATTTTGATGAAGCTAGACACCAAAAAGGCTTCTGGCGCTGACGGAATACCTGTCATAGTTCTCAAAAACTGTGCGAGAGAACTAACACCAGTTTTCTGTAGACTTTTCAACCTATCTTACAGAAAGGGAATATTTCCTTCCTGCCAATATTTATAAATTTAGTGCCGTAAGGAGTATTGAAATTTTTTCTACGTATAAAGCACACTAATAAATATGTATATTCAAATTTTGTAGATAATCGTAAGAAAATTTATTTTCTTGGGAACGTCCTTAATCATACGCAAATTTTCGAGTGGTTTGAATCAACAACTAAATTTCCACCTTCCACTCGTTACATTTGTACTAAAAGACGACCAAATCTGAACTTATTTATGGGACCTCCGGTATTATAGCGAGAACAAACGGACACACTAAACTATTTCACGAAAATAAGAACATTATTTCAATGATCGAACTTTGTATTTCCTGTAAGTCTAAAATAGAATAATCTCATTGAAAAACACACGATAGAAATTTGAGAATCTTGTTTGTATTACAGTATAATTAGTTAAAACAGAAACAAAAAAGCCCAAGAACGAACAACACTGGTGGTGAATGGGTAACTTTATATCAATGGAGAATAGTGGCGTTCATGCTGCAATAACTACTTTGTTATTTTACTTTATTTCATTGTAATTCAAAAAATATACGCATTATAAACACGATAATAAAGAGATTTTGCAACGCTTATTATGGTAGGCTACTGTCTTTATCTTTATTTGAAGCATGCGCCCACCGTTTGGAGCTTGCGCAGTAGAAATTAAATATAAGGACTCGGCTTTGATCGTTATTTTTAATTTTCTATTCTTATTTATTTTCTATTATTCTTACAATATAAATAAATGAAATATGTTATTTCTCCTATATCCTAATCATGCTACTTTTATTTTAAGCACTTAGATGTGAAACATCTGTACGTGTAATATTATTTGGAAATGTTTTATAAGTTATTAATACACTGATTAGTTACATTCATAAGTAGAAGAGAAGAAAAGCAAAAATAACAGTTTATTTCAAATTTACAAAATTACATACAAAACAAAATCTGCCGTCAAAATATACAATCAACTAAAATACCTCTCAAAGTGATGATAATTTTCAAAAATGAGTTTTTTATTAATAATTTAAAACATTTTATCTTAGTACAATTTCTTATTTCGGTTGGTAGCAAATTGTAAAGTTTAGGACCAAAATAATTTATATATCTTAGATTAAGATTATTAGTAGTTGCTGGTAGTTTAATTTGCCTGCTGTGCCGGGTCCTTGTTTCATAAGTATGGTCAACAAAAGGTTTTAAATCAGGTCGAGTATGTATATAAGAACATACCGTAAATTGATCTAATATTAACAATGTCTTTATTAAAAAGCAGATGTGAAGGGTATAATCTATTTCTTTTATAAATAATTTTGAGTATATATTTTTGTATTATATTCAATCTATACAAGTTACTCTCATAAAGTCCACCCCACACCAATATTCCATATCTTATAATTGATTCCACAAATGTTTTTATAAAATGTAATAAACGTTTTTTTTATTTAAGAATTCTCTTAATAAATAAAGTTTATGAATGAGTTTACGAATTTTGTTGGATACATAACACAGGGGAACAGCTGTTTTGGTGTCGAGGTTTTTTGAGCTGATTCTATATCAATTTGATGTCCTGAATTCAAATAACGTATTCATTTGTACCTAGGAGCTCAAATTTTTAAGATATACAATTTTAGAGAAATATAAGTTACATTATTGTAACTCAAATCCGTAAGTGTAGTAAACAAAAATAGATACGAAATTTTTATTTTAGTTATACAAAATACAATATTATGTCGTACTTACAAACAAAAAAAAAAACATTGAAGAAATGAAATAGTCACTCAACACTTGGAAAGCTTCTTTTCCGCGACATTCTTGAATGTTTTTTTAAACAGTCCCTTTTTAAACTCCAGCAGTAATCTGCCATCATGTGCATGTCCCATCTTCCTTGGTAGCGGTCCTCCATAACTTTAATATCTTGGTGAAATCTTTCACCTTGTTCCTCACTCATGTCTCCTAAATTTTCTGGAAAACGGTCTAAGTGGCTGTGTAAATAGTGTATTTTAATATTCATATTGCACCCTAAGGATTTGAAACTATTAAGCATCTTGTTAACCATTTCAACATAGTTTTGAGCTTTATGTTTGCCTAGAAAATTTTCTACAACTGCAACAAATGATGTCCAAGCTTCTCGTTCAACTTGATTCATTGAATTTATGAAGGCAGGATCCTTAATTAATTGTCTTATTTGTGGGCCGTCAAATATCCCTGCTTTGAGTTTTTCTGTGCTCAACTGATGCATTTTTACCCCTATATATGCAAAACAAGACCCATTCTTATCAAGAGCCTTTACAAATTGCTTCATTAAGCCCAACTTTATATGTAACGGAGGAAGTATGATTTTTTCTCTTTCAACCAAAGCGTCGTTAATGACATTCTGTTCCCCAACGTCCATGTTTTCTCTCTGAGGCCAATCTTTTCTAACCCAGTGGTGTGTTTTGTCCCTACTATCCCAGAGGCACAAGAAACACGGATATTTCGTGTAACCACTTTGCTGCCCAAGAAGAAAGTTTACCATTTTTAAGTCTACACAAATTATCCATTGATGTTCGTAATACTTTAACTTCTGCAAGACCAAAGCTATGGTATTATATTCTTCTTTCAGTTTCGTTGAGTGAGCTAGTGGTATTGAATCATATTTATTCCCATTATGTAGAAGGACACATTTTAAATTTCGCTTTGAACTGTCAATAAATAGGCGCCAATCATCTGGAATATCCCCTAATTTCGTGACAAAATACAAGATTGTCTTCTTGAGAAAAGAATGGTAGCAGATCTTTTTCTCTTGTACGGTAAAAGGTAATTTTGGTTCCTTGTTCCAGTAAATTTTTGTCGTTCAACCTAGAAGCCAGTACTTCAGAAGCTTTTCTCGATAAATTGAGATCCCTGGTGAGATCATTTAATTCATTTTGATTGAAGCGTTGAGGAACTGATGACGTCCCCTCATAGTCACTGTTAGTTTCATTAGCATCAGAACTTTTATTAGCATCAGAAGAGCGATCAGAGGGAAAATATCCGTCATCGGAGATATGTGGTAGCTGATGAAATGTTGGAATCGGTATTTCATCTGAGTGCGGGATAGGGCGTATTGCCGAGTCTAAATTGGGATAAGTCCACTTACTGCGGTTATTTCGATTGATTCCATTAGTATTTACTAAACAGAAATAACAATCATTGAAGTGGTTTTTTGGTTCTCTCCAAATTCTATTCTTTGTTTTAATAAATATTTATGTACGTAATAGCATATCGTATAAATGTTTTTAAGTCGGTCTGCAATGTTTGTATTCATTCTAAACTTCTATTTTATAAAAAAAATCGGATTAACCGAAATTTCGATTCTCTGAAATCACTTTGGTCGATATTATTTCGGATAATCGAGTTTCTATTGTACTTAATAATTACTTTTGTAAAATTTCCTCTAAAATCCAAATCTGAGGCCGAAAATATTATTTTGGAAGGAATTGTACGTTAAGATGGTCAAAAAAGCGATAAATAGTTAATTTAAAGCTAAAAATGGCCTGCAAATTGCAATTTAATTTCCCTTATGTCTATAAAAGAACTCCGATACATACAGAAATCAGTTTCTTGAGCAAAATTTTCCGTAAAAATCCGAATCTGAGGTTAAATGTACTTTGTGAAAGCAATGGTACGTGAAAATGGGCAAAAAAGGGAAAAATAGTCAATTTAGAATATCCTTAAATAATTCGAATTAATTTTCCTTTCACTAGAAAAAAAAGGTTGCATACAGATATGTATATTGTAAAATTTTCCGTAGAATCCGAATTTGATGCTAAAGATTTTTTTTGTATACAATGGTACGTGAAAATAAGAAAAAAAATGGCAAAAAATAAGGAACATTCAATTTTTAAGGGTGGCACACCCCGAGAATTTTTTTTCTGGTGTTAGATTGGGAAAAAAATGTGATTTTTAAAAAAAAACTCAAATTTACTCACCAACGGTTCCTCAATTTTTAAAATTTTCGGTTTCCTTCCCTTTTATTGAGAAGGCTGGTGAGGTCACGTGACACCAAAAATGTTACTTAGTTGTTGCCCCGATGCTCCCCTACCATCACAATATTTTTTTACGATGATTTGTTAAGAAAAACCGAAACTAAATAAATGTAAAAATGTGGTTTTTGGGGGTCTTAAGAGGGAGATGAGTGGGTGGGGAGGCTAAAAAAATGCCAAAAATTCTTTTTTTCCCCAAAGAACAAATTAAAATAATAATAAAAAAAATTTTTTGAAGTAGGGCATTTCGACCCCCAAAAACTCACGATATCCTTTTACGAGGCTGGTTTGAAAAGTCCGTGCAAAAATAAAAACTACTTATGTGTTTGGGGTAAACCTTTTTTATTTTTCGACATAGTCTCCTTTTAGGCTTATACACTTCGTCCAACGATGTTCTAGTTTGTTGATCCCTTCCGAATAATAGGATTTGTCCAAGTCTGCAAAATATCCATTAGTATCTGCAATCACCTCCTCGTTTGAATAAAATCTTTGTCCCGCCAGCCATTTCTTCAACTTCGGGAACAAATAGTAGTCCGAGGGAGCCAAGTCTGGAGAATAGGGAGGATGTGAAACGAGTTAGAATTCTATTTCCATTAATTTTGCGACCACAACTGCTGAGGTGTGTGCTGGTGCGTTGTCGTGATGGAAAAGGACTTTCTTGTGGGCCAATCGCGGGCGTTTTTCTTGCAGCTCGGTTTTCAAACGGTCCAATAACGATGAATAATATTCACCTGTAATAGTTTTTTAAACCCTTTTCCAGATAGTCGATGGGGATTATCTCTTGCGAATCCCAAAAGACAGTCGCCATAACCTTTCCGGCCGAAGGAACGGTCTTCGCCTTTTTTGGTGCAGATTCCCCCTTGGTAACCCATTGTTTAGATTGTTGTTTGGTCTCAGGAGTATAGTAATGTATCCATGTTTCATCCACAATGACGAAACGACGCTTAAAGTCCTCCGGATTCTTCTGGAACAGCTGCAAACCATCCTTGCAACACTTCACACGATTCCGTTTTTGGTCAAGCGTGAGCAATCGCGGCACCCATCTTGCGGATAGCTTTCTCATGTCCAAATGTTTATGCAAAATATTATGTACCCGTTCAGTCGAGATGCCCACAGCACTAGCAGTCTCACGCACCTTAACTCTTCTGTAATCCATCACCATATCATGGATTTGATCAATGATTTCTGGAGTCGTAACCTCCACAGGCCGTCCAGAACGTTCAGCGTCACTTGTGCCCATAGGGCCAGTCCGAAAATTTTGAAACCACTTATAAACTGTTCTAGTCGAATGTGCAGAGTCATCATAATGTTTATCAAGCTTCTCTTTAGTCTCCTGAGGCGTTTTGCCTTTCATAAAGTAATGTTTAATCACCACACGAAATTCTTTTTCGTCCATTTCTTGAAAATCACTCGACTTCCTTGATTCACACGAATGCCAAACACAAAGAAATAGACCAATATGGCTGAAACTTGGTGTGCGTTCATTCAAGAGATGCTACTAACTAAATATGACCTCGATACGCGCCGGTGGTGCCATCTCTCGGACTTTGCACGGACTTTTCAAACCAGCCTCGTATTTATCACGCATTCATATTACCTTGGAAATATTGAAGGAAGTGATAGAGACCTGCTAGACACAATTTTAATTTAGGAACTTGTGTTGACCCATCAAATTCTAATAACCGGTGTGCCTAACTATAAAATAAATGAAAAAAGTTTATAAAAGATGAATACTAACCTAACTTTGCAATTCCTTCACGTTAATACTGCGCATGCTTGAGATAACGATAAGAACAAAGGAATGTGAAAAATAAGCGTTGCAAAATCTCTCTATTGTTTGTCTATCATTAAAACAATAATATTGGAATTTGATCTACTTTGAAATCCCTTTGAACTATTGATAAGAAAATACATCAATGCTTCTTAATGTCTTACATTTGAGGTGTTTAACAATTATATAAAGTTTAAATTCACCAACTCTACCATAAACCTAAATTCAAAATGGTAGGACCTGAAAAAATTGACCAAATTTGGACATTTGTCAACATTTTTCGAGTTTTTTTTTCTACTTTTTTAGCTGTTGCCATATCATCTAAAGCAGGGGTGCTCGAACAGTCGATCGCGATCGACAAGTCGATCGCGAATGCTTTTTGAGTCGATCTCGAGAAAAAAATTCCGATATAAAACTATTCACAGATTTTGTTTTAGGTAACTAAAACAAAATGTAATGAATAAACTACTAAAATTTATTCGATCCACAATTAGGCCAGAATAACTCCCTCATCACTTTCTTTTATCGTAATAACCCCCTGCTAGCGGCAAAAGGCGACTTTATCAAAGGAACGCGCGGTACTTGTCAAAGAAAAGCCGCGTTTTTGATTTTCGCCGATTTTTCTACAAACTTCGGGCGGCGTGTTTGACGGGAACATTCGAGACTTCGTTCGCGCCGATATAAATGTTGCGCCTGCAGGAATAGGAGTCAGTCTGAGTTGTAACTTGAAGGCGATACATCGATACAAAGTTTATTAATAAATAGTCCAAAATGAGTGCGGAGAAGAAAAGTAAAACTTATCATTTTAATAACGATTGCGAGGAAGAATTTTTTCTTTTGTATGGTAAAGGATAAGTGCATTTGTCTCATTTGCCGTGCGTCAGTTGCAATACCTAAGCGTGGGAACTTAGAGAGGCATCATAAAACGGTTCATAAAAACTATGAAAAGGATTTTCCGGCACAGAGTGAATTAAGAAAACTAAAAGTACGTGATTTGATAACTTGTTTGAAAAAAGAACTAACCATGTTCACAAGACCAGCCAAACAATCAAAAGCTGCAACGATCGCGTCATTTAAAATATCTCATATATTGGCGAAACACAAGAAACCATTTGATGATGGATTGGTTGTGAAGGAAGCATTTATTGAAGCGGGTGAGACTTTATTTGGAGGAAGGAAGAACGGACATCGGACGCCATCATTGGTTTTGTTTTGGAAAAAATAGGCTCACCAATGCTAACATCTGACGCTCTTTGCAGTTTAAAGGCAACTCTTCGTGCGCTGGTTTGTAAAATACAAGAAAGCTGGAGGGAATCCAGTCGAAATTTAGCATCATTTCTGAATAAAAATGCTAGCTGGCTTGAAAATAATGTAAAATTTTCGAATGCTGTAAGGCATGCATTGCCTAGTGGATCAAGGACCAATGCAGGCAGACCTAAAAAAGAATTTAGGGATTGTCATCCTAAAGTGAAAACAGAAAAGTGCATCATCTTTTGAAGTCCGGTAGTCAAGACGAGTTAGCCAAAGCAACTGCAACAAAGCTATACCAATCTAGAAAACGAAACTCTGCAGCGATTGTCAAGGAACTGGCATCTGGTTCTTCAGAGAGGGGTAGCAAAATCAAAAAGGCTCGCATGTCTTCTTCAAACAGCCCACGAAAATTAACTCCAGACCGGGCTCTGGCGCTACTTATTGATGCAAACTTATCGTCAAATCAGTAAAACATTGTTCGAGATCAAGCAAAAAATCACCGTTGCACTTTGTATCCACCTTATTATGTTGTAAAAGAGGCAATGAAGTTGTGCTATCCAAAGGACATAATAATAACTGAAGTTTCAGCTGAAGTATCAGTTCAGTCGCTTATAAATCATACCGTAGCAAGACTTTGTACAGGGCTAGAAGGGATTCTTAGAACTTTATAAAACGTTAAAGCACTAAATATTATCGTAAAGTGGGGTTGTGATGGGGCGGAGCAAGTTAATTATCGACAAAAGTATATGGACAAACATAGCTCTGATGATAGTATGTTTAGTGTATCAATGGTACCAATCCAAATGTGTTCCGTAAATGATAATGGTGATAATCAGTCAGTAATTTGGAAAAACCCTGTTTCTTCTTCGACATGGTACTGTCGCCCCATTAAGTTCGTTCTTGCCAAAGAAACAGTAAGTGTAATTACCTCAGAAGTAAACAAAGTGAAAGAACAAATATCTCAACTTACTCCAACCACTATACTTGTAGATGGCAAGCAATTTCAGGTTACAGCAAATATGATTTTTTTGTATGATTGACGGTAAAGTATGCAATGCTGTATCATCCTGTGCATCATCACAAACATGCTACTTATGTGGGGCTAAACCTAGTGAAATGAACAACATCTGCGATATACCTCAAAAAAATATAAATGAATCCTTTTTATCCCTTGGACTATCACCCCTCCATGCATGGATAAGGTTTTTGGAATGTATTTTACATATATCGTACAAACTGGATATTAAGGCATGGCAAGCTCGTGGAGCAGAAAATAAAAAAAAAGTTGCAGAGAAGAAAAAATACATTCGACAAAAATTCAAAGAGGAGCTTGGCTTGCTTATAGATATGCCAAAACAGCAGACCCGAAACACAAACGATGGTAATACCGCGAGGAAATTCTTTAGAAATGCCGAAAAGTCTTCCGAAATAACTGGCGTTAATTTAGATTTTGATCAAGCGTTTTCATGTGCTGTTGTGGTCTTAAAATTGATTCAGAAAAGTTCGGCGAATATGCAAGGGAAACTTTGGAATTGTATTTGAAAGAATATTTCTGGTACTCATTGCCCGTAAGTCCTTTGTCATCGAAAGGATATTATAGCCTCTTGCATTCTTCCGATCGGACAATTTTCTGAAGAAACTCAGGAGGCAAGAAACAAAGACTGCAGAAAATATCGCGAACTTTTTACTAGAAAAACATCCCGAATTGACACAAATACGGATTTATTTAATCGACTGCTTATTTCATCGGATCCGTACATCGCTAGTCTTCGTAAAGCACCCAAACCAAGCATAGTGAAGTTACGCCAGAAGTTTTAGAGTTGTTAGAAAGATTTGCAGACCCATGTAATGATTGCGAGTCTTCAGACGAATGCAATGAGTCTCGTTCTGAATAGATGTTCAAAATATTGTTACAAAATGTATGTTTTTTTTAATTGTTCTATAATAAAAAACACAAATAAACTGAAAAACTTTAAATAAAACACATTAAATTTTATTAAAAATTTTAAAAAACCAACAAATAGAACTGTTTTTTACTGGTTTAAATAATTAAGTTCCGGTAAAACTCAAGAAATTTCGCACTGTGCGTCGTCTTGATTCGTTTATATTTTACATCTAATCTAAGCGGTTCCAGTCAAAGTAGTTAAATTTGGTGTTGGCGCTCAATATTTTGCAACAAAGGGTGTATTGTTAGTATTACGTCGTGAATGCAATTACATACAGACATAAACTGATTATAATTGACTTGGGTATTTATTTGGACACTAAGCTTGATTTTCATATTCATTATGACTTTATTACTAACAAATGTATTAAACTCCTTGGCTTCGTCTGTAGGAATACTAGGGATTTCCGGACCGTAGATAGCGTGAATATTTTGTACAAGGCCTTGGTGAGATCTTCTTTGGAGTATCTGTCATGTGTGTGGTCGCCATCGTATGCTGTGCATATTGAGGGTGTTGAAAGGGTACAGAGGAAGTATGCTAGATATGTCTCTTGCAAATTTAAGTGGAACATCACTGTCTATGGGGACCAGCTACGAAGACTTCAGCTGCAATCACTTTCAAGACGAAGGAAAGTTGCTGATATATGTTTCTTATTTCGAGTTGTAAATGGTCATATAGACTGCTCTGATCTCTTGAGTCTGATAAATTTTCATGTTCCACCAAGATCAACAAGGGACCACGTACTCTTTGCCCCGAGGTACCACAGATGTAACTATGGCCTAT